>KK117776.1:522060-538988 GCA_000611955.2 Stegodyphus mimosarum | reverse complement strand
ATATATATTTATTATTTTCATTGGTTACTTCCGTTAACCAATGAAAATCTATTCAGGTTGAATTGCTGTTATTCTTAGCATATCACAGACGTCATCTACTTTAACCCAAACAAAATCTACGAAAGCAGTTTAACTGTAAAAGTCCCCCTCCCCCGAAGGTAGTTGTATTTTGATTGACTTGCCTCAAAAAAAGTTTGTTAACAATAATACGCAGGACTGGATTGGATACTGTCTTAGTTTAACTCATGTGCATTGTATTACAAAGTCCATGCAGGTAGCATAAGAAAAAATAAATAAACACGCACGCAGAAGACAAAACAGACATGGTACGATCTCAGCAACAAGCACGCCAATGTTGATATTGACTATGCCATTTATTTATTTATAATCAGATGCAGCCCACTAACGATAACAGAAACTGTGTAATGATTAAGAAAACAGAGGCACTTCCAATGCATCATTATCATCTCAAAGGACAGCACAGGTCTTCTAAAAATCATTGCAAGGGAAGCACAACATAAACTTCTGATTTCAAACTTTATTTGGAAGGGGAAAAAAAGGAGAAAGAAAGAGCAACACATAATGCTTACACCGTCAAGAACATTAATCTAACAACGCATAACACTTATCGAAGCAGTAACGTTCAGCCAAGAAGACAATCTCTTCAAAATAGTAAATACAACCTTCTTGAATGCACCAAAACAGTAAAAAAGCTTAACATTCTATTCGCATAATTAGGCAAACAGGATTAGGATTGTGAACAACTACAGTTTGTAACGAAGTCCATTAATCTTTACTAAGGCCAGATGCAGTGGTCTCTTTTATTATGCAGGCACTTAATAGGTGGGCCATCATTGCCTCCTGTGAAGGAACGGACAGTTACAACCATGCCTTTTCTGCGATTCGAACCCAGGCCCTTCAGTATCGCAGTCAGGCTCCCCTAACCACTATACCGTCCAAGCGGCTATAACCAGAATATTACTTTTGGCATTTGGAGACTCTTTCAAGAATGCGCGACTATCAACTTAGTAATATTCGACCTGCAATTTTAACGTTATCGAAAAGCACATCTTTTCTGAAATACAACAACTAATCGTCATCAGGACTGACTAATAAGCAAAGTTTTAAAACTAATGATTAATAGTAACTTCTCTTCGGTTCTAATTGTCTGATAAGAGTTTGTGGTATATGATTAAGGGCTGAATTCGGTATGGACAAATAAGGGCATCTGCCCAGGCTATCTCCTTTCAAGGGAGGTCCTCCGAATTTTCTTATGACATTTAAATTAAAATATATCAAGTTCTATAAATATTTCTGAATATATTTTTTAACATATATAAAATTAAAAGCAGTATCCATCAGAAGAAACGATTTCTTTAACGTTTGAAATAAACTGAATTTTTGAATTCTACATTTTACTCACAAACAATAAGCCCTCGATTGAAAAAATAATGAATTTCGTAAACCTTCAAGTATACATCGAATTTGTAAATTGTTTGATCGTAATTTCGCAAAGAAGCTGCAATATCTATCAATATATGTATGTGTAGAAGAGAAGACTGAGATATTTACAAGCATGCCAGAAGAATAATTCCTTTATTTCTTGACAATACATTGGTTTTGCTGTAGATGAATACTCTTGATACAATACTCATAAACTGGCGCTAAGCACGCCCCGCATGCATTCTTGAATGAATTTCATATTTTAATATTGTGGTAAGAAAGAAACCGCGAAAGCAATCTATGTACAGCGAGAAGCGGAGACCGAATGCGATGTTTATAATCCGAATCCCCGTTCCGAATGATTTATTTTGATTTAACTTTTTTTAGATTGGTTAACTTATAAGCTTATAACTAAGCTTCTGAAATTATTATTGGCTGAAGCTTTAGGTAAGTGTCTGCATCACCAGCATGACGTAAAAATCATAAGACGGCGGGCAATTTTGAAATGATGCAGTTTAGAGAAGTTTACGATAAGCAGTAGCTACTTTTAGGACAGAAATAACCAAACTGAAGCTATTTTTAGGCCAGAAATAACCAAGCTGAAGTGGAGAGCTAAGGAACAACTGCAAATTAAAATGAATGTTTTAATTTAGATGATTTTTACCTAATATATTATTTTATAAATGAAACATCGTACTTTTGCATTTCGGATAAGTTTTCGGATAAACAAAGAACGGTAATAAACAAGAGCGCCAATACTGTTTAAATACAAGAACAATGGGGTCAGGAACTGAAAACAGACGGGAAAGAAAAGTTTCTAAAACTAAAAATAATTGGTTAGAATAACTTATGATCTTTACAAACGTAGGATTTATTTACGAAGTATTTTACGAATTCTTCCTTATTTCTAATCGGTAAAGTTTTAGTTTGAGTGCTACAGCTTTTGCGCATTTACGTAAATCGCGTATGAAAGCATCTAAAACTAAAAATAATTGGTTAGAATAACATAAGTTCTTAACAAAAGCAGTAATTATTTACGATATACTTTACGAATTTTTCCTAATTTCTAATCGGTAGAGCTTTAGTTTGAATGTTACAGCTTTTGCGCATTTACGTAAATCGTTATTTCCTAACGAACAATCAATTCTAATCGAACAATTACTGTACTTGATTAATGAACTAGTAGATGATTTAATTGCCTTAATTTAGTCGTATCTCTATATAGTCAAAGTAGTAGAAAAAACCGTAACAGTTCTTTAGGCTCTTCTTTTTTAATTAGTTTCTTTTAGAAAAATTAAAATCCTGCTTTAAAACGTGTAAGTTAATATTTTATGCAACGCATACTAAAACGAAAACATGAAAACAAAATACAGAAAAAAGCGAAATATACATTTTCGTCTAAATAATTTGGAATGGAAAACATTAAATTATAAGATTATTTCCCGAAATAGCTTATACATATATATATATATACTTTGCATGAACTATAATTGCACCATTGACATCTACTACATTGAAAAACATTAGGGGGCCTATAAAAAGTTTTAGCCTAGATATCCGGTTTTGTAGATCGGGACTTGTGTGAAATTTTAATGTTCCCTTAATGACGGATTGTCTGACGTTCTGCATTTTTTCATTACAGTTAGTATAATTCCAGATATACGCTTTTGTAGCTCAGGTTATCTATCTGATTGGTAGCTCCCATTTACCGGCCTTACTTTAAAAAAATTTCGTGATTAGTTGGGAATGTTGTTGAGATTTGAGGCGAATCTTTAATTAGGTGCCAGTTACAAGAACTATGAAACTGCCATGACATGCCGATAAAAGCGCTATCTTTGATTTTGCTCAAACTCATAAATAACTGTACTACAGATCTGAATACTAATAACTGTGTTAAACAAACTTCTTTTTTCTTTTAAAGATTCGTATACAGAAAAAGAGGCGCAGTTTGCTTTGGGAACAAATAACACTTGCTTAAAGCATTTTTTGTCACCAAGTTATTAATTATCGAGCAATATTTTCTGAAGGAACAATAGAGGTTAGCATAAAGGTTAAAAGGTGCGGCAAATTTGTGGCTACTGTTTTGCATTTGAATTCTGGAGTTATTCTTGTTAAAGCAGGGTGGTCGGAAGTTCTTTCAAGGTTGTAAGAATTAATACTACATTTCCTCCCAATGCATTTTAACACTGTAGTCAGGATCTGTCCAGGCTACACGCCAAATGATGAATGTAACGTGAATTTCAATGTAAATAACCAGATTACCCATTTTCGTAAAAAACATCAACTTGCCCCCTTACTTATAAATGAGTTGATGGAAAAATAAATAAATAAATATATAATAGGAAAATTAAATAAAATCTGAAAGGTTTCAGATTTTAAATTACGTCCAAAGGAGTGTTTTTTTAACGTTTTGTGTGTTACATTTATTTCTTAAATATCATGTTCTACGAACTCAAACCATAAAACTCAGCAATCGCAAAATAATTTTAAAATAAGCATATCTTTAGAATTTCCGATACAGAGTTCTAGGCGCTGGAGATAATTTTTTCTCCCCCCCCCGTACAGTGCTGCCATTCGTCGCTTTGAAATCGTTGAATTTGATAATCACAAATTTGCTGAAGTGTTACAAAATAGGAAATCGATAATAAAAGAAATTTCAAATTCCAAATTAGGGCTTCCACATGCCCATATTCTATGGAAGATTATGTTATTCAAATTTTTATGGCTCCAGATACCGTCGTTTTATCACAATGCGAGAAACATACATATATTCATGCAGATTCTTCATTATTTAATCTCTTTAAATATAATACAGGGCTCTAATATTTGGTGGCAAAAATTCGAAAAAGGATTCGCCGTTTATAGTTTTCAGCGCAAAATGCCAAAACGAAATTAATAGTCCTTCAGGGCAAATTGCCCGTTTGAACTAATAATAATAATTTTTAAGTAATTTTAATACTTGAAAGATTAAAAAAAGTTAAAACTTAATTAAAAGAATAAAAATAAGAATAAAATAACAGAACAGTGTGGAATTTTTCTCTTCAACGCAATTTATTGCACGGTTAATGATATTTAACTCTGATTAAATTCCAACTTTATATCGCTTACATTTGCTATAAAATTCTTGTTAGAAATATTTCATAAAGAATTCTAGATCTAGATTCAACATTTAGAACTGTTTATGAAAGTTTCTAGCATAAAATTGTTATCTATAGCGTTAAAAAAAGGGCTATCGTACTTATCGTACAATTTGTGGAAAGTCTAAAATATCTGGCTTGTGTTCACATTACACGACCGGTAAACCACGAAAACTCCATGCAGACATTTCATTTAAAACATCAGAAAAATGAACTCGGAACTAGCATTCAAATGGCCACTCGATGACTGAGATGAAGACATATAAACTGCAAAAATCAACAACTTCGCTTTATGAAGTTACTTTATTCAAAAAGCAGTTTAAATCGACACTTAAATTTCAGGCAAGCAAAGTATGTTCTTCCCTTCTTGCACACAGAAGTGAATATTACTAATACATTTTGGCAAAAAGAGGAAAGAAACTCTCGAAGATGAATCAAATCAAATTCATCTTAAATGGTGAAGAGTCTCGATCAGGTCAAAAAAAGACAAAATCCCAAAGCCCGCCTTAGCCGGCAATATGACCAAATAAAAGGACATATGATGAAATAAATAAAGGCCATATGACCAAATAAAAGACAGGCAAATCCAACAACAAACGACGGCAGCCAGCCATCCAGCAGCTCCCAACAAACCTAAACTATAAAACAATACAACTTAATGCAAAATTTAAATTCAATCTCCCAAAAAACCAGTCCCGAGTTCCTAGTAACAAAAAAGGTACTCTCCTAATCAAAGGGCAACTGTGATCAGGTATTCGTGAACGTTCATTTGTCTTTCTGAGAAGCTAGTGAAGTATGCATGTCACATTTGGATTCTTATTTAATATTATGACAATTCACTGCAGTTACTATTGCTGAAGCGACTATTAGATTTTCAGAACCTCGAACCTTGCCAGCATTCGAATCACGGATCTTCTGCTGGATAGACGAAGCAACGCTTACAGCACGCACGAATGCGATATCTCGTATATTCTACCCTAATTAAAGGGCAACTGTGGTACTTCAAGGGGATACGTCAAACAAATCCAAATGGACGAAATATCGTTCACCGCATTTTAGTTTGGGTCCCCTGTAAGGATAATTAGATGACCTAAACCAATAAATATGAAAAATGGGGTGTAACGTAGCAGGCCTCCTCGTGGTGCACCCTGGATAGTGCTAAATCTGCTACAGCTTTGCTGTTCTCTTCTGTCTTCTTTTTGATGATGACTTCAAGAAAATGGAATTGGAGTGGTGGATTCCCTAAACTGTATTTTGTGTGACTACAACCAGCCTATGATTTTTGAACATTTAAATAATTGTATTGCACTTTCTCGGTATGAGGACATTGTTAAAAAGTACTGGAGTGCCCGTGAACTAATGGCTTAAGCGCTAAAGTTTGGCATTTGTAATATAATACAAAAAATCAACTCTGCTCGCCACAGCATTCGTAGCACATAGCTGTTATTTCCTACCTGCATATGCTACATCACGACAGTACGAAAGAATGTGATAATTTCTTACATTCTCCTCCATTTAAACGGCAATTGTGGAGGGACACGAGATCCAGTCGAACGAAACCTGGTGGAGATGAAATACCGTCGACCACATTTTTAGTTAGGAATTAAGCTAGGAAACGTAAATATCATTCTTCCTAGTGAATTCCACTGATAGAAATAGTTATCTCACTAGAATTCGATTTCGTGATTAAGAACACAAAGTTCGAGAATAAAATATGTGTCAGGTCAAGGAAGTATAAAGCTCTGAAAGTTTTACGTTACTATTTACGACATGTTTTCATTGCCAGGCATACAATTACAGCAGTAGCTTGGCGCATTGGGGAAAAAAGTTTTCACTTTCCAAAAATGCAGTTCAAGCAAGAAAAACGTACTTAAAACGGGGTATAAAAAACGTCGCCATTTTTGAATCGGATAGGGCACCCGTCGGAAAAAACAGGTAAAGTTTGTACGCTAGAGCTATCAACAAAACGAGAGAGGTGATTATAAACAAACACAACAAGAAAAAGAGCGCAGTCAAACCGGCTTCATTAAAAACCCACTCCCCTATTCCACAATATCTTGGGGCGTAAAAACAAAATGTTATCCCTCTACCATCTATTGGTAGCACTGACGGACAGACAACCTATAGTGGTGTGTACGCCGAGTGGGCCCTACTATCCACTCCCGCCACAAGCAAAGGTTTATTTTGGGCGTATAATGATCCGGCTTCTTCTGGCTCTGGGCTGTTTTTCATACTCCTCCTTTTCTAAGGTCGGGAAATCCAAACTCAAAAAGCACATCCACAAATTTATCTCAACAAAAAAGGTACTTTATCTGTAGACAAACAAGATATTCTCTAGTTTTAAGAACGCTTAGAGGAGAAGTGAACTAATACATTCACGAAAGTATGTAGTAAGGAGGGAGAATATATCTTACAAAGGTGAAATACATAATTTGTTTAAATAACGTGACTGAAATAAGGCAAATTTTACACGTTGAAGCTAAAAGTTATTTCATGAAACAAGCAATATAATTTGCAACAGTGATACCTATGGAAAAGGAATCGAATTTTTATTTTAGCACCAGTAAAATATCATGTGAAAAAGGTTTCTCAGAGACAGGAGAAAACATTTAAAAAAATATATTCCTTCTTTTACTATGTTTAATAACTTATTTATCCGATTTTGTTATTTGGTAAAAACATGCTTTCACCGATAAATCATCTCCCCAAAATCAAGTAAAATATTCTTTCATTCTTTGATTAGTTTATTTATTCCATAATTTCAATACGCTTGAAAAAAAAAACTGTATTCCAAACAAAACGAAGCCATTTAAACATTTACAATTATTACCGAAATTTTACAGTAGCTTACTAACACAATTTATTATAAGTATTTTAGAAATAAATAAATAATTAAGTAAAAAAATATTTGAAAGTTTTCCGATTTTACCTTACGCCCAAAGGGGCATTTTTTTTTAACGTTTTATGGGTTATCTTTATTAAATATCATGTTCTTCGCACTTAAACCATAAAATTCAATTCAACATCACAAAATAATTTTAAAATGAGCATATTATTAGAATTTGCGATACACAGTCTTCCGCTCTGGAGATAAAAATGTTTTCTTTCCGTAGAGTGTTGCCATTGCTCGCTTTGAAATCGTTGAGTTTCTTAATCAAAAATTTGTTACAAGTTTTGCAAAATATGAAATCGATAATAAACCAAATTCCAAATTTCAAATTTGGGCTTCCAGATGCCCATATTCGCAGTAGGATTACGTCATTCAAAATTCGATGGCTCTAGATACTGTTGTTTCTTCACAATACGAGAAACATACATACTTTTGTGCAAATTCTTCATTATTTAATTTTTCAAACATAATACAGGGCGATAATATTTTGTGGAAACAGTTTGAAAAGTGAATCAACGCAGAAAGTGAATCGACGCAAAATGTCAAAACGAAATTAATAGCCCTTCTGGGCTAACGCCCTTTGGGCTAATAAATAAATAAATAGAAAGTCACGTGGAAATGCTAATTTTAATCCTATATTTCAAACACATAAAAAATTGTAAAAATTGTTTTAAAATTTTCTATTTGAATAAATTCTGAATGAAAAGAAAGACGGCATGCTTCCATTTACATTTGCTACAACACATGGAAAAACCAAACGAAATCTTCCAACTGAGTAAGTCTGATATTGTTCTTTTCCTAGCGACAGGAGAATAAACTGCAGCTGAACAAAACGTGATAAGAACTAACTATCGCCAGAGAACTACGCCCATTTGAAAATTGCTTACTTTACCACACGTGGATAAAAAAAGCAAAACAGGAATTTTAATTCCGTCACTGCATGAAAAGCAGAGAATACCCGTCCATTCCCCTACATCTTTCTTTCCTTATAAAGAAAGCAACATTGCAGCAGACAGATTTCCAGATTTGGTGCACTGAGCGAACAGTATCAACTTTTAATACACAATGAAAGCAGTATCAACTGCAATTTAGAGAAACATTTCAACTAGGAAGATGAAAAAAAGAGAAAGAGAAAGAATTGCAAATCATAGGTTTCTGACCATTTCCATAGATGGGAAAAGAAAATACTGTCTACTACTAAAAAGAAGCAAAATATCAGATAAAACCAACGATGCGATAAAGATAGTTTAAAAAAGTGCATATAGGAAGGCAGGAAGAAGTCATTGTGCAAGGTGAACGACCCATGCATGGATAAATCTCTCGTCTTTTTGCTGCTTTTCTTCGTCTCTCCACTTTTCTGTAGATTTTGCACTTTTCTGTCCGAGCTAGAAATGTCACCGGGCGGCCGACAAGATAGTTGGCGATCATGTAACGGGTCGTTTTGATTTTTATCTCTCACGCACCGTTCAAACCAGTCACGGAGGGTGCTGTGTCATCTTTACGGCCTTTGAAGACAGCTGAAGTAAGATGAATAAGATTCTCTTTCTGCCACGACGCAGAGCTGAAAGATTACCAACCATCAGGATAGCGTTTAAGCAGAGGACTCGATGACGGATTAAATTTCGTACAGCATTTTTGCGATCCATTTATTTCCTCACTTCTACATTCCTAAATGGTGTACTTACTGCTATGGAATTCACGGCACGTCCCTTCCGCGCGGGGGAGGGGGGAGAGATTAGTTAAAGCATTCTTATTTTTGTCAAATCATTTATAAGAATTCTGTTTATTTATAAAGAATCAGCTAAAATAAAGCCCCAAAAAATTGAAATAATCGAAACAGAAATACGGAATACACATTTCGATATTCCTGATTTTATATCAGTCATCTTGATACATATATAAAAGGCGTATGCTATATACGATTTTACATATTTGAACGTCCCATTCTTAAGAACGCCAAAGGGAGTCATGAATCACGCCAACAGCTGGAGAAAATTCATTTTTAGCCCAAAGGGCTATTAATAGCTATTAATTTCGTGTTGGCCATTTTGTGTTGAAAACTTTAAATGCCCGTTTCACTTTTCAGACTGTTGCCACTAAATATTATCGGCCTGTGTTACATTTAAAGAAATTCAATAATGAAGAATCTGCATAAATGTATGTATGTTTCTCGCACTGTGATAAAACAACGGTACCTAGAACCATCGAATTTTGAATGACGTAATCCTCTTGCAAATATGGGCATCTGGAAGCCCAAATTTGGAATTCGTTTTATTTTCAATTTGACATTTTGTAAAACTTTAACGAATTAATGATTAACAAACTCAACGATTTCAAAGCGAGCAATGGCAACACTGTACGGGGGGTAAAAAATTATCTCTAGCATGCGAGACTGTGTATCGGAAATTCTAAAGGTATCCTCAATTTTAAATTATTTTGCGGTATTGCTGTTGAATTGAAGTTTAAATTCGTTACAGTGTTACAAAATATGAAATAAATAATGAAACAAATTTCAAAGTAGGGCTTCCAGATGCCCATACCCGGTGGAGGATTAAGTTATTCAAAATTTGATGGCTCTGGGTATCGTTGTTTTATCACAACGAGGGAAATATACATACATTTATGCAGATTCTTCATTATTTCATTTCTTTAAATATAACACAGGCCGATAATATTTGCTGGCAACAATTCGAAAAGTTATCAGGACTTGTATTTCTTGTCATCTGCTTCGCGAACATGACGTGTCCTGACTAGCAGTGAGTTTGACTGCAAACTGTGTGTCCTATGCAATGTAGTAAAGACGACAAGATGAGAAGGGTTAAATTACCCTTTATTTTCCACGATATTACAAGCGCTCCCACACTTCGGGATACAAAGACCAACGACTTGCGGTCTGAACGTAAAAATATAAAAACTACCCTTTATTTTACACGATATTACAAGCGCTCCCACACTTCGGGATACAAAGACCTACGACTTGCGGTCTGAACGTAAAAATATAAGACTACTAACTAACTAAAATTTAAATAAGAGCTAACTTTTAATATTTTACACAGATGACTTAAGACTAAGACTGGTCTTTTAAATTGCTACGTATATAGTACGCAAACTGCGGAAAACTACAATACGTCTTTAGCTTTCGAGAGGACTCAAACCTCTGGCCTTAAAATCGGACAGTAACTGATGGCAAGCTCGCGTGAAGTCTAGTGACAAGACGGCTCACTCTCTCCCCTTCTAACTCTGCTCTTGGCAAAAAGCAACAACTTAAATACTTAAGCGTTAGCAAGTACAGTTTGCATAAACATATTCACGCGTTTATTCTGACCGGAAGTGGAAAATAAGAGACGATACTAAAGTTTTAAAATAAAATAAACGTTAGTCAAACTTAAGATCCTTATTAAGTGAATCGGGCATTTAAAGTTTTCGAGGCAAAATGCAAAAACGAAATTAATAGCCCTTCTGGCCTAATAAATAAAGGTAACACAAAACATTAAAAAACGCCCCTTCGGGCGTAATATAAAATCTTAAAACTTACAGATTTTTTTTTTCATTTATTTATTAATTTTTTTTTTAAATTTTCTTGTTTGTTAACTTCAGGGGAACAACAACGTCACAGCTTGCGTAAAATGCATACTGAAGAAGGTGTGTACATCAGAAGGAAAACTCGAACGGGAGGGCAATTATGACAGGGGATATTGTGGTCAATTAATGACTCGAAACGATACGGGATTAAGTGACACGCAAGCCCCTCAACAACCGTGATGAATGATAGAATACCATGATAACGCGTTTGTGAAAATCTCATGAAAAGCAGCAATCACATCGATTTCCTCAATCCATGACATATACACAGTCCAGTCACATTAATGTGACCATCTGTCAAAAGCCAGAATAACCACCTTTCGCAGAGCGGACTGCTGCGAGACGTGCAAGAAGAGAGTCACATAGGTCCCTGAAGGTGTTCTCTGGGATGTTGGGCCATGCCGACTCTAATGCCGTGGCCAGCTGCGCTAGATTACGCGGTTGAGGATCCATGGCGCGAACAACTCGATCGAGATGGTCCCACAGATGCTCGATTGGGTTTAAGTCAGGTGAGTTTGCTGGCCAGGGGAGGACGGTAAACTCATCCTGGTGCTCTTCGAACCACGCACGTACACTGGCAGCTGTATGGCACCTCGCATTGTCCTGCTGGAAGATGCCATCATCCTGAGGAAAAACAATGCGCATGTAGGGGTGAACATGGTCCGCAAGGACAGATGCGTACTTGTATTGATCCATTGTGCCTTCCACAATGATCAGTGAACCTAGAGAATGCCAGGAAAACATTCCCCAGACCATAATGCTCCCGCCTCCAGCTTGGACCGTTCCGGCAATGGTTGCAGGGTGGTTCCTTTCAGAGGTTTCACGCCTTATACGCCAACGTCCATCTGTCCGATGGAGCATAAAACGCGATTCATCCGAAAACGCAACCTGTCGCCACTCAGTGGACGTCCAGCTGCTGTACTGGCGTGCAAATTCTAGCCTTCGCCGTCGATGAACAGCAGTCAGCATAGGTGCACGAACCAGGCGTCTGCTTCGGAGGCCCAGACGCAGCAATGTTCGCTGAATAGTACTTTGGGAGACACTTTTGGTAGCCCCTTGGTTCATTTTGGTGGTCAGTTGCTCAACGGTAGCCCGTCTATCTGCCCGAACGCATCTCCGCAACCGTCGTTCGCCTCTGTCATCTATGGCCCGTGGTGCACCACATTTGCCACGTCGCTGATTTTGGACAGTCCCATTTTGCCATGCACGGTACACTTTTACCACGGCGGCACGCGAACAGTTCACAAACTCAGCCGTTTCGGAAATGCTTCCACCCTTGGCCCGAAAGCCAATGATCATGCCCTTTTGGAAGTCGGATAAATCGCTTCGTTTCTGCATTACGCCAACGATTGAAATGTTTTCCGAAGCCCTCACACACCCTTTATACACGCTCAACTGCACTGTGCTGCCACCTGCCTTCTGTGATTGGTTATTTAACTCTGACATGGAAAGTACGTGGTGGTCACATTAATGTGACTGGACTGTGTAATTCCATCTAAAGGTATGGCTGTGTACATCACAAATATTGTATTTATTCGAACAGATATTAGAATATTATATACAGATATATTCATTAGTACATTATAAGCTATGACTTATAAAAACAGAACTGTAATCTAAAAGCCTAGGCACCCAGGTGTATCATGTATCAAACACTGTTCCACAAGAAGAAGCCACTTAACTTGGAACTTTCGTTATTATACCTGAAGATACCGAAACCCCATGAACAGTCCTCCGTACTACTGCCACAGGGGCAGTTTATGTCGGCGATCAGTTTTGTTATGCCACTTCTTATAACATGCATGGACGTTTTTTCAAAAGATAACGCTTCATGCTCATAAGTTTGACACAGGTCTTCTTTCACTAGCTGATTACGTAATGCCAGTATCTTCCTATAATTAATTTAGCCCTCTGGTATACTTTGGTCGACCATCCTTGACAGAGGAGACGATTCTAGAATGTCGGCAAAATGGCCAACCATGGCCAACCAAAATGGCCATTACTCTATATCTGAGACACTTTCTATGAATTGTATGCGCATATACCTTTTCAATCTGCGTTGAGAGTTTCCCTGGATTAATGATACCATTACTCTACGATGCAAAACATTTTTTTTCATTTCTTTCTTTAATCATATACAATACAAACTTTCATCCCATTTAGTCTGGAATATTCCTTTTGACTGCATTCTCCCATTGAAAATGTATTATACACAACGTATTAAAGAGAATAAATTATGACCTTTTATGAAAATATATGAATAGAAAAGCTAAAAAATATTAATATAACTATCTGGAATTAAGGCATGAATTCTTACCCCAGTGACTTCTACATCAAATGTGTATTAAAGCTCGTTCTAGCATGTTGTTGTTGTGACTTATCTCACTTCTCTGACAGTAACATCAGAACAAGCCCGCGAAATACATCCTGGCAAGAAGTGCAAGATTGCGCCTATCTTCGGCAAGAGCCCTAAGCGCCATACAGGTGACAGTACGACTTCGCTTATTTCCGCCCCCCCATTCTGATGGACAGCATTCCGGGGGGGATGGGTTCGAGGGTCTCCCACCCCTCCTTCCCTACCACCAACCTCTTCAGAGGACTTTCGGCTCGCCGCATATTTAGAGTGTCTTCATGCCGCAGGGACACTATGCATTTACAAATATCCATACATTCTCCAGGATTCGAACCCGGGCCCTTCGGTGCCACAATAAGCTCCCCTAATCCCTATACCGTCCGGGTGGCTCGTTCTAGTATACTACTGGCAGAGTAGATAAGACATCGAAAAGTGGTAGCTCGTAGCAAATTCGATTCCGGCAGCTGAATGTGTTGCCTGCATGGACACCACTACTTCGTAATTATAAAGATTTCAAATATTTCTTTCTTTAATTATATACATTATCAGTTTCAAAAGATAATGCCTTTGGCTATGTATTAATGATTTAGACTGCTACACATTTTAATATGCAGGTTAATTCCAAAAGTCGCGTTTATTTAGATCACACAGCAACAGTTGAGGAACGAAGGTTTAGTTTGTAAAGCAAGAACCCTTTATTTAAGTAAAATAAGCCAATTTAGTCACCTTGTAAAGTATTTTCTTCTTCCTTACGCCTTAATGGTTTAATCAGAAACACGTCCGGCTAGCAATCGGGGGGTACGGAGTTCGAATCTCGGGAAGGGCATAGCTCATTTGCCGTGTTTCCTGCTTCGAAAATCCTAACAGATTCTACAATATTTCTTCATTTATTTCTTTACTTAATTTCATTATCCCAGTAATTATTATTGTTAATATGCCCACCAGCGACCGAGTCGCTGAACACTGATGGTTCGTCCGAGGTTCGAATTCCGCGAACGAGCTGGCTACATGAGCGTTTTCGCAATTTTCGCCATGTGTAACGTGAATATGAGCCAGTTTCCCTTAGAGAGCCCTACATGAAGGCAACCCTCCCCTTAGGCAGACAGTCGTCGAGGCTTTACCGTAATCTCATAAAAACAAACTATCGTTATTATATAATATTATTATTTACATTTTAACAATTTACTCAGTTTTAATTATTTATCTCTCGTCATTTTTTGTTAATGATGTTCCTTAGTTCAATTTAGAAATATTCTTATTTCAAAACTGAATTCTTCTTATTTTTTAAAGTTCACTTCTTATTTTAGAAACTAAGTCCTAGGAAATTTTAATCAATTCTCTAAAGTAATTTAGAGAACTAATTAAAATTCTCAATTATACGTATAAATCGAAAATAATTAAAAATATAACACGAGTCATAATTAAACATACAAATAGAATAAAAAACAATTAATAGGCGCGGTATTAGCAACCAAAAATTTAGTTTATGTATGGAATGAAGGTGTTTTTTTATTATTATTGAACATAACAAAATAATTCGGTGACTTCATTCCTATTTTTAACTAGCGGAAGTACCCGATGGCAGTTAAGTTAGATTGAAAGTAATGCATCTAACAACAGAGAGAACGATACTGCTGTAATCCTTCTCTAATAACGATGCAAAAAGTACGAATCATAGTCATACATTTTTCAGTCTGATGCGATATGGAACTCACATAAAACATTTTGATAGAAAAATAAACTCTCTCTCATTATATCAGCAACAATGGCACGCAGTTTTTAATGATTTTCGTCTTTCTAAGCAAATGACCGTAAAAGCTCACGTTCGATCCAATATTTGACTTATATTCAATTTTAATCGATTAAATGTGGCAAAAAATTGATCATAATTGATCAGAAATCAATAACGCGAACGAACAAACAAACACACAAACACATTTTCCCTTACATATATATATGTATTTGGTAAAAGTTAAAAAATTTTTGATTAACAAACGCTACGATTTGAAAGCGAGCAGTAGCAACAATTTTCGAAATAAAGCATTATTATTTCCAACGCGCGAGACTGTTGCCACTCGGAAAAATGAGTGCGAAAATTAATGTTTTCGGAGTTTTTAATTAACATCTTGGCTGATTAAAAGTCGTACGCAGTCGAAATGGCTTCCCACGAATTTTTGAAACCGGGAATAATGTATTTAATGTTTCGCAATACTATTTTTATTTCATCGTAAAACTTCGAAATTTTTTATTAACAAACTCTACGATTTGAAAGCGAGCAGTGGTAACGCTTCTCGAAATAAAGTAGGTTTTCATCTCCAGCTTGCGAGACTATTGCCACTCGGAAAAATGAAAGCGAAAACTATCGTTTTTCCTAGTTTTTAATTATTATCTCTGAGTTTAGCTACTTTTTTTTGGAAAAAAAGTGGAGTCGACCTTTTCCAGGATACAGAAAAGAATTGTAGAAAGTTTGGTGACGATAGCTATAGTAGTGACTGAGTTATTAGAGAACAAACAAACAAACTTTCTTCTTTATATATCTGTTTTTTTTCTCCCCCCCCCGCTCCATTTCTTTTTGCTCTATGTTCTACGCTGTATCCAAATGTAACGTTGAAGAATAAGCACTTTTATTTTACATTTTTCCTTATACTACGCAAATATATACGCTCCTTCTTGCGCTCAGCTGGATTTATGAGTATTACGGCCCTAAGATTATACAGAAATAAAGTTCATCCACTCTGGTAAGTTTATGGCAATTTTTCTTGCACATCATGGACTCCAGCCGAGAAAAGAATTTCCTCTAACCGAGATGACGCGTGGCTTAGAGCTCCAATCACATCATTAAAAGCGGCGATAGTGTGCTGCAAACACAAGGTCAGATATTTTTTAATACTAGAGGCTATAAAGTCAGATTTCCATCCCCATAAAACATCGTCTTGGTTTTTTAATTACCGTAATTCTCCAGTACTAATGCATGAATTCAGCCTGGAGTGCACTAATCGTAATTTTAAAATTTCGTATGGAAATCGCAGATTAAAGAAATAAGCACAGAATTTATGAAAAAAAAACGTAAGTTATTATGCATCTTTTAAGAACGTTTCAGTAACGAAATAATTAAACTTTTTTACATACTGCAAAAATATTTCTTCGATATTATCACATAAAAATTATGATTCTGAAAGCGTAAGCATTAAAATTTTCCGAAATTTGGCTTCAACTACTTTCCCTCACTGTACGTCTACATTATTAAAATAATACATTAGAAAAACAGTGGACCAACGTTTAAAAATTGATAATAAAGATAAGTCATATTAAAAGAAGCTATGTTTATGAAAATATTGTAAAATTTAAATAACCGTATCAACGTAGAGTCAACCTTTGATTTATAGTGGTAACAACCAGAACAACATCCAAAGTTAATTCAAAATTGCAGTCAATAAGGCGATTAAAAAGAACGCGGAAAAAAGAAATACACATATCACACAAGCTCTGTCCCGAATGTAACGCGCTCTTTTTTTTTTTTTTT
>KK117776.1:496101-521978 GCA_000611955.2 Stegodyphus mimosarum | reverse complement strand
TTTTTTTTTTTTTTTTAAGAATTTTATTGAGCCGATTAGTACAGTTACTCAATATTCTTCGAAATACATCCCTCCTGTTTTAACACACTTGTTCCACAGCGATTTCCATGCTTTATATGCGTGCTGGAAGTCTGTCACAAGGATGCGCTTTATAGTAACCTCGTCGTAGCCACCTTGGTGTCCCAGAAACTGTCCTTTCTTTTGGGGAGGGGGTGCAGTGTACATGCGCCGAAATATATTAGCTCTCGAACAATATGGATCTTAAGTTTGCACTTAACTCCGAGCAAAGATAACGTCGATAACAGGATAAAGTCGATGCTTCTGAATTCTACCTCTGTTACGGCATTCACGAAATGGTGCTAAGCAAAGAAAAACGCACTTGTAAGCGCAATTCAGTCTCACAAATGTGATAAACTTCCTGCCCTTATATAACGCTTCCAAAATTCAACCACCGTAAAAATGTTGACGCGGGTGAATGTAGAAACCGAGTGGGAAATGTGTAAAGGAGAGGTAAATATAAACAGTAATGTGAATCTTACAATTCAATCATTGATATACAACACAATTAAATAATATTTTTTAAATTTCTTAAAGTATATAGAATTACTTAAATTTGAACAAAATTTAAGTAATTCTATATATTTTAAGAAATTTTACAGTTTGAATTTCTGCAGCAATTCAATTCAATTTAAAATGCTGTTTAATTTAGCATGATGGTAAAGAACGTAACTTGTATATAGCAATTTAGTCTGGAATTTTCTTTATGCAAAAGCATTATAATGCTACACCGAGTAATCAAAAACTAATGTATTAATTGATTTTACAGCTATTTGCAACTAAAATATTTACGGGTATTTCAGCTTGAAGTTAAAATTACAGAGATTATTATAACAAGAACTGAACTTCGGCAGTTATTTGCGGCTCAATAATATAACGTAAGGTCAGTTACTTACAAACTAAATATTAAAGACAACGTACTTTTATTCTATACCTTCTCAAGTACAAAAAATGAAAGTTTTAAGGTATCAACAAACAGCAGAGCACTTCAGTCAATTGAATCAGAGTGGGAATGCTCTGGGCCTAAGTTACTGAGCAAAGCTCTCTTTCTAAACTTAGATTCTCACCACCTGTTAATCAAATGCCCTTAATTTGGGTTTTCTTGTGGAGTAGATGAAACAATATGAAGGCAGTAGAAGTACAGATGAAACAGCAGAATGGCACGAAAGTTTCATCTTAGGAAATAATGTATTAAAACGATTAAATCTTACTGAATAATGCACTTTTTAAATTTAAATCTAGTCGTCTTAAGCCCATGGGTCACCCTCATATGGCTGTAAAAATTTAAGTTTTCCGGAATGAACACAAACACATCCCTAAGTAGCATACTACAGAACAATACAAATTTCTTAGCGTACAATGCACGAAACTAGCACTAAATATAGCAGTGCTATATTGCTTGCTAGAAAATTTAAAACGAACGCACAGGAGTAGTGCCTCAAAACTTTGGAGCCCACAGCGTCTGATGGACGCTGACCAAGCCTGGGAAAGGGGGGCCAAAAGAAAGGTCTTCTGTGCTAGAGGTTAGTCATTGGCATGCTGCATACGCGGCCTCATAAAATGCTTTGTTGCTCCCCAGATCATAAACTAGGATCCTGCTCAATTCCCCCTTTCCCAGCCTCCCCCGAGAACTCGATTTTTATATGAGACAGTAAATGAGATTCTCTTGGAATGCAAGGTCTTTCATCGATTTAATAGCAGGCCGATTTTATGGAAGTGAAACAGTTTTCCTCATGCAAAGCTCCAAGCAACTTAAGTGTCGGGTTCGAATACACACGGCATGCTAACTTCAAATTGGCAGATCTTATGAATATTAAAAAGCCAATACATAGCAGTGGATAATGCTCTTATTATTAAGCGTTGACATTACATAGCTGCTAAACGACATTATCGATGAAGCAGCTATATAAATTTACAGCACTTTTTTTTATTGGTTTTGAAGTTATGACTATTAAGAATCGACAGCACACAAAAGGAGATATTACTGATATAGTTATTCCACTTTACGAAAGTTCGCTTTACGCCACTTTGTATCGGAAGACTTTAATTTTCACATTTGGTATTATTAGTATACTAATAGCTTTGATTATTGAAAAATGTCCCAAGAGGATTTTAGTTTTTACGAAAGAAAGAGATAAACGAAAATCTCATTCAGCGTTTGTTAGTTTTTCATTGCAGAAAAATGTGATTTCATAGTGACGGAACACACAGGTTTAAGGCAGTTTTAGAGGATGTTCTGATCGCTTATAAGGAATTAAATTATACAGAAAATGCCATCATACTATCATATTTCACACCTGTCACAGAAGACCATAAACTCCACTTTTGACACTATGCGGGTAGGCGTAGCATCCCACTAGATACATAACAAGGATAATAAAATAATAGATTACCTATGTCCTTATTCTCTTCGCATCTAGTCCCCATTATCTTCTACAACAAATTTAACCGCTTAACACCCTTTCCGGCACGCTATCATTTAAAGTTGGAATTTCTTCGAGGAAAAAAAAAAAATGTAGGCAATCTAATAAGGCCTACAGAAGTACACAGGTAAAATTTTGTGAGGATAACACTTATCGTTTTAATTCTGTGGGTATGCCTGTTTGCCTGAAACGAGCACACTGAATGAATTACAGCCTCAAAAAGAGTGCTGAAACGAGCATTGCTGGGAAGCGCGTAAAAGAGTAAAAAATTTTGCCTCATTAAACAAACACTAGATTCTGAATACCGTAGCAGATTTAGCCTTATACAAGGTGTGCCACGGGAAGGCCTGCTACTCTACACCTCGCCCCAAAAAAGCTCTTCTTGGTTATATGATGATTACATGCGTATAAATGAAAAAAAAAAGTAACTAGGGTATATAATATTTACATTTTGTCTATTTTTTTCATGGTAGTACTTTTCGAAGAAAGTGACACCACCTTTGAGAGAGAACAATCCAACGTTGCATGTTTTGCACATCATCCGTAACAGATTCACTACCTGAAGGCAATTCATGTAGCACTTTCAGTGATTCAGCCCTCTCCGATCCATTTGAAAAATAATTAAAACTCTTGAAAAAAAAATAAACTTATATTACATCTACAATTAGAAATTATAAACTAAAAAATTAATTAAGTAAACGTTTACAACTCAAAAACTATCAAAACGTAGCGCTAACAATACTTCTTTGAACGAAGTGTTTTGTTCGCTTTGAAATCGTTGATTTTGTAAATCAAAAATTCGTTAAAGTGTTACAAAATATGTAATAGATAATAAAAAAAAATTCCAAATTCGGGCTTCCAGATATCCATATTTGGATGGAAACGTACGTTATTCAAAATTTGATTGTTCTAGGTACGATTGTTTTATCACAATGCGAAAAACATACATACATTTATGCAGATTCTTCATTATTTAATTTCTTTAAATATAACACAGGGCTCTTATATTTGGTGGCAACAATTTGAAAAGTCAAACAACGTGTATAGTGAATCAATGCAAAATTCCACAACGAAATTAATAGTCCTTCTGGGCAAATTGCATCTTTGGACTTAAAAAAAAAAGGAAAGAAAGAAAGAAAAACAAGAAATGAAACACACATGTGGCCCCACCTTTCTGTTGTGAATGAGTCCACCGTAGAGCTGCAGAGAAACAAAGTTGCAGTTCTTGGTCTGCACTTAGTGTTTCAGTGACCCCACTCTGGGCACACCTGATGTTCGCCGATCGATTTTAGGCAAGATTGCAAGGTAAAAAATTTAAAACTAATATAGGAGATACCATACAACCAAGAAAATAACATAGAAATTTCTTTTTAAACAATTTCTGTTATATCCTAAAGAAAAATCTGGAAGATTTCTTTGAAAAGTGATGGTCTTTAAAAACTAAACCTGGTTAAAATATAAGGACTGGTTTGTGTTGTGCAGCCGTCTAATATAAATAAAGAAGGTTCAGAGTAACCTATAAATCCTTTTTCATTCAATTTTCACTAGTGTGCTGGTTGGGATCTGTACTTAGGCAAACTCGGCTCTGGAGTATAAAATACACGGACCCGGTTCCTGGTGCCAGGAGGGGTAGTCCATACTGTCCCGGAAAGGTGGTGGCTTCGGGCGTCCGAGAAGGGACGGGAAGGGAGGTCTTTTATGGACTCTTCGTTCCACGCCCTGCTTTGAACCTTACGGAAGCACGACACGTGCATTAAATGAGGAGAATATACGGGTGAGCCTTGTTGTGCGTCCATGAATGCGATGCGGTACAAGGAACCTTAGTTAATAAGGCATATAAGAGGTGAATTCATTGAAAGGGAGAAATGCTCACGGTTCTGGGTCAAAATGCATTTAAATTCAAAGTTTAATATTTCTAAAGAATATTCAAGCACCTTTTTATCCTTGTTTGATGCCATGCATATAAATACAATCGACTTGTGCATGAAACTAAATGACATAAATTTAATCTTTAATAGTGGTGTTAGATCCTTTATTATTGTAGTGTAAAGCAGTACAGAAAACAGTAAAATACATTTTAATAGATTCAGTGTAAGCGCCTCCTCTCCTATTTTGTCCCATCTCGTGAAATCCTAAATCAATCACTTCTGAGGGTTGCTTTGTAATGCTTTTGAGAGAACAAGAATGCTAATGTAAATCGAAACATAAGACCTGTCAGTTTTGGAATATAGAAACCAAGCAAAAACATCTCGACTACAATATTGTTCAGACCAGATATGAAAATAATAGTAAATATTTTGATTTTAATATGTTAAAGTGTAAAGTAGAATCGATAGAAAACTATTTGGCAACCACTAGCTTACGTATTTCTTTATTTTTGAATTTTAATTTCAGCAATTAGAGCTTAGCGTTTATTAACCTCTTAATGCTATCAACTGAGTTAACTCAGGTACACGAAACTAAATTATTGCAGCGTACCTGAATAAATACGTTCAAGAATGGTTCAGTTGTGAATAAAGTAGATTACATCCGCTACATTTCAGCTGCAATCAAAATAAAGAAACAGGCTGAGTTAAAAAACGAATAAAAAAAATTAGCGGAAATCAGACCATTTTCTGAATTTTTATTGGTGCATTAAGGGGTTAAAGGCAAGAGTAATTTTTATAAACAGAAAAGAAATACTTTTAAGGCTTTCCTGTCCGTTTGTATTTTAATCATACCAATTGTACAGCATTCAAAATCTTAGCAAAAACTACTTAGCTTACGTATTATGCATATGTATGAGTTTGGTAATGTATTCCTCATACACATTATATTTTTACTTTTATTTATTTATTTCGTATGCATTTAGTAGGTAAGAGTTAATATTTAAAATTATAAGAATATTAATTTGGACATTTTGATATGTTTAACAGCGCAAAAAGACTAGCTTATAACAAATAGCGGGTGTAAACTTAATAAAGTAGAATATAAAATATTACACTGTAATTTTCTTCAAGACACATTATTCTTAACACTTGTATCCATTTGCGAAAGGTATTTTTTATCGTATCAATTTATTTGCTACGTTGAAGCGTGTTGATATAAGCATGCATGCCGCAAATACGTTAGTAGAGGATTAAGAGTTCTGGATTGGGAGCTTAGGCAGTAGAGCTAATTCTGGTTCGGGAGCTCAGGGAGGGAACTCGAAAAGAAATGTTTAGTTGTGGGACGGAGGCTTATCTGACAGCGCATATAGAAAGCTTTATCTGTTAGCGGATATGGGAAAAAGTGTTGATACATCAAAAAAGGATAAAACGTGTTTCCAATTATTTTCTTTAGAATATGCTTGGTACTTCTGTAGTTTTTACGAGATAAATAGGAATCCATGAAATATTTTCTTATACAAAAGTTTTTAACTGCGTGTTCTTCTTTCGGCATAAAGATTTTAATTTTTGTTTCGTTACACCATATTGGTCTTCAAAATTGTAATCCAGGAAAGCTCGAGGTTCCTAGGGACTCTGCACATACAAATTAAAATTTGAAAGTACGTGGATAGTATGAAGTAAATGTGTCTTTAATGTTGAGTAATATTGTAAGGAAATAAAGATTTTCTTTCCGTTTTCCACATAAAATGAACACAAAAATGATAAATTTTCAATATTAGTTTTCTGAGAATTAGTAGGAACTTCAGCGAAAAAAAAAAAAAAAATTATAATTTAAGGTGTTCCACTAAAGAAAAAAATTAGTTTTAGAGGTTCTGTAGAATTTTAGGGGTTCCACTAAAAAAAAAAAAAATATTACAGTTTTTAAAAGTTATACCGAAGAAAATGACAGTTTTAGCTGTTTCCCGAATCGAAAAAGTCTATTCTATACATTTTTAGAAAAATAATCATAACAGTCTCCCCCCCCAGTCTCTTCTACGACAAAACTGATTGTCTTAGCATTGTATTTTGTTCCTTGAAGTAAAAGAACCTCTGTGTTTGTCTCGAAATATACAATTTCTTTTCAATTACAATGTCAAGTCGAGTTTTGCCTTAATGTTTAATAATGATCCTAACTTGGGCACAAATAATAATGCAGGGTTTGCTCTAAATTCAAAAAACAAATTCAATTTTAAGCTCCGTAATTTTGTTACTTTCTCGGGATTGCAAAATTTTCAAAAATAACGCTAAGCAAAGCTAACTTTATACACTTTATGAAAAGAATCGAATAATACGATGAAGAGAATAAAAATGTTAAAACTAGATATATCTCTTCTGGTGGCGCCATCTTCAACTGAAAATTGAAATTAAAAGCAAACCCAGGATCACGAAAATCAACTGGGCATAAATTATGCGTTTAAGAAAAGGTATTTTGACTTTAAACACATACGAATGAATGGTTAAAATGTATTGCTTAAAATATAATATATATATTATTTTAACATTTATTCAATTTAAGTCAAAAATAGCTGAAATTATATGTAACTTTTGAAAGCTTATTGCATTAGTTGACTATCTTTTAATTTGATTTTCTCCCTGCATGAAAATTTCTGGAATTCGCGATCTGAGTTATTTTAGTTAAGTTTAAATCCTCACATATTTATAACTAATGAAGAAGTCAATAATAAAATTAAATATTCTTTATATATTCCACTGACTATTCAAATTTAATTACAGTTAGAAGTTTATGATCTTCCTTTCATTATATAAGCACATAGTTGGAAGAAAAATATACAATTATTAAAGAAAAAAAAAATGTTTGCAGTTTTTGTGGCATGTTTCCAGATAGGAGCATTTACATTTAGATCCTACACCTTTTTCATTAATGAATTTATTTAATGCTGAATATTTGAAAGCCATTAATTAATTATTTTGAATTAAGTCAATAAATAACTTCAATCATCATAAATTCTTATTTTGAATTATATTATTAAGTAACTATTTCGTCATTAAATAATTCTTTAGATTAAGTTTATATAGTTGGGCTTGCTTTGGAAATATAAACTAAGTCCAAACTCCTAACAAACCTAAAGTGAATTATCCCTGTGTCTAAAGTAACCACAGATAATTGAAAAGATTTAAACAACCTTTTTATTAAAGCAGAACTTTGAACATAAAAGCACTTCTTGTGGTAATAGAATCAACCACCACATCTATCTAACTAAAGTAACAGTCAAATTCAAATTTAAAACGTGCAAAGATTACACAATTAAATTTAAATCTAAGATGCTTGAAAACTCTTATTCGGCGTATAAAATTTAAATGCCCGCAGCAATAACGGAAAGCCGAAAAATAACAAACTTATCAAAGCTGGCTGTACTGATGTAACATGAACACGAGAGGCAGAAACACGCTCTGTGTAAAATCCAAAATCTTCAGGTTTAGTGAAGAAAAGTAAAGGAGAAGTTATAGTAAAGGCTCAAATTATAAATAACAAGTTAATTTAAATATTTAATCTTAAAAGTTATTATTTTGAATCAAGCATTATCAAATGACTATTTAAAATATTTAACTTAATAATTTCCAAATCCTCTCATACTGGAAGAAATTCGAAGAGGCTAAATAAATAAAATAAAAAAAAAAGCAACATAATTTAAAAATTTTTTTATTTGCTCTTTTAAAGTAAATATAAATTAAAAATAAAAAAATCTGAAGGCTTTCAGATTTTACATTACGCCCAAAGGGGCGTTTTTTTAATGTTTTGTGTGTTACCTTTATTTATTAAATATTCTTCGCACTTAAACCATAAAATTCATTTCAATAGCAATATAATTTTAAAATGAGCATTCACAGTCTCGAGATCTGGAGATAAAAATGTTTTTTCTGTACATTGTTGCCACTGCTCGCTTTGAAATCGTTGAGTTTGTTCATCAAAAATTCGTTAAAGTTTTACAAAATACGAAATCGATAATAAAACAAATTCCAAATTTGGGCTTCCAGATGCCCATATTCGGGTGGAAACGTTCAATATTCAAAATTTGACGGCTCTAGGTACCTTTTTTTTGTCACAATGCGAGACACATACTTACATTTATGTAGATTCTTCATTATTTAATTTCATGAAATATAATACATTTCTCTAATATTTGGTGGCAACAATTTGAAAAATGAACTGACATTTATAGAGAACGAACGCAAAACGCCAAAACGAAATGAATAGTCCTTCTGGGCAAATTGCCCCTTTGGACTAATAATACAAAGGGGGGATTTAAAATAAATAATAAAAAATTAGTTTTTGGTAAAATCACCTTCTTTTCAAGGTTTAAGTGAAACAAATAACTTACTTCATAAAATTTCAAAGAAATTTAATTTACTTAATTTTGTAGAAATTTTTTATATTTTACATTATTTCACATCCTTGGTTATTATCCTTAGTCAGTCATATCTTTAGTGTTATGCACTGTATTAAATCTTATCAATTACGTAAACAACTCAGTTACGAAAACAGGTAAAATAATGAATTAAAAATTACAAATTAATCACTGAAGATGTGTAACATATTGCCATCCTGTAGGTAAACTCTGGAGTTAGCTTGCCCAGTCTCAGCTTTATAACTTAATTTATCCTATACCCTTACAGCTCATTATTACACCACTAATAACTTACTCACTTCATAAGCTATCGAGTTCAAATTTGTACACACACTGTTTGTTGATGAAAGTGCAACGTGGTAAAGCGATTTTTTTTTAAAATTTGAATGAAGTTTTCTATTAAAATTTACCATTAAAACAATTTTTCGCACATGTCTTCGTTTAACGAACATAATATTAATCTGAAAAATTTACTCTTTCCGTCATCCGATAGAGCTAAAAAAAAAAAACCTTAAACGAAATTTGTATCAAATTTTTAACGCCATTTCTTATCTTTTGGCGAATATTCGAAAACTGTTCGATATTTTCGATTATTTGACGCTTACGATTTTAAAATTTCAATATCTTAAAAATGTAGTGTTTACGAAATTTTGCGCTTTTCATGGATTATAAAATAAACTCTTCGCTCTCTTTTAAACACGAATGATTAAAAAATTATCATTAGGCTAATTTTAATAGGAAAGAGAAATTAAATGAAGGTCTTTACAAAATTCATCTATTATACTCTATACAACAAATCATAAAAGCGTGGGTCCTGAATAATTAAACCGAATTCAAAGGTTGCAATACCAAAAATATACGCCATTATCTTAATAAATGTATCATGAACACCCCACGCTTTTATTCTTCATGATATAAAACTGTAGACGAATTTCGTAAAGAGAATTATTTAACCTCTTGCTTGCACAGTGATTCTCAACATTTTCGAAGCTGCCGCCCCCCTAGGAGCGAAAAATTTTTCAACGCCCCCCTTTGTGAAAATCCTGTAACTTAGGTATGGGAAAGGGGGGGGTTCCTGAATTATAAAAGGCAAAAATTCTAAGCAATTTTTTTCAGTAGACTTATTTTTTTATTTAACTCAAAATGTCAAACTAAATCAAAAAAATTATTTTTTGATGTAGATGATTTTTGATTCAGACAAATTTTTTTTACTTAACTTGATAGTTTTGCCTGGAAGGTAATTACATTCTTTTTGTTAAAACTGAAATGACTAATGCCAAAAAAAAAATTGCTTAAGCGATGTTTCATGTTTCAAAATTCTTTATTCTTAATTAAACAATTAAAAAAAAAGAACAAAAAACAAAACAATAAAAGAATAATATTAATGAAATAATCAAGTCTGATCAGTGAGATGTCTATGCTTAATGGTTCAAAGCCAGTTTATGAACATTCGGTTTAATATTTTTAGAGAGATGAAGGCGCAATACGAGACAACTTCTCTTTTTTGTATCAACTCTTAGCCCGTGGTAGGAGCTTTTCCCGATTTAACAATTAATTTTGAAGTATTATAATAGGCTATCAAACCATCATCGCACTTTTTATAAGATTACTAGTAACCCTGAGACAGACATTTTCTTCATAAAGTTGGCTCTGATGATCGGGAAAAATGACAAATCTTTATTTTGTTTGTCAGGATGAATTTTCTGCAAATTCGTCTCACCATTCTTAGAATTGCACGAGGAAAGCCGTCGCGTAAGTTGCTGGTAATCGGATAATAGATTTAATAAATTTTGGGGGGAATTTTTAAATTAAGTGCGAATGCCAAAACATATCCATCGCCCCTTACCGCCCAAAACAAGTTCATCGCGCCTCAGCATTCTTTTACTTGCCCACTGGGTGGCGGTACAGCCTCCGTTGAAAACCAATGCACTAAACTATATGACAAATTATTTTTCTACTTAGTTCATCAAGTACTTTATAAGTTTTACGCAAAAGCTTTAAAGAATATTTAGTACAATTCAAGGAACAACTTTAACGTTTATTTTTCTTAAATCGAATTCGAGGCCATTTACTGTATTTTTGAGCGTTACATGCATGTACCAGAAACCTTCCGCTGTGTTTTGGCAACATTTCTGTAGATAAGTTGACGATTTCTCACCAACATGGCATATGATGGAATTTTAAAGAACATGCCATTTTCAAGCCAGAGGAGCAATTTTTCTTGAAGCATCCAGAAGCTCTGCAGCAACTTCATGAATATCGGCAGAGAGTAATCAGTTTAGTTAGCTCGTCTCCTTGTTTCAGCGCTTCGGATTAAAGCAGTATTAAAGCTGATAATGTCGATCAGTCATAAGTGAATATTAGTACTAGTATCAGTTTAGTTACTTAGTTTAGACAGAGTTGTCCGACATTATTGAGTTCTGCTCAATAAGTATGAAGTATTTTAGACTTCGCTCTGTGAGCAGTTTTGTTGATCTGTAATATTCTTCGCGTGTTTACAAGAATTTGCCTTATCTCTATTTCGCTCCTTGAGCTATTTACAGCTTACCTTGGTGTACAAGCTATAATATATTTTAATAACGTCTCAGTTTCTTTCTGTTCATTTGGCGTAATTATTAGATAGATCTTTACGAACTCGTAGAGTGTCACAGTACCTACATTAAAGGAATAACTAAGAAGTTCTAGAATTCTCAGCGATCAAAATAAATTAAATTCGTTTTAATAACAATGATATCAATAGGAATATTTAGTGCACAGGCGAACTCATAATTAAAAAAATATATATATATATAATACATTACTCTTAAATTCGAAAAGGAGAGCAGTTATCCATATTTCTATCACCAGGAAACACAAATAAATTTCTTACCTGTAAAAGAGAAGGAAAAATGAAATGATTAAAAAAAGAATACAGAACTAGAAATTTAACAATTTATTTAACAGATTTGAAAAGATAAATAAATAAAAATCTGGTTAGCCAATGATAATCTCGGCACTATAATACAGTATAGTTTACCAGGTACTCGAATCCTCAGTATAAAACGCTGATGTTATACACCACATGACTTCCTTGTACGGAATATTAAATTGTAGGCATTTTTTCCAGCATTTCATTTAAACTTATTTCCTTGAATTTTATTAAATTATTTTTCATTCAATTAATTCAGTTCTCACTTCATGACAAGGCAAAAATACATAAAAACTCAAACTATCTATATTAAAAATTCAAAAATAAAGAAAAACATAAAACACCAAATACAGTTAAAACAATTTAAAAAAAAAACAATTTTTACAATTAAAATTACAGTTTGTAAGCATGAGCAAGCAATTCGGCCAGCGTGCAAGAAGGCAGATTTTTCGGTGCACAAAACTGAAAGTTTACTTTCGGTCTCACTCGACAAAAAAGACATTGCAGGCGTAGAAACTGACTTAATTAATTGTGGACGCTATGCTGAGTCAATATATGGAATAATTTAATAACTTAAATGATAATTCCAGAATGAATCACGCATGATTTAATTCGCAATATAAAAGAAGACGTTACTTTCTTGTTGCGAAGCTTAGTTTCTCTAGACTGGCAACAAATCCACTATTCTGCTAAGTTTTCAATGTAAACATATATTCAAATAAGAATAGCTGCTATGGTTTAAAAAAAAAGCTTAGCCGCCCTTAAACAACTTTTAAATTGTTGATAGTTCTACAACTATAACATGCAGGTTAACTAAAGCATAAAAACCTTAACCGGAAGATAAGAACAATATAATTCAATAATTTTGAAAGCAAAAAATGCACAATTTACCAACATATAAGAATAAAAAAAACTGAGCTCATGAAGATGAGAAACAGAATGGGTATATAGGGGCGGCCGATTGCCACCAAAAAGAGAGGTGCACAACTACATACTATAGCAGTCCTATATACAAAATTTCAACATTCTGAGGCTACTCGTTTCTGAGTTATGCGAGATACATATTAAATCAGTTTTAAAATTCGTTTGGGGATAAATAGTTCTTTATTTTGTCCTTACGTACAGATGTCACGCAAAAACATCGTTAAATTGCATTCGATAGTGTCAAAATGGGTATTTTCGTTGAAATACGGTATCCGAAATTTTTTGTGATTACAATACATCCTTTACTTCGTACAAGGAAGTAAAAATATGAGTAGTTTTCAGGTATTTCTAAAGCCTCTTACTTCAATAGGATCATTATTCTTAAATCAATAATACATATTTTGTTAAAAATGCGTTCCTCAACTTCTACACAAAAGACAGGTGGTATTGCTTCAACATTTGTCCTTTGTTCTACTACACCCTCAGGCATCGATTGTGAAGTGAATGAACAGATCACGCTCCAATTAAAATCAAAGTCTACGGCACTATTATCTCACAATAAGGCGCAAAGTCAATAACAAAGGACATGGAACTTTTCACTGACTTGATATCCACAGGATGGCGCCACAATCACGCCTAAATCAACTTCGTAATACTTCAGAAACTTCCAGCTGACTATATTTTCTTCTATTAAATTTTATCATTAGTCTTTTTCTTTTTTCCCCAAGACAATTAAATCAAACAAAAAGGATGCATATATTTTACATGTTAAGAATTCAAGTAGATGGTAGGCGGGGCATGAAAGGTTCTATACATATTTTGACCTCAGCGCGCGTGTCCAGGCGGTTTATTCTTTTCTTGCATGGATAGGTAATTGCAGAAAATTGGTATCTGGAAAACAATCGGTGAGGCATTTTTGAACCCTTTAATGAAGCAGTCGTGATTCAGGTAAGTACGTAAACGGATAATTTATGATCTGCTGATCTTAGGAGAAACTGGATGAGAACTGAACACGGTAAATTGGAAGTACGGGTCGCACGAAGGAGCGAAGAAAAAGCTGTAGAAGTTTAATCTCGTCTTAGATGCTTCCTCGTTTTTCATAGGCTGGCAAATCTTCGAAAAAAGTGGTTCATTTGGACTTCTTTTGCCTTGTTTGGTAAGAATAGATAATCCTAATGGAACATTCAATAAGGAGTTGAAAAATGGCTGTAGAAAGCTAAGTGGCACACACACACACACACACACAAAAAAAAAAAAAACCTCATTCATTGTTTAAAATACTCGGTCAGCATCTAACACCTATGCTTTTCATTACTAAAGATAAAGAAAGAATTACTAGAATTTCATTACTAGAGCTAAAGAAAATGCTGAGAAACATAAGAAAAATATTCGGCTTGATTATGAGAAAAAAAAAAGATAGCATGCAAAATAATAGTTCCCATACTTCTTTAAACATCGTTTGAAATTATAGCACAAAATATAGTACATAATAAATATATAATTACAAAATTACAGCAGCATAGTAATATATAGGAACAGCATGTTTTCGTAGTGCATTCAGGTTCGGAAATGATATCACGAAAGAACTCCTTTAGAGACTACAAGCCTAAGAACAACAGTAGGAGCTCATTGTAACAGACAGTTCTATTACCACCGACAAAATTTTCCCCTTTTATATCCAAAAAACACCCTCACAGTCAAAAATTCAACAAACCAACGGGGGGGGGAAGTAGACATATTTTTAAAATTCAATATAATTAAAAAAAATTTTTTTTTTAATCTAAAAGCCTTCAGATTTTACATTACGTTAAAAACGTTAAAAAAAGGCCCAAAGGGACCTTCTTTTAACGTTTTGTGTGCTACCTTTATTTATTAAATATCAGGTTCTTCGCACTTAAACCATAAAATTCAGTTCAACAGCAATATCGCATAATAATTTCAAAATGAGCATATCTTTAGAATTTTCGATACACAGTCTCGCGCGATGGAGAAATAATTTTTTTTTTTTTTTTTTTAATACAGTGTTGCTATTTCTCGCTTTGAAAATTTTTAATGCCTGAAAAAATATGACATCGATAATAAAACAAATTACAAATTAATACAGGGCTGTAATATTTGGTGGCAACAGTTTGAAAAGTGAATCAACCTAGAATGTGAATGGAAGCAAAATGCCAAAATTTAGGCAAATTAGGTATATGTAATTTATTTACTAATGGACTGTTGAGTATATTATCTCCTTTGAGAAAAGTAGCAGAATTTTAGTTGAATGAAGTAACTTATAACTATTTAAAAATGAATATTGAAAATTTTTGGTAAATGAATAATTTTTGAATAAATTTTTGGTAAAATGAAACACCAAATATGAATCATGAAAAAGTTGAAAATGGAAACTTTAAAAAAAAAAACGCCAAATTAAAAAAACAAAGCGCCAATTAACCAAGAAAAATTATCGCCACTGATCGGAAATTGGTTAACTTTTTCAAAGGGAACAAACCAACCCCGATCAATTAACAATAATTAATAAATGAGAAGGTGTTTCGTCTTCTACTCAAATAAGAATTATGATGGCAAACTGGTATTAGGTAAGTTAAGTCAGGTAGGTAGATTTTAAGTGAGATGAATTTAAGTTGATGCACTATGTAGAAGTCATTATGAAACCAGTAGTTCCGTTAAGTTTAAAAAAAATTAATATCGTGAGGTATTAAAGTGCGAAGATGTATTATTATTTTACTTACTTGAGTAAAGTATCCCCATATATAATTATTTAAAATTTTTTTGCCAAATTAATTTTTATGAATTTGATTTCAGCACAACTGCTCACCATAAACCTTTTCAATGTGTTTCCTTCTCATGCTGAATCACGTAACCCTGCTAAGCAAAAAACCCCTTCTTTTTTTTCCTTAATGAAATACATTTTCCTTAATGGAATCGCTTCCTTTAAAATTTCTTTAACTCCCTTTTCGGTGACGACAACACATCATATGAATGTTGGAATGAGGAAAGAGTCACGACGACCTTGAAATGTGTTTGAAAGTTCACACAGAAAGTATCACAGTTCTATTTGGTCACACAGGGAGCGGCAGTGAGGCCATACCTGTTAAACAAACCTGCGTTTAACATACCTGTGTTTAACCGGTGTTATAAATCTATTTTATTTATTATACTAATGTTGTAACAAAACACTTTTTGCAAATTGTTATTAGGAACTACAACCTGTGTTACAAATCTATTTTATTCATTACACTAATGTTGTAACATAACACTTTTTGCAAATCGTTATTAGGAACTACAACCTGCATTACAAATCTATTTTATTCATTATACTAATGTACTAATGTTACTAATATAACACTTTTTGCAAATCGTTATAAGGAACTACAAACTGCATTACAAATCTATTTTATTCATTATACTAATGTTGTAACATAACACTTTTTGTAAATTGTTATTAGGAACTATATAACCGGTGTTACAAATCTATTTTATTTATTATACTAATGTTGTAACATAACACCTTTTGCAAATTGTTATTAGGAACTACAACCTGCGTTACAAATCTATTTTATTCATTATACTAATGTACTAATGTTACTAATATAACACTTTTTGCAAATTGTTATAAGGAACTACAAACTGCGTTACAAATCTATTTTACTCATTATACTAATGTTGTAACATAACACTTTTTGCAAATTGTTATTAGGAACTATATAACCTGTGTTACAAATCTATTTTATTTATTATACTAATGTTGTAACAAAACACCTTTTGCAAATTGTTATTAGGAACTACAATCTGTGTTACAAATCTATTTTATTCATTATACTAATGTTGTAACATAACACTTTTTGCAAACTGCTATTAAGAACTACAAAAAAAATTACTTTTAAATGATTCCCCTGCGCTGATAAACAATTTTTTTTTCTTTTTTAAATATGAAAAGTAACGAAAAACTTTAGAGCTTCCTGACAGGCAACAGTTTTTACGATTACTTATGTCGGGCAAGAGCCGCTGAATAAAACAACCGCATACTCATTTTTATTAGGAGGAAAAAATTACAAATTTTCAATAGAACTATTTTCCTAATCTGTTGCCAGTCAACTCCTAATTTTGACTCTGACCTCGCTGCATTCTTCTATAATTAGGGTCAGCTACCCCAAATTCAGATCCATCGTCGTTATCTTCGTAATCAAGGTTTTCCGAACTGTTTTGCATCGCAACTCACATGCAGATGCCATATTTTGATGCCTATTTTCCCCTACATTTTAATAAAAATCTTATCCCCCCCCGAAGATAAGGCTACTTTGGTATTTATTCATACAGGGAACTTTGATTAAGAGATAAAGTCAGGATGCTGCGGACAGAGTAATTATTTTAAAATTTAAGGTAATGTGAATAACTTAATTTCCTTCCCACTATAAAAAGTACGTAAAAAGTTCATTTTTGCTGAGTCCTCGGTAGTATAGTGGTGAGTATCCCCGCTTGTCACGCGGGAGACGGGGGGTTCGATTCCCCGCCGGGGAGGGTTATGTTTTAAGCCGCCCAGACGGTATAGTGGTTAGGGAAGCCAGACCGCGAGGGCCCGGGTTCGAATCCCGGAGAAGGCATGGATGCAAAATTGTTTGATCCTTCATAGGAGGTAGCGATGACCGCCTATTAGGTGCCTCCACAATAAAATGGTCACCACTTCTGGCCTGAGTAGTGGCCAATGCCGTTATAGGCAAGTGTCCGCCATTCATAAATAATAAATTCATTTTTGCTAGCTGTCAGTATTCTATAAATGAAACTTATTTAATCATTACCTATACTAACATCTACAAAAAACGAGCTGAAAATTACTAAATGGGATTAGTAACATTGATAGAGATATTAAATCAAAATATAAATGAATTCTTAATTTTCTTGGCCTGAAGCATTAGCGAATTCACAGATCACTGAATAGTAGTAGTTCGATCCAGGTTTGTAATTCCGGCGAACAGACTGGGCGCATGGGAGTTTGGAGGTTTCCTCCATTGTGCAATTTGAATATGAGGCAGTTTACTTCAAAAAGTACTCCACGAAAGCATCTCTCTTTTAAGGCAGACAGCCATTGCTTTTCCAAATAATCCAAATTACAAACGTGCAGTACATGCGAGAATGTGAATTAAAATAAACGTTGGCGATGACGGAGAGTAATTATTTAATTTTAATTTCAGAAATATTGGTGCATTTTCTAGATAAGTCAGCTATCTCTATGTAAGGTCTACTTGTCTATCTCCTGTGTGAACTCTGGAGAGTAGTGACTGCACAGAAGAAGGGTAAAATCTACCCTCTATTACACTGTTTAAATTATTTACAAAGCGTCAACTCGACGCTAACACACTACGCCTCCGCTTGGGCGGAAACTGAAACAGTAAGAACTAAACTCAAAATTTGAAGATATTAACAAGTAGTATAATTACGCTACAGGGCTATTAACGCTCTGTTTCCTAACAGAGCGTTAATAAATTTAGTGGCAGCAAAATAATAGCTGTTACGCCACCTTTAACCAGCAATAACTGCTAAGCCGAAGCTCGCGCTACAACACGCACAGAATTTTCCCAGACTCTCTAACTTTTCCTTCTAGAACTTGATAATTAACCTTTTCTCCCACTGGTAGAATTTGCATTAATTCACGCGCGCTACCAAATTTAAATATTCTGGCACTAACAATTAAGGGAATGAAGGCTTATATGAAAGAACTTAAATTTAACTGGTTATTTAAAATAAATATAAATCCCTACAGCTAATTATTTATTAGATAGCGTTGCGAAATCACAAGAAAATATATTGCAGAAGACCACTTTTTGTTAACACCCGTTACTTTTCGATTTAATTTAAAAAAGCAAATTTGAATCAGAACTCTTCATTACCACTTGGACGTCCGTTTGATAATGATAACAGTGCCTTTTGTGACCGCTCGTCGACACCGGAAAGAGAAAGGGGGGGAGGAAGAAAAAAAACCTGCGAAGAGAGAAGGGGAAAAAAATGCGCAATGAATCAGAAGTAATGTTCATGAGAGCATTGGCTACAATGAAGCATTCAAGGAAAAGGTACGCCCATTTGGAAATCTACAACCAGACTTCGCAACCCTTTCGCAGCCTTGTAAAAGGTTTTGACCTCCAAGGCGCTCCAATCGCGGTCTTCAGCATCACAATTGCCATTCAGAAACTCAAAAAAACAATAGATGTTTAACGCGCGTTGCGTGGTTGAATCAGTTGGATTATGGACTTAACATTTTAGACGGCATTAGGAAAAGAACAGACGTGATTGTTTTGCAAATTCTTGTGACACCTATGATGTTTTCATCTTCAAAATAGAACATTAATTCAGAACATGTTTCGGTAATTTTAATTTCATTGAGCATTAGCTCATCAGTTACAAAAAAACTCGAAGACTATCTCGAAAGATGAGCGGTGCTTTTTCAGAGTAGTTTTTACGATTGATTTGTATAGGTTGAGATTAAAAAACTCCAGCAAGCTCCGGACCACAGAAGTGCCTGATTTTTTTAAATGTTGAATTTTTTTTAGGCTTACATATGCTGTACATATTTAACAGAAATGACTACTCGCAAAATCCTTTAAAGAAAGAAAATTAAACGCTAAATGAAAAGCAAAAGAAAAATAATGTTCGCCAACTAAATAGAGCAATTCTGCAGAACTTTAATTCAACTCAATAGTAAAATAATTCAATGGAATATTAATTCGACTAAATAAAAAATTCCTCAGAATTTAAAAAATTATTGTACCTTATTCGAAGAAAGCTAAATAGTAGATGAAATGTCAAGATGATCATCTCATGACTGACAGTAACGGTATCCTCAACTTACGGAGGAAATATAGCACTGGTGGTGACAGCAAATTTGGTTGACTTGATGGCAGTGGGCTGTCAAGTATCGACACAGCAGCTGCTGCTTCCTTACTATTTTTTTGAAGAATCCATCAAAACATGGTGCAGCAACCCGGTAAATTTGGAAATGCACTCCGAAATGCATGCTGGAAATCTGAAGGAATCAGATTAATGATGCCCGTATTTTTTAATAACAAGTTACAAGGTATAACCCAGATTATCAAAGAAAGAACTTTCTGCATTAAAATTACATATATTTTAAATACGCAAGTTTTGAATTGCCTAAAATTTACATCATGTTCTACGGGAGGCAAAACTGGGAATCGTGCATATGTTAAGCTGAATAAGTGAAAGCTCAGATAAAACAAAAGATCACAACCATTTCAAATAAAAAACTACTATCCTCTTTAATCTTGTGGAAAACTCATGGTGATACTTATTCTTGTACATTCAGTATTACACAATCAATTCCCAATTTACTGAAGGTGGATTAACCGAATTGAGGATTAATCAGCTTTGCTTGAAAAAAGAAATCGATTTAATTATTGATGAACGATGAAATTGTATAAAGCATTACAGTAAAACATGACTGTTTATGGAAAACACACCATCCTTATCCCCCTCCCCCCCAAAAAATTTTGAAATTTGATTTATGTATTAATATATGTGACATATATCTAATTCTAATATTCAACAAATGCAACAAATTTATTCAAGAACTTTCACCAAATTTCAAAAATTTTCAGGTTAGGTTAATTCAACTTTTTTTTCCCCTTACTCTTCCGAATTTTCATGATCAAATGCAACAGTTTCTCAGACCTTATGAACCGATTATTATATTAAGCATAAGTAACTGAATAATTTACTACATATACTATAAAATACGACGCAATAAGTAAGAGTATTACAAAAATTTAATTCACCTCAATTGTTGCAGTAAAAATATTCATCTCAACCATTCTGAAACGGTAGGTAGTTTTTTTAAATATATATTACACTCCGGAAAAAAAATTGTAAATGCTGCAAAAGAAATTTATAACAATACATCATTTACAAGAAATATTTAAATATATTACAACAAGTACTTATATGTTGTTGTTGCTGTGGCTTTGCTCATATATGTTGTAGATCACATGTTCCTATAGTAACATCACAACAAGCCCAAGAAATTCATCGCGGCAATAAGTGCAAGATCGCGCCTGTCGTTGGCAAGGCAAGAGCCTTACAGGTGACAGTAGGACTCTGTTCAGCCCCCAAATTTTAATGCAGGGCACCCTGGGAGTACAGGTCCGAGGATCCCCATCCCCCTCTTCCTCTACCATCAACCTCTCCAGAGGACTTTCGGCTGCCCGCAGATTTAGTGCCCTCATGCCACGCAGACACTATATATTTGCAAACAACCATGACTTCTCCGGGATTCGAAGCCAGGCCCTTCGGTACGGCAGTTAGCGTCGCTAACCACAAACCCAGTTGGGCGGCGTAAATACTTCTTTTTTATATAATAGAGCAATATCATAATAATTTACTTTATATGTATTATAACAAATATTTACGTTTCGGAAAACCCTTACCTAGGGTTCGTCGAAATGACACCGAGGAAATTATACTGGACTGAAAAAAAGTGCTCAAGTAATGTAATTATTGACTATAAAGTACAAACCATCTGTGCAATGACTTCTTAACAGCTTTATAAATTTTCGAAGGGGAATTACTTTTTAAAACAAAATGGTAATAGAAGATTTATATTTATAAAGAGAAAGCGAACAACAGCACAATAACAGATAGACTAGATTTTCTTATTTAGAACACGGTAAAGCAATTGAAGGATAACTGCCTACGGGAAGAGATGCCTTCGTGGAAGTTTTAAGGAAATGTGTATTCGCGTTACATATGGAAAAAACATGAAAACTCTCGCGCAGCCAATCCTTCGCATGGATTTAAACCCGATTCGACTTTTTAAGGCACACCGTTTTTTTAAAGATTTTACTGAAAATATGATTTTCTATTACTTAAATATTTAAAAAAAAAAAAAACTGAAAGGTTTCAGATTTTAAATTATGTCCAAAGGGGCGTTTTTTTAACATTTTGCGTGTTACCTTTATTTATTAAGTATCATGTTCTTCTCACTTACGCCATAAAATTCAGTTCAAGAGCAATATCGCAAAATAATTTTAAAATGAGCATATCTTTAGTATTTCCGATACACAGTTCTGCGCGCTGGAGATAAAAAAGTTTCCTCCCCCCCGTAGAGTGTTTCCATTGCTCGCTTTTAAATCTTTGAGTTTGTTAATGAAAAATTCGTTAAAATTTTACAAAATATGACATAGATAAGAAAACAAATTCCAAATTTGGGCTTCCAGCTGCACATATTCCGGTTGAAATGTAAGTTATTCAAAATTGGATGGTTCTAGGTACCGTTGTTTCATCACATTTGGAGAAATATACATATATTTGTACAAATTCTTCATTATTTAATTTCTTTAAATATAATACTGAGCTGCAATATTTGGTGGCAACAGTTTGAAAAGTGATTCAGACTTTTAATGTTTCCAACGCAAAATCGCAAAACGAAAACAATAGTCCTTCAGGGACAAAAGCTCTTTTGGACTAAAAAAAGGCGAGGTGTTACTACGAGTGAGTGAAACAGCAGACTGGTAGACTGCGAGCGTAAAAAACCTTAACGAACCCTTTCGGGCGACCATTAATATCTGAAACCTTTCAGTCTTTTCTTATATCTTTTACATATAAATATTATAATCTTTAGTAAAAGTAATTAAAAATATCAGAAAATAGCAGCAGTCTAACCAGTCATCACCCACAAATAGGTAAATGCTAGAAATGCTTAGGGCAATTCTTAAATAATTTCCGATTCTTACAGGTAACCTACTTAGAAGCTTTTTAGTACTAGTGAAAGTGTAAATTAATCATCTAAAACTAATTGCTACTACAGTTTGAAGCAAAGGATATCTTCTTGTGGATATATTTATTTTCTACAATTTAGAAATGTACTTCCTTCTTATATATCTTTAGAATTTCCGATACACAATCTCGCGCGCTGAAGATAAAAATGTATTCTTTTTTTTTCCGTACAGTGTTGCCATTGCTCGCTTTGAAATCATTTAGTTTGTTAATCAGAAATTCGTTGAAATGTTACAAAACATAAAATCGATAATAAAGCAAATTTCAAATTCAAAATTAGGGCTTCCAGATGCCCATATTCGCAGTAGGATTACGTCATTCAAAATTCGATGGCTCTAGGTTTTATCACAATGCGAGAAACATGCATACATTTATGCAGATTTTTCATTTTTTAAAATTTAATGCAGAGCGATAACATTTAGTGGCAACAATTTGAAAAGTGAATCAGGCATTCAGAGTGAATCAACGCAAAATCGTAAAACGAAAGTAATAGTCCTTCGGGACTAAATTCCTTTGGACTAAAAAAAGTCTGGGAAACGTTCCGATTTTTCCTTTTCTGGAAAAAAAAAAAAAAAAGAGGTTATATTCTCTCTCACTTTCCCTCTCCATTTTTCGTTTCCTTGAATTTTTAAAATTTTCCAGGTGAGTGGAAACCTTTGTAAGTAACAATACTGGTCTATTTTTTTTTTATTTCGAGCAATGAATATGTTTAAAATTCACTGCATAATTCATGATGTAAAATCTTTTTATAATACAGCCTTTTGTTTTGTATGTGTGTTGCATAGTCTCCAGAATCAACACAAATGACACATTTTTCAATATCTCAAACATGAATACCAATCCATCAGCTAATTCCAGACACAGCAATTTTAATACAGTTATATTCTCCATGTGAAAAACATTAATATCGAAACTAGTTTTGGTTAAAGTTCTGGTTACGCATTACTTTTTCGTATGTGCTTGTAGATACATTGCACTCTCCTGACATTACTGTTATACATCCATAAAAATAACAGCATAGTTAGGATTAAAAAAATAACACATCACCGCAATAACTGTATTACAATAAGAGGAACCAGACGTTATTCACTGTCGAATAAAACAGCCCAAATAATAAAAATATTTGGTCTCAAAAATGTATATTCATGAAAACATACGCCTTTATTTTAGAGACATCGCAAAAACATATAATATGGGTACTACTGTTTAAACAGAGTTCATATTCATTCTTCTCCAGCTGTTTTTCATCGGGAGGCAAAGTATTTAAAAAGCAGCGAACGAAAAATTTTGTTACAACATAGTATCCACAGACTGTTGCAGCAAAGATTTGCTTCTGTCGAATTGCTATAGAACAATCGTAAGTGACTTTCCATTCATTAGTATTGTTTTAAATTGATAATGCTTCATTTCAAATACCATCTTACTTAAATTACGGTACAAATCTTCAAAATCACACCATAATTCTCGTAATAGTTTTAATAATAACCACATGTATTCAGAAAATTAATGTTGATAATAATACGAAATTTTAAAATGAAATCATTAAAAATTACTTTTTTCATAAATAGCAAATAATACAAATAATAAGGCTTTCATAATAGCAAATAATAAAAGTGTTTATAAAGTCCCGGACACATTTTGATGTTTAATAAGTCATAAAATGATGAAGATATAAACAAACTTATGGCATTTATTGATGGAATAACTTATATATTTTCCTTTTCAGGTTTGAATATCTTTACTTTTGTAAAAATCGTCTGCGCGTGTGGTTAATTTCAGATAATTTCATTTTCCAGTCTAAATATCTGTATTTTTCTAAATATCGTCTGCTTATTAATTGCATTTTTCTCTCTTTTGTTTTTGGCAACTACTGAAATGTTATGTTTACTTTTGATGTGTTTGTTCTAGTACTTTTGTATGTGATGTTTTATTCGACTGGATATTAAAGAGAATACATACACCACAAAAGAAAACACAGATTACAACTATAATAGCCTCTGTAGATGCCGACATGCTTGCCGGTACCTGGCGTGAAATTGAATATCGACTTGATATTCTCCGTGCGACAAAGGGGGCACAGGTGGAAGTTCATTGACAAGGGTCATGAAACTTTTTGAGTCTATCTAACCATTTATGTTATTAATTTTAATCTATCTTTATTATTTTATGAGTTATTAAACATCAAAATGGGTCCGGGACTTTATCAACATCCTGTATATGGATTTTTAAATGCTAAGAGTCTTATTTTCCACAATGCTCAAATCTAATGACATTAAGTTTTCATCAGTTAGAAAATGGAAATCGGAAGTTATATCATTTATTTTTATATATCTCTATTTTAGTTTTGAAATTAAAATCTCTCTCATTTCTTTCATTTTTACTTTGAAAAAATATTTTCCTGACGAAATTAATTCTTCTATAAATCAATTATTGACAATCTGATTTATAAACATTTCCTTTTCTCTTCGTTTCATATTTTGTTGACAGCAAAACATTCAAGGATTATTTTTCCAAGTAGAGGGGATTGCTTCGTGGAGGACTTTCTGGTGGAAATTGGCTCGTATTTACGTTACAATGGAAGAAACCACGAAATGTTTTCATGTAGCCAAACGATTTGTTGGAATTCGATATTAGATCAATTCCTTCATTAAGCGTAGAATTTTTGTGCGCAAGTGCTGAAGAATATAGTACCCTCTTTATTGCTTTAAATTTGCTACTTTAAAGTGGTGCTCCTCGATAAGTTTCAATACTGAAAGTTAATGATCACAATTTATTTTTTAAATGCATTGCTAAAACTTATCAGCTAATTTGGCACCCCTTTTAGCCGTTCGACTGAAGGAAGCTCCTCACTTGCATCACCCTTGTACCGGCTCCGCTTCTCCAATTATACAGTTACGATAGAGGCATAAAGAAATAATACTATGCAATCAATGCACTTGCATTTCAGTAAAAAATAATAAATTTTTATACTAGCATTTGAGTAAATAAATAATATACAGCACTCTAATGTTTAAGTAAAGAAATAATTGACAAAGCTGATTCACTTCAACATATGGAAAAGAATCGTTGAAAATATATTCTTAAATAAATAAAAAATGAAAATAATTTGTTTTCATAATATGTACACAGTAAAACAATCATGCCAAATTCCTGTACGTACAAACGCTAATTTAAGATGCAGGACGTTGGCGCCACAGCTGCACAATGTGTTTCGTTTTGTTCATATTTAAAGGGTCACACAACGTTGGGATTCAAAAATGAAAAATACAAGAGGATCATTATCATAAGCTAAAAAAGCAAATAAGAAAAAGCAACAAAAGGCGATTGTGGAATAAATGTCTTTGGAAGAAAAGGAAGAGCCATGGTTAGCGTCGCTGACTGCCGTGCCGATGGGCTTGGTTTCGAATCCCGGAGAAGGCATGGGTGTTTTTAAATGTATAGTGTGGACATGGGGGCAATCTAAATATGCGGAGAGCCGAAAGTCCTCTCGAGAGATTGTTGGTAG
>KK117776.1:481550-493553 GCA_000611955.2 Stegodyphus mimosarum | reverse complement strand
GAAGAATTTCGAAAAAATCGAGGTGCACTGGCTCTCGTGTAGATACACCTATGTACCAAATTTCGTGGCCCTGGGTCTATTAGCTTACTCGCAACACGAACGAAAGACACACACACACACATACACAGACTCTTTGTTTTATTATATGTAGAGAAGAGATTTAGGGTCGTAGTAAATTTTCAATTCTCTTAATTTTTATTATCGTTAATTTAATTTGCAGTAGTGAAATAAGATTTAAATTGCATACAAAGATCAATGGAATTAGGAATGATGATGCTAAATTTAATATTAAGAAATTTACAAAGGATATTGGAAAATATATTGCAAACTAATTTATTTTTCTTTTTCCTTTATCATATTATTCTAAACTTCCATAGATAATTTGCAAAAAGTTTTACTGTTACACTGTATTTCAAGACTATCATTATCAAAATTTTTATGAGAGATTGGCAACACGTATTTTTAGAAGAAAAATTGATCTTTCGTGACAGTCTGCACAGTTTTTCACTATTCTTTTATAGTTTTGCTTTTATGAATAAACAAAACATTAAACTCTGAAATTACGGTTACAACAGCATTCCCAAAATAATCTCGATTTCAACTCCAAACAAAATTTTTCTGCAGGAAATGTAGCAAGAGAAAAGTAAATATTGAAGAAAAAGTCGACGACCGACCGGATGCTTATCAAATTAAGCAGACGAGAAGGTTTTCCTGTTTGCATTTGGCATGTATCAACTAGGCAACCATAAAGTCAGGCTGCGCTGTTGTGTTAGAATTTGCTTATGAAACATTTTCAAGTTCAAATAATGTTCTCTTCATAAATCCCCTCACAAGATTTAAATATATTCTTAAACCTCTCAAATTCCATCAAATTCTTAGTATTTTTTCTTAGTTGCTTCTAGACTGCTAACTTAAAGATAGCGGAAGAACGCAAGGGATTATTCTGTTTAATTATTTATTGAAATCAAATGCAGAACATTAGGCAAATTTCTTAACGCTGTTCTTCGAAGAATATCTCCCAAATTTATAGACGTTCGTTATAACATATTACATTAGTCACGCGTTGCCACTGAAAGAAATACAAAGTCTTTTATTTACCATGCGCCGTAACTGTTCACACATAAATGCATTTCCAAACAAAGCGATTATTCCATTTGCAAAAATTCATTCAGTCAGAACATCTATCTTTTGCAAAGTACGAAGAAATTTAATCAAATCAGTATTTTCATATCTTTGAATAAGATTTATATCGCATGGTAAATGAATTAGTTCCTTTTGCTGGTTCTCTGGTACGTTATTCAAATTTAAAAAATAAAAGATACATATTATAAGGTATTTCTCCCGCCTTCTTAGCATGGCTTTGTGGTGTAATAGCCAGCACACTCGGCGCGTATTCGAAAGGTCCAAGGTTCGAGTCCCGGCGAGGGTATTGCTCATTTTTCATGTCTCCTGCTTCGAAATAACCTAATGTGTTTAACAGTACTAAGAAATATATTCATTACTTTTAAATAACTAACTTGGTTAAGAAGCTACTTATTATTACTATAGTACTTATTAAAGATCAAGTCAAATAAATAGCAACACTTTTCAAAACTATTTGCAAGGTCGTACAGACAATAAATGCCCTGGTAGCATTATGTACTGTAAAGGACAAGGTCCAAAATTTGGGAAAAACGTGCTTCACGCGCTTCTAACAATAAAAAATAACAAATCACAAAAATCTACTCTGATAGTATGGACTATTTTCTAAACTCCTTCGAGCAGTAAAAATAAGAAAAGCCTTATAATGAAAAGAAATTTGTGCACCAAGATGGACTGTATCAGTTATTATTGGTATCTCCATTCTCAACACACAAACGGGGGATGATCAATCTCCCTACAAAGTTTGTCGTGGTTGGCAGGACGACTCGTAATCTAGAACATAGTTGTAGAGACATTAGGTTTTTTTGATGTTGGGAGACGTGAAAAATGTGCATTGCCCTCGCCGGGACTCTCGCATTTCTCGAATACGCGCCGAGTGTGCTGACCATTACACCACGAAAGCATGCTAATAAGGCAGGAGAATTATTTTATATACTCCTCCTTTTAAAGGGGGATTGGGGATTAGGGGATCCAATCGCCAAATCCTATTGGTGAAGAACTATCATCCACCACCTTTTTTAGTTCGCGCGCCATTGTAGAATCATTAGTTTTAATGAGCAATGTCCTCGCCGGGAGTCGAACCTCGGACCTCACGCGCCGAGTGTGCTAGCCATTATATCACGAAGGTAGGCTAAGAACGCGGGAGAAATACCTTATATAGTCAGTCAACTGAAAAGTAGTTTATGAAACAAAAATATGCTAAACATCAAGCTTGACAATTTCACAAAGGTCTGAATTCATTTTTCTTCCTTTTACATAGCATATTAGAGCATGCTAAACAGTTGCTTTTAAAGTTAAAAGAAAAATTTTAATATACCATTTTTCTTACACACAGTGCATTTGAAAATTAAAAATAAAATGAACAAGTTGTTAAATAATTAGTTTAATTTCAACGTAAAATAAATTTATTGATCTTTAAAAATATTATAAATATCTTATAAGATTATAAATTTATATTTAGATATTATAAATTTATATTTTATAAGATCTTCATATTCAGAAACTGTGGGCGCCGTTCCCGGTCAATCGGGAGTTAATTTTACACGAATCTCATGCTTATAGATATGACTCAATACAACATATTCGTTACTATCGATCACATCAGGAAATAAGCTTTCAGAAAGCCTAATGCAGCAGCTTCCGAGAATTAATCCATTTAGTAGCCGGTCGATTAAAAGCAGACGGGCAGCCGATGCTTTCGGAGACATCCGGAGTCTCAAAGTCGCGATTCTTCTGACTCCACAAAATTCCCAATTTACGAGGTGCCTTTCTATGGAAGAAAAAACAGGGAAGCACAGACATTTTTACCAAATGCGAAGGAGGCGCCACTGTGGATTTAAAAGAAATCCCGACGTTACCGTCTTAGGGATAGAAAAGGAGAGGGCAATTTCTCTAATAGGCACGAGGGGGGGGAAAGAATGTTAGTTCCTCGAGTATTTTCCCTTTCTTTTTGAATCTGCGTGATTTTTTCCCTCTTAAATACTCAAGAACTTCAACTTCTAAACTGCAGATTCCTAAAACGTCAACTTTCGCTCACCTCTCACTGCAGACTGAATCAGAAATATGATAACACGTTTGAAATTAAATACAGAGGTACCACGATACACGGCATTAATCCATCCAAGTTCTTGGACGCATACCAAACAAACTTTACTAATAAGAAATAAAGAGAAAATAATTAATACGTTCTTATAAAAAATTCTATTGTTCTTATTACATTGCTGTTTAATACAAATGCAGTCGGTGAAACATGTACTGTACATAAATAAATGAAGCACAACTGAACATGACATGTTTTTCTACTATCCACAACAAAAGCAATTTTTCAAATGCTCTAACGTCTCTAATCTTTATTTGGTTACCGATTTCATCTCCCTTTGCACAGTTAGACGATTTAACAGCCTCTTTGTTTTCCACAATTGTAAACACCACCGTACTCAGCATACAATATGCCATAGCCAAGTCTCGTATACGCATGCCATCTTGATATTTTTCAGCAATCTCCTTTTTTCTCCTCCATGATGATCTTAACAATTTTCTTCGTTGCTCGATTTTCCTCATTAACCTTCTAGAGTCGTTATTTCGAAGCAGGAGATGTGAAAATGCGCACTGCCTTCGCCGAGACTCGAACCACGGACCTCTGGAATACGCGCCCAGCGTGCTGACCACTGCACCACGAAGGCATGCGAAGAGGGCGGAAGAATTAGAAGCAGGAGAGATGAAAAATAAGCGATGCTCTCGCCGGGAATCGAACGACGGGCCTCTCGGTTACGCGCCGAGCGTGCTGACCACTACACCACGAAGGTATGCGAAGAAGGCGGAAGAAATACCTTATAACTTTTCTAAAACTCATTTACAACACATTTACGCGAAAAAACACCAAATAACTTGAAAATTCAGAGTTATAGTGCGGACTGCTTACTGAGTAGTAGCAATAGACGTACTCATGATATTGAACGATGGTAGCATTGTCTCGAAAGAGGTACTGTTTCGAACTGTAGGGTGAGTAATCGTTTTTCATCGAATTCGAATTCATAGAAATATGCATGCCAGCCAAAAAGTTTCGCGTCCAAATAAGAAGTATACCAAGTTCGACATAACTGAAAGCGGACGTATACCTAAGTACCCCTGTATAGTGTGTTTCTGTATATTGTACAGAAAAATGGTAAAAGACATATTATATTTGACCTCCTTATTTAAAATAAGAGTCACTTTCCAGGGCTTATATCATTAGTCAGGTTCAGAGAGTTCGTAAAACTCGTACACTTTACAAGCTATGCGTAAACGATAACACACTTGAAAAAATAAATATCGCTGCTAGAATAAGATAACGTAAATAGCTTAATTCCAACGGTACAAAATATACACAGAATACCAGTTCTATTAGAACTGTAACGAATTTAGAGTAATGCGCTCTGTCCGCCCCTTAAAAAAACATAAAAGGATGTGACTTGCAACGTTTTGAGATCCGCAGATAATTCATAACGATAAAACATTTGATGGTACATAATTCATTCTACCGAATTATTTAATTATAGAAAAGCATGGGACGACTAACAATTTAAATATATTACAAGCACTGACTTAACAGCATGAACGTTCGATTACATTTTATACGGGTAAACGGAGATTATTACACATCTCGAATATCGCAACTTAGAAACACAAATCAGGCAGGACGAAAAAATAAATTCGTCTTAGTTTTTATTTAAACAAGGAACTTCAAAATAAAATACTTACGTAAAAAGTTCAAATATATTTTTACAGTGTGCTATTAGCATATACAATGCATTCTGCTTTTGATGTTATCAACAAAAAATTGTTGCCTCAATTTCATGAAAGTAAGACACATAAATAAATAAAATAAAATTAACTTCTAACAATCAAAAACACGTAACTTAGAACACGCATATTTAATAAATTACATAAACTGCAAGTTTTATATTAATTAAAAGTTATCATTTTTAAAGGCTGCCAACAGGATGAAAATTAGTTAATTACGTATTTAAACTAAGCGTTCTTGACTTCGAGACACAGTCTTAAGCAATCCTCAACCGTCCCTCTATTACTTCTCCTTGCAAATGAATTATTTACATTGGTTTTAACTTTGCTAGCCGTAATAGCTTCGTGAAAATATTGAGGTTGTGCCAAAGCTTAAAGTGACTTGTGGGTATTTAATATTTCAGTTTTACGTAAACATTTGTTCTGAGTTTTCTGCAAACCGCAGACTAGTTTGTTATTATTATAATCATTTCTAAGTAGGTTGACAAGTAAATTAAATAGTCTGATTTAAACCTTCATCCGAGTATGTTCTGCTGTACTTTATGAGTTATAATAGGAAGATTAATCGTCTGAATATTATGGTTCTATGGCAGAAGTAGTATGTATTGTTCTAGTACTGTAGTTGGCATTTGTAGTACGGAACTAAATTAAAGTATGAACACGATTTGCACACAACGAAAAAGGCGCACAGAGCAACATTCATCACTGAAGCGCCCCCTCCAAAAAAATTGCGTTTAAACAGTCTATATTTATTCTGTTTAGTAACAAGTTTTCATGGCAGGCACGTTTCTGGTTACCGTAATAGACGTGCTTAGTGTAAATTCAGAAATACATGCAATGTAAGCTCTCTTTTATAATAACTAAATAAGCGAAATAAATAAAAAAAAAAAAAAATCAAAGGTTTCAGATTTTAAATTACGTCCAAAAGGGTGTTTTTTCAGCATTTTGGGTGTTACCTTTATTTATTAAATATATTCTTCGCACTTAAAACATAAAATTAAATTCAACAGCAATATCGCAAAATAATTTTAAATTGAGCATATCTTTAGAATTTCCGATACGCAGTCTCACCTACTGGAGATCAAAATATTTTTTCTGTACAACGTTGCCATTGCTCGCTTTGAAATTCTTAAGTATGTTAATCAGAAATTCGTTACAGTTTTACAAAATATGAAATCGATAATAAAACAAAATTTCAAATTTCGGCTTCCAGATGCCCATAATCGCAGGAGGATTACGTCATTCAAAATTCGATGGCTTACATACATTTATGCACATTCTTCACTATTTAACTTCTTTAAATATAATACAGTGCGATAATTTTTGGTGGCAACAGTTTGAAAAGTGAAACAACGCTTTTAGTGAATGGACGCAAAATGCCAAAATGAAATTAATAGTCCTTCTGGGCAAATTGCCCTTTTGGATTAAAAGATAAAAATATGAAATTTAACCTTTTTGCTTTAAACATGTGATAAAAACTGCAGAATCTAAAATAATAGCAACAATTTACTTGGAGGAGAGGTAGCGATATCAGCCTAGCCCTCCTGATCAATCGAAGTGTTTCGTGGAATATTTATTAATGATAATAGCTTCATACTGTTTCGCTTTGGAGCTTCTAAATAAGCCAGGAAACGAAATGTTATTAAATCTGATTTAACAGATAGAACAAAAAATACAAAAGGAAAGAACAGAAAACAAGGTTCAAGAGCACACTTGGAACTTTACGGCTAGCAACGTTAAAGCCACTGTAAATAATTCAATTGCAAGAAGAAGTAATACAGGGACGGTTGAGGATTGCCTAAGACTGTGTCTCGAAGTCAAGAATGCTTAGCTTAAATACGTAATTAACTTGAACTTGAGGGCAAGAAACTTGAGGGTACTAGACCGTATAATAACAGAATAACAGTAACGTGGCTGTTTATAGTGTAAAAGTCTATAATTTAGCCTGCAGTTCGGAGTTTAGATGGAAGATAACACAGCTAACAGGCGGCGCGCTATGCGTACTCAAACGGAAAACATGCAGACTAATATAAACATGGCAATAAAGTTCAGTGAATGAGTTCATAAACCTAAATCAAGAAACCATTCTGACCTAAATCAAGAAAAATATTTTATATTTCTTCGAAGTAATGTTTGTAATTTGCAACTAATTTTTGCACCTACTATACAGTTCTTGAAAACTGCGAGCAAAGTCTTCTTTCAGTATCGCATGGCTTTAAGGGTCTGGAATATTCGAAAATCGTTCGTTACAAAAGTGGGAATAGAAAGAAGTCTCCTGGCGTAAGATCAGATGAGTATGGTGAATGATCAAGGGGTATAACTCCCCTACAGACTATAAGATAATAAGTACCTAGAATCAGACTCGGTGTATTCTGGACGTAGAAGACGAAGCCTTTGCAATAAATCTACCAGGACATTCTAACACGTGTTAGAACACATTTTTGCTTTTTCTGACTAATATCTTTTTCGCTTTTTCAACATTTTCGATCGCTTTTTCAACATTTTCGATCGCTTTTTCAACGTTTTCGATACCCGAGAGGTTACAAGTTTACCATTTGAGCAGCGTCTACATTGGAATCTCGTCTATTCCAAAAAACATTTAAAACCATTCATAAATACAGTTTTCAAGATGCTTCATCACTGTAAACTTTCTTCAGCAAGTCGTGACTTTCTTTCACAGATTTACCAAGCTTGACAGATAACTTTAAACTCATTCGATGCTCCATTCTGCAACCATTGCTACAACTCTGCATGCTAGAATACAACTAACAGAAAACCGAAATGCCTCTTCTTACTCCGCTCTCAAACATCCATGCGCATCCTATGACGTCAATCACCGAACTCTATTTATAGCATGAAAAAATTAGGAAAGGAAGGACTTCTTTAGAGTGACGTAGATTTTATATAAAATTTTACCAGTTTCGCGGGCAAATGTTAAAGGTCTCTTTTCTTCAACGTGCAATAAAATTCTGCGTAAATTTGGTGTACGTTGGACCAATGTGTTTATCACTGTAAACTAGCAACTTCTTTCTTTCTTCTTTTCTCCCCCCCCCTTTTTTTTTTTCTTTTTTGGTAAATGAACAGTTTCTAATGTCTTACTGTAAGGTTGGTAATATTATGTCAGGGGAATCCGCCATAGATTGAAGACTGCAGACGACAGCCTTTTCTGCAGACACAGAATCGACACAGTAGCTCAAAGACTGGGTTTGATTACCTGTAACATTACAGGTCCCCTATATTTTTGCAACAAAGGATCATGTTCGGTAGTTCACAAACTCCATAATGGAATGCTGACGAACGGAACTTCCAAGGATTTTTATACTTTTATCTTTAGAAAGGGCATCTGAATGAATACTTTGTCTTTTGGACCTCAATAGCCTAAATTTTCAAGGACAATATCTTCTCTATGTTACCTGTCTAAAAACTATGCTCAAGGTCGCCCAGCCTGTATAGTAGTTAGTGATACTAACTGCCGTACCGATGGGTCAAAGTTCGAATACCAAAAGGTATGGATGTTTGTACGCGTATAGTGTCTATGCGGTATGGGGGCACTCAATCTACACGGCGATCCGAAAGTGTTGTCGAAAGGTTAGTAGAAGAAGAGAGGTGGGAATCACTCAGTTCCCCCCCCGGTCTTCCTCAAAATGGGGCGGAATGTTAACAGAGAACTAGTTTCAGTAATACATCAGTTACACGCGGTACTAGAAAGGTGGTGGCCTAGCTTTTACCTGCACCTATGGGTGTCTATCCTATTAAGATACCCAACAAATAATAATTTAATTGAATTCTTATCCTGCGAGCTGTTCCTTATTATATATCTCGGCAATGCCATCTTATGCTGGTGTAGATGCTATGTGTTATTTACTGGTTTTACGCTGGTGAAGATTCTATATGTTAGTATTCAGTGCATTATTCTATGCATTATTATTATTATATGCGTTATGTGACCACTCTATGCAGCTGACAAAATATGCATTAATCCTGTTATCCATTATTATGTCATTAAAATTTACTTCTCGTCGTCTCGATCGCATTCCTGGTGCCAATCCTGAGCCGAATTCGATTCTGCACCATGGCGATCCTATGATTACAACCCTTATGTCACTACTATGTTCTACTACAAATTTTAGTCATTTATTTATTTATTTATTTTTTAAATTGCAAAATGTGTTTCAAAATTTTGTGCTTGTAAAATAAAATTTCAGGGCTTGTGAAATATGGTAATTCATAGTTTATGATATAAGATATTATTCTAACAGATACTTCTGCGCTTAAAAGCAAGCACCGGTAACTGTACTGGCTGCCTACATGAGTACAACAATAAATAAATCATAAAAAAGAAAATCTGAAAGGTTTCAGATTTTAAATTACGTCCAAAGCGGCGTTTTTTAACATTTTGTGTGTTAAATTTATTTGTTAAATATCATGTTCTTCGCACTTAAACCATAAAATTCACTTAAAGAACAATATCGCAAAATAATTTTAAAATAAGCATATCTTTAGAATTTTCTATACACAGTCTCACGCGCTGGAGATAAAAATATATTTTTTGTACAACGTTGTCATGGCTCGCTTTGAAATCCTTGAGTTTGTTAATCAAAAATTTGTTAAAGTTTTACAAAATATGAAATCGATAATAAAACAAATTCCAAATTTTAAATTTGAGCTTCCGGATGCCCATATTCGCAGCAGGATTACGTCATTCAAAATTCGATGGCTCTAGGTACCGTCGTTTTATCACAATGCGAGAAACATACATACATTTATGCACATTCTTCATTATTTAATTTCTTTAAATATAATACTGGGCTTGAATATTTGGTGGCAACAGTTTGAAAAGTGAACCGACATTTAATGTTCCCGACGCAAAATCGCAAAACGAAAACAATAGTCCTTCAGAGACAAAGTCTCTTTAGACTAATAATTAACCTAACAATAACAATAAGTGATTATTTTTACAGATCAGAAAACAACCAACATGCCTTTCATTATAATTAAAGCAAATATAAACCAATTTAATTATTCATCCTTCTCATAATATAAGGTATATTTAATTGGTGGAACAGTTCTAAAAGAACGTAAATTCTAAAAGAACATTTAAAATGCTGCAATTAAAAAAAATGGGTTTCTCATTTGTTTTTCTAAAGAAAGTCCTACATCACTCGCCTTTAGAATCGTTTCTGTTTTATTTAAAATTCTGTGTCAACCCAATTTTTTTTTTATTTTAAATTTTTCATGACTAATTTAGCCTTTAAAAATACATAAAATGGTGTCACTTCGCTGGGAAGAAATAATACCTCCGTAAATGGAAATAATAATAATACCTCCGTAAATGGTGATAGCAAACTACACCTCCACTTTCTACAGTCCGTTCAGACTACTTTATACTTCATTAGCAGTCGAAGACGGTGTGCGAAAAGGATACCGCAATTGGCGCCGGATGAAATGAGGGGGTTATTAGACCCGCACCGGAGAGAAAGTGACGACCCCGCCACATTTTCCAATCATTCATTTCTCACCGCACTTTCTGGCGCAATGAGATGTGCTTGAGAGACGAAGATGAGCGTGGGAGAAGAGAATCCTAAAAATAAATCTCGAAGCAGCGTGAGAAAAAAGTTCCTCCAGACCTTTCATTAGCTTTGGCCAACCCGTCTGGAGCTCGTGCGAGCAAAACAGCCGCTTCGCGCGTCCCTAAAGCAAACAGTCATCGTGAAGGGAGCTGTCCACCTACACCACTTGGGTATATGACAGCAGACAAAGCACAACACCGCCGACAGAATTCCTGACAATATCACATCCCGACAAACTGCTAGGAGACACTGACATCATCTCTCCACTCAGGAAACATATTGAGATCTTACAGCACACAAATTGGTAGACTGCAATTGCAAATTGCGAGATTCATTTACCTTATTTCTCCCCTACGTTTTTCAGTACATAATTTAGAAAATTCCGATAGCAACACATGGCGTATGAATAAATAGCAAAATTCATTATGCAGATACAAGAATATCAATAATAAAGGAGCGAATTGCTGCATTAGTTACTATTGTAAATTTTAAACAAGCAGGTACAGGTAGAAGCTAGGCCAGCACCTCTGTAGTACCACAGGTGATTGAGGTACTCATCCGTAGTCCAGGCATGAATTAATTCATTCTAAATTAATTTCTATGGCGAAAATTGTTTCGGTTAATGAGCATTTCGAATCGTTTTAAGGAACAAATTAAATACTAAGTACGTGAACCAAGATTTCCCTGTATATTTTAGTCAAAAAAATGTAGAGACACTACGTTATTTCGAAGCAGGAGACATGAAAAATGAGAAATGCCCTCGCCGGGTCTCGAACTACGGGCCTCTCGAACACGCGCCGAGCGTGCTGACCACTACACCACAAAGGCATGCGAAGAAGGCAGGAGAAATACCTTATATACTCCCCCTTTTAAAGGGCGACTGGGGATTAGGGGACCCAATCGCCAAATTCTTGTGGTGGAGAACCATCCACCACCCCCTTTTTTAGTTCGAGAGCCACTGTAGAGATATTATTTCGAAGTAGAACAGATGAAAAATGAGAAATGCCCTCGCCGGGACTCGAACCACGGGCCTCTCGAATACGCGCCGAGGTTGCTGACCACTACACCACAAAGGCAGGCGAAGCAGGCAGGAGAAGTACCTCATAAACTAAACAATAGAAATTAATCCCATTGTCTTGATTTTAAAATAATTTTATGCCCAACAATAAATTTACTGAAAATAGCCGGTACTGTCTAGTATCTATTTAAATTTAGGCTATCTAAAATGCTTTTAAACGAATTTAAACGAAAGCAGACAAGACCCAATTTTCAGGAAGTGAAACATTGATTTTTATACACAATACACGTGTTTCCCTAAAAATATATAAACAAGCAAACAAAAAGAATAGGACGCCCACAAATCAGAGATATATTTAACAAAGAGCTCGTACCAGCCCTTACAACTGACAGTTGACTGAAACTGACTTCTTTGAATACAGATTATATTAATTTTTAATGCAGCTATAAGTCATTTTTTTTAAGAATAGCTGAGTGTTTTAGTAAGCAGTTG
>KK117776.1:447953-474455 GCA_000611955.2 Stegodyphus mimosarum | reverse complement strand
AACAAAAAAAAAAAAAAAGAGAGAGAGAGAAGAAAATGAAGATTTTATATTACACCAAAAAGGGCGTTTTTTTAAACTTTTGTGTGTTACCTTTATTTATTAAATATCATATTCTTCGCACTTAAAACATAAGATTCAATTCAACAGCAATATTACCAAATATTTAAAAGAGCATATCTTTAGAATTTCCGATACACAGTCTCGCACGCTAAAGATAAATCCCCCCCCAATATAGTGTTGCCATTGCTCGCTTTGAAATCGTTGAGTTTCTTAATCGAAAACACACAAATGCTTTACAAAATATAAAATAGATAATAAAACAAATTCCAAATTCGGGCTTCCAGATGCCATATTCGGGTGGAGACGTATGCTTTTCAAAATTAGATGTCTTTAGGTACCGTTGTTTTATCACAGTGCTGGAAACATATATACATTTATGCAGATTCTTCATTATTTTATTTCTTTAGATATAATACAGGGCTCTAATATTTGGTGGCAAAAATTTAAAAAGTGATTCGCCGTGTATAGTGAATCAACGCAAAACGCCTAAACGAAATTAATAACCCTTCTGAAGAAATTGACTCTTTGGAGTTAAGAAAAAAAAAAAAAAACTCTGACGTTTGTTTTTGCATTAAATTTTTTAACGTAAAAAGGTATAATCAGGAAAATATTCGAACACTGAAATACCCAAATATTAAAACACACTATAAAAAAAATCTACCATTCGAATAAAATTAAAATATACATGAATGTATGTATATATAATACGTTTCTACAAAATTAGATGATTATCATTGTAATTTACTTATTCATTATTTATTTTATTTTGATTCAAATGCCACACTACCCAAGAGATGGAATTAAAAGTTTTGCATTGATTTTCTTATAAAATGTCAAATTATGCATATAATGTCAATACTATAAAAGACATGTTCTAAAATGTCATTAAAAGAACAGATAAAACTACTTTTTTAATGATTAATTTTTGTCATACTGATGAAAAACGCATTTTTACAATATGGAACATATTAGGCCTAATAGATCGACAGTAGCTTCTCATTTTTATTTGGTGTGATAAAAACAGCTAATTGAAAACAATAATAAGCCCCTCTGCTGTGCTTTTTTTATTAAACAATCTAAAAGATAAAAGAAAAAATATTTCTTCTGCTTAATATATCGGATAAGCCAGGCTGCGCCTAACCTTTCTCTGGTTAGTTACATAAATGTTTATAGCGATATATCAACGAATATCAACACTGGCTGATTACATTAGCGAATGACAGCATTTTAAACAGCAGTACTGGTTGATAACATAAACGCACGGGGACATTTTCAGCAGCTTATTAAAAAGAATGGGTCTGATAAAATTGAACCGGCAAAATAAAACTGTTTAATCGGTTGAAAGTTTCATATCTCATCGCGCTACAGATCACCCGTCAAGAAATCAGAAATAGAGACATACTTAAGATATTATTACACGCCTGTTCAACCATTTTACAGAGACCAAGCGTGTGAATATACACCAGATTACATTTTTGCATACAAATTTCACCTTCTTCTCCCCCCCCCCATTCAAACGTTAATGCACATTTTTAATACCTGACATTTTTCCGTTTACGACATTTGATGTTCATAAAACAAACGCAACGTCGGAGCTTTGTGAAATTGTTAAAAATTAGTCGAGTTTTAGTTTTATGCAATAGTAAATGTTATTAAGTTTTATGAGTTTACAATAGCAGAAATTATTTTCATTTAAGCGAAATATAAATGTGATTAATGGTAAACCTTTCTTCGAGGTGTTATACAGTAATCTAAAATTCTTACTGAATGCTATTTTTATTTATTAGCTCAAAGGGCGTTATCCCAGAAGGGCTACTTATTTCGTTTTGGCATTTCGCGTTGATTCACTTTTCAAACTGTTGCCACCAACTATTACAGCCCTGTATTATATTATGTTTCTCGCATTGTGGTAAAACAACGGTATTTAGAACCATCAAATTTTGAATAACCTAATCCTCCACCGAATATGGGCATCTGGAAACTCTAATTTGGAATTTGAAATTTGTTTCTTATCGATTTCGTATTTTGTAACACCTTAACAAATTTTTTATTAACAAACTCAACGATTACAAAGCAAACAATGGCAACACTGTATGGGGGGGATTATCTCCAGTGCGCGAGACTATGTATCGAAAATTCTAAAGATATACTCATTTTAAAATTATTTTGCGGTAATGCTGTTGAATTGAATTTTACGGTTTAAGTACGAAGAACATGATATTTAATAAATAAAGGTAACATACAAAACGTTAAAGAAAGCCCCTTCGGGTTTAATGTAAAATCTGAAAGTTTTCGCATTTTTTTTATTTGTTTACTTTTTATTTTAAACTGATTTTCGCAGGAAAATAAACGGCAAACCTACTTCTAGCTAGAATTAAGCAACATAAAAATTAAAAGGTCAGACCTTTTCCATTGTAGGACAAAAAGCGCCATACAGTTTTCTCCAGAAAGATATATGCACAAAGGCTGCCTATTAGCTTTCGTTAAATTAAATATACTGTCCTTATATCTAACAATTGTGCCTTTGTTTTCAAAGTAAGTACCGTCAATTAAAAGTTCTTACTCTCTTTCAATTCTTTTTTAAACCAGCTAACCTGAAGTACTTTTTTTCTCGCGTTTAGAAAAATACTACAGTCGAAATGAGCTGGCAACGGAAGTAAATTTTCTCGTTGTAGCGCATATATCTTTTTCGAAAATTATTTGGCGTGTGTAATCTAGTAATCAGAATTACCTAATCTAGGAGAATTAATTCAAGACACTTTCTGAAGAATTTATTTCAGTCTGAAGGAAGTCTTAAGATTTTGAAGTGAATGAGACAGATCTAAAAATACCTCCATCTTAATAGAAATATTACTTAAATTTCACGCTCTTTCCTCTCTTCTTCTTTCCCTCCATCCTTCTAAGAAACTATATATATATATATATATATTTTCTTTTTCAACTTTATAATGGTGCAGTTAAAATTCCCAGACACATCCCTAGGCATAATAAGAAATATAGGACAGTCTGCGGCCATCCAGGAAGTCTGGTAATTGTAATTACAGCAAAGAAATTGTAATAAAGAATAATGCACTGGAGGGGGGGATGTTTGCAATGCCAAAGTGAAAAACCTTTTAATACAGACATAATGAACTGGTACATTGTAAGGTAATTTAAGATCTGGGGACACTAGGTATTTTGATAATGAAAGGCTTCTAGCTAAGTTGCAAATTCTAAGTAAAAAAATTAAAGGATTCTCTGTTCTCTCAATCGATACTAAATGTTAATTTATCTAATTTATTTAGTAGCAATTTACATTCATATATTAGCCTTTTTAATAAGGTAAATATTTTTATAATTTAGTGTAAAATTAAATTAAGATTATTACATCAAGCATTATTTGAATAAATTATATTAATAGTACATGTATTCATTTTAAGGGAAAAAAATATCTTCTCAATGTCAAAGAAATTCGTACTAAATAATTAATTCTAAGTAATGCAAGCAAGATTTAATTTTATTTGAAAATTCAAATTAAAAAAATAAATGGCATTTACTGATATAGGAGATAATTTTGAGATAATTTTAGTGCAATTTTTATCAGCAACAGAGAAGACTTGGAACAGTGAGGGTGAATTGTTGAGTGAGGTGTTAAGAAAGTTAAATAAAATTTGTCCAAATTTCCCTTAGAACAAAAAAAGATCATTTTTATTTACTAAAATTTCGAGAGTTAGTTTCACAGCATTACAAAAATGGGTTTAAAAAAAAAAAGCCCAGAAGGGTTATTAATTTCGTTTTGGCATTTTGCGTTGATTCACTATAAACGGCGAATCACTTTTAAAATTGTTGCCACCAAATATCATCGCCCTGTGTTATATTTAAAGAAATTAAATAATAAAGAATCTGCATTAATGTATGCATGTTTCTCGTATTGTGATAGAACAACGGTACCTAGCGGTCAAATTTTGAATAACGTAATTCTCCTCCGAATATGGGCATCTGGAAACCCAAATTTGAAATTTGTTTTATTATCTATTTCATATTTAGTAAAACTTTAACGACTTTTTTATTAAGAAACTGAACGATTTCAAAGCGAGCAATGGCAAGATTGCATGGGAAAAAAATTATCTCCAGCGCACGAGACTGTGTATCGGAAATTCTAAAGGTATGCTCATTTTAAAATTATTTTGCGATACTGCTGTTGAATTGAATTTTATGATTTAAGTGCGAAGAACATGATATTTAATAAATAACGGCAACACACAAAACCTTAAAAAACGCTCATTTGGGCGTAAAATAAAATCTGTCAGATTTTTTTTTTAATGAAATTTATTTAAATTACTTATTTGGGTTTTTGCATAACAAGTCATTTGTTGAAATTACCATGCAAATGAAACTAGTTTTTGAAGTAATTTGTTTCAGCAAAACGTATTATTATTACTATTTTGGAAAATTTATTTTTGCTTTCATATATTTTCCTTTTCTTTCACATTAGAAGTACAGGGTGTTTACAAAGTTGCGGACCCATTTTCATGTTTAATAACTCATAAAATAATGAAGATATAAACAAACTTATGGCATTTATTGATGGAATAACTTACATATTTTCCTTTTCAGGTTTGAATATCTTTACTTTTGTAAATATCGTCTGCGCATGTGGTTAATTTCAGATAATTTCATTTTCCAGTCTAAATACCTGTACTTTTCTAAATATCGTCTGCTTATTAATTGAATTTCTCTCTCTTTTGTTCATGACGTATTTGTGAAGTCTTCATGAATACCGTGAGGCACAAAGGGATTCCCCAAAGGTTAATGTGTGGTGTGGACTAATGCACGACCGAGTCATTGGGCCTTTCTTTTTTACAGAAAAGACGGTCTCATCAGTCGTATATTTAGACATGTTGGAAAACTTCGTATTTCCACAACTAGAAGAGCTTCAGCCACATGTCGTTTTTCAACAAGATGGTGCACTACCTCATTGGGGTACCATCGTTCGTAGTTCTTTGAATGACCATTTCACAGGAAGATGGATTGGGCAAGGAGGTTCAATTCCTTGGCCACCCAGATCACCTGATATAATGCCGCTGGACTTTTTCCTTTGAGGATTTGTAAAGGACAACGTTTACAGGAGGAGATCACCTGATATAACCCGGGGCATTATAAACACCCTGTATTTACATTGCAGCGATCAGAGCCTATTGATGACGATCGCATCTTGTAAAAATGAACGAAAGCAAGAGCCTATGCGGTATTGCATTTGAAAATGAGATCACGTAAGGAATTTTTTCGGAATATACTTTTTTGCACCGGATAAACTGCGCCCTGTCATAAGGAGGGAGAGAAGAGTTTATTCCAGAAAGACAGAAAAAATATTACCATAAACCAACATCGGTAACAATTGTTAACATTCCCAAAAAGAAAAGAAAATTCGCGAAATAACAACAGTGACAACAGATGATGTCATGGTCATTTACAATTTTGCTTCTTTCGCTATTTACATTGCGTTTTTTCTGTTTTGAATACTGATTTAATTGACGAAACTAAATGGACATACTCCTCAGATGAAACTGTTCGGAAATACAAGTAAACTGCTAAGAATATTTTTCGAATAATTAATTATGTTACGGGTTATTCCTCTTTCCAGTGTCCCCTCCCCAATAGTCCTCGAATTATTACCGAGTTTGAGTTAATGGTAAACATCGCATGGTTAGCCTAATTTCGACCTAATTTTTACCAAACATTAGGAATTTAAATTCGAAATGTAAACAATAAAAAACTTACCCGATAAAGGATCACCGGAAGATTAATCCATTCTTATTCTAAGAACTGGCAAATAACACAATATATTATCGTATTCCACAAAAGGTTCGAGTTTAAGATTTCGACACGGTTATGCCGCGAGCCTGGGTTCGGCCGTCAGAACGAATCGACCGGCGTTATCTCACGCACATAGCTAGCTCACCATGCTTGCCGCAGCAGAACAGATGGGCTTATCTGGAGAGTCGAAGAAAAGTTTCTCCACTCGCGAAGATCGTGAGCGAGAGAGAGTAAAGCGTACGTGTTCCGGATACCACTGCTCTCTTCTCTCTTTCTGGTCAGAGTCTCGAGATGGGTTTTTCTCGTGACGAGATAAAAACAATAGGCGGATCACGACCCGTCCGTCCGTCCGCGTGGGGAAAGAAAGAGAGGATGAAGTTAAGAGATTTTCCCCTCCGCTCAGGAGCCGGGCCAATCGGGAGGCTGAGCCTGAGATTCTCTTCCGGCAAGCTGGGAAGTCGAGTAACAAATCTCGATTGCACGAAAAGCACTTCAGATTTTATATATTTCATCCTCCCACTAGATCGATGGAAGGTCAAATGACAGACGATTATATTTCTTTCGGACACTGGAAGTAACGGAAGAAATCCTGAAAAGGTTACATTTCATTTTGCCCGCACTAAAAGTAAGCAAAAGTATTTTAAGTGTTCTTCGACTCCGCTTGCAGTCCAATCATTTTTTCTTCTTCAAAAGGAAATTTTTTATTTTTGTTCCTACGCAATTGATTACAAAAGTTTCGCGTAGCGAATAAAACATTCGATTTTTCCTGTTTTCGAACATAAAATTCTGACTTGACTTTATTACAGGCCGATATATTTCATTTTTAATCTGATTACTTCCTTTTTCTATAAAATTCTGACTTGACTTTATTACAGGCCGATATATTTCATTTTTAATCTGATTACTTCCTTTTTCTATCTTAAAAACAGTAACATGCTTATAATAATCTTTCTTTCTTCCCGCGAAAGCGCCCTATCAGTGGCCAAGTGGTTAAAACCGCTGAATGCTGGAAGTATGACATGGGTTCGAACCTATGCAAATGGTTATCTTCATGGTTTGTTTTCGTGATTATCCATTCGTAACATAAATACCAGTTTCCCTTAGAAAGCCTGTAGAGACATTAGGTATTTTTTGCAAGAGCGATGAAGTAAGAGAGATGAAGAATGAGCAGTGCTCTAGCCGGGACTCGAACCACGGACCTCTCGAATACGCGCCGAGCATGCTGACCGCTACACCACGAAGGCATGCCAAGAAGGCGGGAGAAATATCTCATATACTCCCCCTTTTAAAGGGCGACTAGGGATTATGGGACCCACTCGCAAAATCCTGGTGGTGAAGAATCATCATTCACCACCTTTTAAGTTCGGGCGCCACTGGTAGAGACTTAGGTATTTTTTGAAAGCAGGAGAGATGAAAAAAAATGAGCAACGCCCTGCCGGGACTCGAACCACGGACTTCTCGAATACGCGGCAAGCGTGCTTACCACTACACCACTAAGGCGTGGCAAGAAGGTGGGAGAAATACCTTAATAAGCCTTCCTCGAATATATTCCTGCTCTTAAAGGCAGATAGCTCTCGTGTGCTTTGCAATATTCAAACAATCTAACTTCGCATGCATCACTTAAAAATAAATCCTTATTGTATGATTTTCATATACAGCTCATTGCGCGTGTTCTTGGTAACGCATAAAGTCTTATCAAACAGCAACGCTAAATTTTGCAAACCAAAACCTGAATTAACCAACGGAAATGAAGTAGAATTATAACTTCAATTATAACTTCGTCAATATTGGAATCGATGCACTTCTTTTCACCTTCTTTGCCCCCCCAGCATATTTTCTGCAGCTTTTCTTTCTTCTTCAGATATATTACACTAATGTGAAAGGTACTTTTCATATTGTTGCCACTAAATATTATCGGCCTGTATTGTATTTGTAGAACTTAAAAAATGAAGAATCTGCATAAACGCACGTATGTTACTGGCATTGTGATAAAACAACGGTACCTAGAGCCATCCAATTTTGAATGACGTAATCCTACTGCGAATATGGGCATTTGGAATTTGTTTTATTACCGATTTCATATTTTGTAAAACTTTTAAGGAATTTTTGATTAACGCACTCAAGGATTTCAAAGCGAGCAATGGCAACGTTGTACTGAAAAAAAAAAAAAAAAATTTATCTGTAACGCATGAGACTGTGTATCGGAAATTCTAAAGATATGCTCATTTTGAAATTATTTCGCGATAATGCTCTTGAACTGAATTTTATGGTTTAAGTGAGAAGAACATGATATTTAATAAATAAAGGTAACACACAAAATGTTAAAACAAAAACGCCCCTTTAGACGTAGTTTAAATTCTGAAACCATTCAGATTTTTCCTTTTTTTTAAGTCTTTTTAATATTATGTAAAGTCATGTGTTATTCTGCATACGCTGAGATATTTTTCAAATTACGAAATTTCATTTTATTTTATTTTATTTATTTATTTTGTGTGTATGTGTGTGTGCAGTTTATTTTCAGGAGAACTGAATATTAATCCTGAAAATTTTATGATGGGAAGACTCACCATACAGCACAGCATGAAAGCTGTTCAATTTTACTATAAAAATCAACACACCATTATTTTGTCAAAAAGAGATAAATTCTATTATTTTGAAACTTCTTTAATATTCGGAACTAGTGTTCCAAGATTTACCGGCTGATTCAATAATCTATCAAAAAACAATGACTCTTTAGAGGGAAAATTTTGGCAATCGGTTTAGGTTCCCGATTTTCAAATTTAAACTGGCCATCGCAAAAATCGCCAGATTACGCCTGTTTAAAGGCGCTTAAACTCAATATTCGATTCGCAGTTTAAGCGTGAGAACCCGGAAATCTAACTAAAACATTACTTGAACAGAGAACGTCAAGTCAAGAACGATAGCGTCATTTACAAGATATTATATAATGTAAAATATATTTCCATAAGCTGTATTTAATATTAGGAACGGCAAAAAATTAATAACGTTAAAAATAAAGTTTTATTTATTACTTAAACTGTGGCAACCCCACAGTCGCTTTGCTTAGAATAAAACAAATTTCTTCAATGTCGTTTTCACATTAATAGCTTATTTTAAATCATACTTTTTTTTATAGAACTTATAGCGATTTCTGACGAAACTCTTAGATATTGCATTTAGAGCTGCCTAATATGGTGTACAAACAAATAAAGGAAAAAAGCAAACATATGTTCGTTACTCACTCCGCTAAGCTTAGCGTTCTTTAATGTGCAAACAAGTCATTCTTTGTGTATGACTCAGACGTTTTGAAAACGAATCCAGTGTGAAATGTACCAATCCATGACTTCAAACTTCATAAAGTACCAATAAAATTGATCTCCAACGGTACCAATTCCAATTCTGCTCTCAATAATCCACATAAATACAGTGTATAATATATCAAGAGAATGAGATTTATGTAAAAAAGATTAAATAGATGCATTTTGCAAACTTTTAGTTACACGCTTTGAAGAGAGATCCATTCCACGAGTACGATCGCAAGCTCAGGGCGGTTGCTATTTCAAGCAACAAACGGTTCCTATTCACTTCTGGATAGGTGCCAAATGCGGCCAGATGCAAAAGAGCAGGAAATAAATAAATATTATCCATCTCCCAAACGTTGAGCCGAGAACTCCCACAATGAAAATTCCGCTCCGCGTAGGATTTCTTCTCCAGAAACAAGGAATCCTGTATTCGCGTGATTTTCGCATGGGTTTTTATTGTTTTTACTGCCCAGAACAAAAATATTTCCGGGATATTTAATGGCAACATATAAATTGATGTTTTTTTTTAATTCAAATAACTTTCGATTTATTGGCAGCAAATTAATCGCAACCAGTATGCAATAAAGTATTTATATTTTGACATGATGAAAATGTTACCATCGTACTAACCATCAGACATTTCGAAAGACAAACCATCAAACATAAAAAAGCAAAACTGCACTCAAACAAAACAATACAAAAGCTCTAGCCGACATTTTTTACGCAAGTTAAAATTGGTTTGATTTTATCTCATTATGGCAAAGCACTTGAGGGTTATCTCTCTAAGGGAAGAGATGTCCTCGTGAAGAAATTTCTAAGAAAAACTGGTTTGCATCCACATTACACATGCAAAAAAACACACCAAAACACGCATGCAGCCATCCCGTTTACCAGGATATGAACCCAGATCGAACTATTAGCATTCAGCTACTTTACCGCTCGGCCACTGGTTTGACTTTACGCGAGTTAGAACTCAGTCTTTTAAATGAAATTTGCATTAAATGTTTGATATCTTTTTTTTTTTTTTTTGCTGAACTTTCGGAAAACCCTCAATTTTTTCCACCTACTTGATACATATAATTTAAAATTTCAACATCTAAAAATGCATCGATTACAAATTTTGAAATTTTCACAGGGTATAAAACAAATTTTTCGCTCTCTTTTAAAACAAGAATGGATTAAAAAAAAAAAAAAAACCAGGCATGTTTTTAAAATGAATATGTTGTAATCTGAACCTAGTTTGGTGTATTTATTTATGACAAAGAACGCAATGGCTATCTGCCTAAGGAAAAGAATGCGTTCTTGGAGAACTTTCTAAGGGAAACTGACTCGTATATGCGTTACACAAGGAGAAAACCACGAAAACGCAAGTACGGCAAGTGAAGTGATACTGTAGACGCATTAGGATATTTCGAAGCAGCAGACATGAAAAATGAGCAAGGCCCTCGCCGGGACTCGAAAGTCTCGAATATGCGCCGAGTGTGCTAACCATTACACCACGAAGGCATGCTAAGGAGGGAGAAATACCTTACAATACTTGGGAGTATATCAAAGAAGTATGCTCAGGATTAACTGTGAGTGTTATAATCTTGTATGACGTGAATGCGAGGTTCGCTCATTGGTCACTGTGCCCAGTTTACTAGCGTTTGGGGAGCTCAACATTATAACTCCACTGGCTTTAAAAAGCGCATCCATAACATAAACATTTAAATTACCTTACTTAACTATTTTATATTACACCGTGTGCAACTTATAATTATTTTCGTCTTAGGGTGTGTGCGAATAAAAAAGTTTGGCTCAATATCGCTGATCTCAGTATCCCAAATTCTTCCTTTAGATGAGGAGGTTTTTTTAATGACTGTAAAGACTACTAAATCTTTTTTCGTTTTCAGAGCACTCATATTGAAATTAAGTCACAATTATAAGGAAGAAAAACAGAAAATGCTTGGTTTTCAATTTGAATGAAGTTTAGTTCATGAAACAGTAATATTACATTCGTACACTGCGAAACGTACTTGACTGAATACTGCGTAGGGTCAGTACAAATTATTTACATATCACCACACAAATCCTCATTAGTTTAAACACCGCGAATGATGGAGTAGGTAAGACCACTGAATACTGGGAGTTCGATCAGGGTTCGAACATTCAAGCAAACGGGCTTGTTGCATGGTTACTTTTCGAAGTTTTTCCCATAAGTAATGTGAATATGAACTAGTTTCTCTTAGAAAGTTGTACGGTTTCTTTGTAACTGGAAGCTTAAAGTCATGCAGACCCTACTAAACAAAAAGCAAATTATCGCTACGTCTTGAAACACCCACAAAATTCGGAAGAAGGTTAAAATAACCTTTTTTAGTTAGCCTTAATGCAACAGAGCAGGCACAACTCATGCTACACACGAAACTTCCAACACTTGTGGAAATTTAAATTAACGTAAAAGGCAATCAAATTCAAACGTTGATAACGCAGTCCAAAACTGCACATTAAACAGAATAAGCCAGCTCAGATATTTTACCAAGGCATATTTAAAACATCGGCTAGCAAGAATGATAAAGCTGAAACATAACTTTTAAGCCAGAGCTGCAGAAAATACCAACAAAAACCCGCGGTAGCCAGACGCTCTAATCTAAAGAACTAAAACCCTGAGCTTAAATACACAAAAATCTAATTTGCATTCTGGTGAGGGATACGGAAAGGAGAAGTTATAGTAAAGATTTAAATCATAATAATACGTTAATTAAAACATACGATACTTGCAAAAGTCATCCCTTCCCCCAAAGCAAATAGCTCTTCCGTGCTTTTCCATATTCAAATAACCTAACCTTACTAATTTATTTCAAACGATTCCTTCTGTTCAAGAGGTGTTATATATTCAACCACTTCTTGAACTGCGGTTCTCAGAAATGTTCAAGAGCCGCGGTATACATATTTAACTGCGGCTCTTGAACATTTCTCAGATCCAAAGTAAGATTCCCATAGGCACGAAGTCTGCCCACTACTATGAAGTAAAACATTGAAAAATAACACGAAAAATGAATGTTTATGAAACAGTAAAAGGTGAAAATTCGTGACAAGTACATACAGTTCAGTTTTACGAATTCATACAGTCACTCGGCAGTACTGGGAGGCAGTGCAACTTTCTGGAAAATAAATACAAAATTTTTAGGAATGACAAACTGCAGTTGTACCACTTTGCCTTCGAACTTCATAAATAAAGACACAGACGCTTTTTTAAAAAAGGAACTTCATTCCAATACATTTATTTGTTGATATAAAATTACTTATGTCTTCAGATGAAAACTCGATAGCTTGAACAAGTTTTTATATTTTGCATCACAGAGATTAATCTTTCAGGTTTATCCTGAATGTTCACTCAGAGTTAGGTTTTGGGTTATTGTAATTCATTCGCTTTTACTATCTGGAATAAGACGATCAAATTTCTTAAGAAAGGAAGGCGAATCAATAAACAAATAAACAAAATAAAATAAAAACTGCAATCTCATCTTTCAGATTCCAGTTTAACGTCTGGCATGTGTGTCATAATCTCGCATCCTCGCACTGTACAACGTCAACGTCGGTTAAAGAACCACAGTTTTCAATTTTTCAACGACTTCACAGCAATACAAATTACATAAAGGTTTAAAAGCGAGTGAAATTGGTATTGCTACGCGGACAGGCAATACTAGTGATCTGCTTATTCTTAAGTTCAATAAGTTCTGATTATTGTATTATGACAAAATACATTAGGTCTATGCACCTAAGGAAACGACCCCTCTGCCGTACAATTGAGTATACCATGGTATATGTGCGGCATGAGAGCACTTGAAATATTGGCGAGTCAAAAGTTCTGTCGAGGCTTGGCAGTAGCAAATGAGGATTGGGATACCAAAGTTCCGTCCCCAGGGGTATTCTACATAAAAATTGGGTGCAGTTGCACAGTTAGTGCGATGGATCTATCGCTATGCGACCAATGGTGAAATTCTGGTGTCCCATGTCTACCTGCATCTGGCTGAGAAAAAGGATGTCTTTGTGGAGGACTTTTTTTAGACAATTCCACGTTATATACAAGGAAAACCACGAAAACGAGATCTGAATAAAGTTTGAGCTATCAGTGTTCAGTATTAACCATTCGGCTGATTACAGTAAAGGAGGCACGGGTAACCTACTAAAGAAGCGTTTTCATGGAAGCTATGGGAAAAATATTCTGTTGTTGTTGTTGCTCATGCTCACTTGTCTGACAGAGTCAGCCCAAGCCCACAAGAATTCTCGTGCCAAGGAGCGCTAGATTACGCCTGTCGTTGGCCACAGCCTTGAGCACCTAACAGGTGACAGTACGATTTGGCTCAGTTCCGCCCCCCCCCAATTTTGATGGAGAGCACCCCAGGGGACGGGTCCGAGGGTCTCCCACACCTCTCTCCTTTCACCAAACCACATGAGAGGACTTTCGGCTCGCCGCATATTTACAGTGCCGCCATGAAAAGATTCTACTTCACATAAGAGAAAAAGATTCTACTTCAGCTTACACATGCAGAAGACAAAGAAAATATTATACAACCAGATCATTTCACCTCCACAGGAAAAAACTCAGAATCAAATACCAGTGTTTTACATTTTTATCGTCCACCCACTGATTAACCAATCATTTAATTGAACCAAAACATTATGAGCCAAAAATATTCCAATTAATATGCATCGCCTGCCTAATGACTTTGCTTGCCAACAGAAAGATTAGTTAGCGAAGATCATCTGAAATAAACAATTCTTTCGTAAAGTTTACTTTAACGAACATGTTAGCTAAACGTGAAGTTGAAAGATTTTATGTTAACTCTTCCCAATAATAACTTCAATTTTTCCCACCGGCCTTTACAAGAATGCGAATTGAGCAAAATTTAAACAGCGAGCGGATGTGAAATTTAGGGAGAGCTTTGGCAACGCACCAGCAAGTACTTTTTTTCGTCAGCCTTACAACTGTTCAACAATCTGGTTTTAAGGAGTTAAGTCGCGGGTAAATGAAACGCATTGTTTAGACACTGAAACTGTTTGCTGGTTTTGCACATACATTTAAGCATATACATTTCTAAAGCTGGTATCATACATAAAAATATTTGGAACTCTTTTATATAATTTTTGTTCTTTGTCACATGATAAAAATAGTTAAGCAAAAACAGTTAAACCTTAATAAATACAAATATGGAATTATGATTTAGACAGCTTATTAGCTGAAATACAAACAAACCGCAACTGTTTGCGGAAATGAGAACAAAACTGCGCGTCTTTTTTTCAGTGGTAAATCCTTAGCGAACATGTTTTTGAAAGAGATTGGCTGTTTTTAAGAGAGATGTATGATAGCTCCTTTAAAGCCCTGCAAATTGCGGAGGATATATTTCGATAAATTTTAAGAAAACTTTTCTTTTACGGATTTTAATTTAGCACAAAGTCTATTTATTTAGGCATTCGAACCAGGCCTTTTTTGCCATTGTACAAGACAATCAAACTTTTCTAGTAAGAACACAATTTGAGCTTTAGAATCGTAATCAGTGTTCATAATTCCTTGAATTTTTTTAAAAAAATTTCCATGTTTGGCAAAATTTATTTAGCGTTAGCAAGTATGTTTTTCCTACTTCATTTTTTAAGGCAATCATTGCTTCAATTTAGTCACAGTTTACTTCTCTCTGTTCTATTTTTGATTTCGGACAACAAAAACAAGTACGGAAAAGAGACCGTTAAGTCATGGTTATGGTTTTTTTAAAAAAATTTAAAAACTAAAAAAGTTTGAGATGATCAAACGTTTGAAGACTCAGTGGATTTGTCGGAACGAAACTTGTTTTTATTGTCCAGTTAATTGACTTAATTTAAAGCTTCAAAACACTTTTCCCTTGACAAGTTCTGTTTGAAGCTTTGAATGAAAGAGATCAACAAATGAACTTCGTACTCCAGTATTTTTTACGTATTTACCTTTTTTATGTGTATTTACCTTTTCTATTCCGATGTTTCTAAAATATTTCTCACAAAGTTCATGAAAATAAGGAATAGGTTAGGGATTATGGTTCTTACAGATCTTTATCAACTTCTTTTTTAATTTTCACTTCCCAAATTGATAAATTTTAGTTATACCTACAAGATACTGTCTTAATAACCTTTTAGTTAAGTTTTTAACTTTTGTTTGTGATAAGGAATTTATAATTCTACGTCAATGAGAAATTAGAGTTCTAGTAAGATCTCGTCCGGAACAGACGAAGATAAACAAGTTGCAGTTTAATATTTAATTAGCTTTAATCCCATACAGTGCGGTCTGACAGAAATAGGAATAAATTATCGAAAGAAAGAAGAGTTGGAGACGAGCTTCATTGCACTCGGGCTGAAAGTAAACACTAAAAGCAGCTTCCTTGGTTAAGAGTGTGCAGCAAACAAACTGGTACACGCAATAACTTCATCATCAGGAGCTGGATTGTTTTATCTCTTCATTCCCAAGCATTTTCATGGACCTAAGTTCAGCAGCGCGTTCTCATATTTAGCAGTTCTCTCAGTCGGAGGGATTGTTGGTGAGCCTACTGAAGCGGCAACTTCCGCTAAGAAGGGTGTCGATGAGTAAATAGAATTTAAGAGCCTCTTCAACACATCGAGATGCACCGGTTAATGGCTTTTTAGGGAACAACGGAATGGCGTGACGGAAGACCACATCTCGAAACAACGGGGAATAACACATAATAGAGCGTGAACAAATCATGCAAATACTACAATAGCTGGGATGACACGGCCAAATTGCTTTTTCAACACCCCCGTGTTTCAACAGTGTTTTAAAATATGATAACAGTCTTTCCAGAACCTCTTGTCCTGCTATCTAAAGAAGAGAGTTTTTATGTTATCAATTTTGCTACGTTCAAAAAAGGGAAACTGTTAAACAAGGGAAAGAAATGTTTGCAAAAGCTTTTCAACGCCTCTAACTGCTGTATCCATAATGTTAAATCTCCATCACTAGCTGCTAAATTCGAAGACTAATGAACAGGATGGTAGTAGAACTAAAAGCTTAGAAATCTGCTCTACAATTTGGAACATTTTCGGTGATTAGCAAAATTATTTGCGATATTTACAGAACATTTGTTCAATTTTGGTTTAAAAAAAAAGTAATTTTTAATACTAATCGCTGGGTTACAAAATACTTTTTATTTATTTCATTATATTACAAATTTTAAAAGTATCATTTATTTTATTACATTACAAAATACTTTTTAAAATTGTGGAATAATTAATCAAATAAATAAGGTCTACAATTCTAACAAACTATAAGCGCTGACAACCCAAAAAGTTAACAGAGATCCACTGGATTACAAGATTTTAAAATTTTGTTAAAATTCAATCATCCGCAACTGGGAGAAGTTAAAAAATAGGTGGCGTAAGAAAACCAGAAACCCAAGGTCCACCTAGACGGCAAAGCCGGCCATAAGGCCAAGTAATACGCCTGGCATATCCAACAACAAACGACGGCGGCCAGCCATCCGGTCTGGTCCCACAACCTAACAGAAATTTTAAATAATCAACTAACATTAAGGCCAACTCTGGAAAACCAAGCCCCAGCTCTGAGTAACAAAAAAGTTAATAAATATAAACATAAGAAACTAAAAAAACATCTGGTAAAGGTTGCAAAAGCTGAAGAAGAACCAGATCAAACACACAAAAACGAACAGAAGAAACAAAAAAGTCAAAATGTATTAAGTAAAACAAAATTATAACACAACGCATAAAACAAGCACATTCACTCACAGTTCTTGTAAATCTTCAAAACTTCCTGCATATCTCTCCTTCCCTTTCTATTTATAAACTTGTTAATTTTCAATGCCAATCAAAATCTTATTTCTATTAATAATGCCTATAATACCTTTGGCAAACTTTTCAAACTTGTTATATCTTCTAAAAATATCTTTAAAAGTTCTAAAATCATGTCTTCTCCTCATCTTCCAAGTTAGTTGACAGGTCTCAACAAACCAAACACAGGTGGTAATTTCTACCAAACATAGGTGGTAATTTCTCCTCATAATTACGATAAACGACACTTGAGTATTATTCTTTGATATTTCTTTTTAATTGTAGAAAGTTCCACCTACTACATTACCATAGCATGCGCAGGGTAAACGATAATTATTTACCATAGTCTGTTGCTTTAAAATAGGAACACCACGGTTATATTCCGCCGCCTGATTTGTAACCATGGGAAAGAAAGGTGCAGCAAACAATTTTAGCGGCTTCATTTTTTCCCTCTCACTTCATTCCCATTTACTGTATTTCCATTCAGGATAAGCGTGTGAATGAATGCTTACTTGAATTACAGTTTCAAATGAAGTGGAGAAAGTTAAGTGATATGCGGTGAAGATAACAAGCGTTACGATCGCAAATGGGAAGACTTGGTTGGTGCCTACTTTAAAGTAACAGATTACAGCAATATTCTCAAGAAATAATTTTCGCAGTACTGTAAAGAATACAATACAAAAAAGAGAAAGGAAAACATCTGGTACTTAACTAGTGAAAACTTTTACGCGTTCTACAAAATATCAACGCTGTGAGAGTCTAAAAGCTGCTTTCAACTTTAGCAGAAAAGAACAAAAGAATGAAATTGATAACCCTCTGTAATATCTTTCTTATAAAATACAGTTAATTTAATGAATCGAAATTCTTCGCACCCTATATGCTTTTAGATAAGCACAATAATACCGAGTTTCACTATACCCATAAGTTTCATTTTCAGAATAATATTTAGTATACTAAATTATATGAAATATTGAAATTTTTATAATAAAACAAGGTTTGAGCTTAATGGTAATGCTCAGTTGTAGGTGAACGTAATCTTCTTAGTATGTTTAAGACGAGTTCGGTTAACCGATAATAATGAATAGATTTGAAATATTAGACACATTTTTTGCATAGCGATTTTTCATCTTGTTCTTTAACGGATTTATCTCCATGCGAGCCCATCGTAAACCAAGAAGTACATGTAACATATCTTACAACGTCTTGACAATTTGATTTTTCAATACCGATGCAGTTCATTTATTTTACAATGAAGTTAATACAAACTTAGGCAATTAAAAAAATGTTCCATTGATGCATTTTAATTGTTATTCAATATTATCATTAATTTGGCATATTTAACAACAGGGATAAATCTGTTACAGTAGCATAAGCCAATGTCTTTATATGTCTTAACAGATACACATTTCTAGAGGAATTTCAGATAAAATGTCTTTTTTATTAACAGTTTATTTGCCTAGTCTTTTAATGCTCAAAATTCCAATACTTTTCCCTTTTTAGTACAAAGGAGCTTTTGTCCCTGAACGATCGTTTTGCGATTTTGCGTTGGAAAAATTAAAAGTCTGAATCAATTTTCAAACTGTTGCCACAAAATATTGCAGCCGTGTATTAAAGAAATTAAATAATGAAGAATCTGCATAAATGTATGTATGTTTCTCCAAATGTGATAAAACATCGGTACCTAGAGCCATCGAATTTTGAATAAGGTACGTTTCCACCTGAATATGCGCATCTGGAAGCTCGAATTTGGAATTTGTTTTATTATCTATTTCATATTTTGTGAAACTTTAACGAATTTTTGATGAACAAACTTCGAAACGATTTAAAAGCGAGCAATGGCAACACTACGGGAGGTTTAAAAAAAAACAAAAAACTTTTATCTAAAGCGCGCAAAATTATTTTGCGATATTGTTGTTGAACTGAATTTTATGGTTTAAGTGCGAAGAACATGATATTTAATAAATAAAGGTATCGCACAAAACGTTGAAAAACGCCCCTTTGGACGTAATTTAAAATCTGAAACCTTTCAGATTCCCCTCCCCCTATACAGCTTATGTTTCATTACTAATAAATTAGAGCAAAGAGAAACAGAAAAAACATTGTGTATAGAATTTTCGGCATGTTTCCGTTTGAAAATATCTAAATTTATAATTTATAGTTAGTCCAAAGGGATTTAGTCTCGAAGGACTATTACTTTCGTTTTGCGATTTTGCGTTGATTCACTCTGAATGCCTGATTCACTTTTCAAATTGTTGCCACTAAATGTTATCGCTCTGCATTAAAGTTTAAAAAATGAAAAATCTGCATAAATGTATGCATGTTTTTTTTTTGATGTAGCTTTCTCTTCAAAAATCTCTGCGTGCGTGTTCTAAATAAATAGCCAAATAAATGTGAAATTCGTAACAATATTCTCTAAAACTTTAACGAATTTTTCATCAACAAACTCAAAGATTTCAAAGCCAGCAATACCAACGTTGTACAGAAAAACATTTTTATCTCCAGCGCGTGAGAGCGTGTACTGAAATTTCTAAAGATATGCTCAATTTAAAATTTTGTTGCGATATTGCTGTTGAACTGAATTTTATGGTTTACGTGCGAAGAACATGGTATTTAACAAATAAAGGTAACACACAGAATGTTAAATAAACGTCCCTTTGGACGTAATTTAAAATCTGAAACATTTCAGATTTTTTTTTTTTATCATGTACATTTTCAGGTGTGAATTCCCATTAACCCTTTCTGATTCCCATTCACGGTTCCACATGACTTTGGTCTTCAGCAGATTGTTGCTTCAGACAGTGATGTAATGTCCATGTTCTTCTCCTCAGGTTCCTATAAACTGGTCACATTTTGAGGCAGTCATTTAAGGAAAACAGTCGCGAGAAGTGCTCTATTTGAGCTGAACATTTATAAATTTAATCTCTAGAATGTCATTACGTAGTTATCGAGTAATATACGTTTAAAAAAATTACAGCGAAGCAATTTTACAGCAGAGCAAAATCCTCTAAAAAATGTGCGAACATCTCTGTACGTGATGTGAGTTAATGAGAAGATAGGAGAACGTTTAAAGTAAGCTTAGCTATTAGTAAAATTAAAAAATAATTAAGTTGTCAAAAGGTAAATTAACAGAAGTCTCAATATCACAACAACAACAAAAACTCCATGTTAAGAAAATTAGGTATTAATTAGAAAGAATTTACACATGAATTCAATCTGTAAAAATTATAACTCACCTCATAAGTGGACTACAGATATGGCGCATAGCCATCCGCATTTTCAGAAATCCATAACACGTGAATCACTACGTGAAAAACAGCTTGGCGGTAGTCAATTAGTTTAGGATATAGCTAGCCAACAAAGCTTACTTTTTTTCGGTTCGTGATTGAAATCTTATAAACTTATGCCTACGAGAAAAATAAAAAACTACAAATTCTTTTGCAAAACTGTATTACCAGTTGGGGTCAGGAAACGGAATTACCACTGCAGGGAAAAGTGGGATTGTCAGTAGTTATAAATCGTAGAAAGTTAAAACTTGCTTCCCATCCTTTTCCAAGATGTTATCGACTGCACCCAGAAACGAACAGTACGGTGCTTTTCAGCGAACAATACAGTTAACAGTTTTATACTCTTGATCCAGACATTAAAAATGAATTAGGAAAACTGTCTGAGTCACAGTGAGCAGCAGGAGTGCACATCTTCACCCACTTCCAGCAGAACAGGAGGATTCTGCTCCCAGTGTGGCGGTTGATGACACATTTGAGGTTGACTTTTGAATAGAAGAGCAAATGCTAATTGACTTACACGGGCCATTAAACACAAGATTTAAATGTTACGCATCTGAACAATTTTCAGGCTATTGAAAATAACTTTATTTGCGGAAACACCTGGACATACGTTTTAACATACGATATTTACTCAAAACTAAGACTCCGATTTGCTATAATTTTGTTCTAATATAAGGTAGGGTCTAATAAACGACTATTTTTATAAATGAAATTCAAGAATTATACTGAGTAGAATAATTACATTGTTCAAATGCTAAACAAATCGCATAGGTAATTACCGTATATATAAACTGCAAAATTACTGCTATTTATAATAACCACGCCTAGCTCAACAATTTAAATTTTGTTCTGAATTTACCATATTTGGGCCACACTTAACGATACTTTTATTTCAAGAAAATTCTGAAAGAAGTTGCAGTGGTGGGGGAGGGGTCTAGAATATCCTTTCTTAGTTACCCCTTACTGAAAGACAAAATATAGATTCACCAAAGACGGTTGCTGAAGGATACATATGTAAAATTACGTACATATTTATATATATATATTTTTCTAAATCACATTGAATTCGTATTCTTAATTAAATTGGCCTATGTACTTTTAATTAATAATTTAGTTTCCTACAATGGATTTTCTTACTAAGTTTCTCGAAATTCTTTTACTATTAAATTTTTTATTTAAACTGTTCACTACTTTTGGTTTTGCCCATGCTTATATGGATGACAAAACACGAATTCAGTAACTGAAGAGATAGGTTTGGAGCAACTTTCCCTTGAAAAGATTTGTGTCCTGCCTGCTCAACAATTATTCATTTATGCAAATTAATTTAGTTAAAAAAATTTTTTTAAAGTTTTTAAGATAAAATTTTTGAATTATTCTGTATTTTGTTCATGTATTTAGATGCTTGAAACTTAATTTACTTGCGCTCTCTGAATTTGAATGATACTGCAAATTAGTTCGCAGAATAATTAATTAATTAATCTATTTATTTGTTTACAATTTAATTAAAATTTTTAAATAGTTTTATATGAATGAGATAATAATATATTATAATTGTTAAATTCATAAATATATATTTTAAGAAGAAAGTAAAACTAAGTCCTATAATAAGCCATTAAAATTTTGAAAAATAGGATCCAGATGCACATATTCGGTGATGAATTGCGTTATTCAAAATTTGATGGCTTTAGGTATCGTTGTTTTTTCACAATGCGAAAACCATTCATGCAGATTTTTTATTGTTTAGGTTCCTTAAATGTCATATTGGTGGCAACAGTTTGAAAAGTGAATCAACGCAACAAAATGACAAAAAGAAATTAATAGCCTTTGTGCGCTAATTTCTTTGTCTTAATACATAAGAGCCACTCACAATCCTCATAAGCTTCAGATTAATAAATCTGTTATACAGCTTATCGTTAGGTTGCAATTGGTAAATCCGAATTAAAAAGTTAAGCCACCTGGTTTTCATTTAAAAATCAAATTTCTCATTGAGTTAAATACATATCACATGCTTACCAATTCAGTTATCGACCGCTGACAACTGCACAGTTTCAACTTTATCATAATGTGAAACAATTTATATTTATTGTACTGTAAGTATGACTTTAATTTTGCCGCCGGTATATTAACAATTCGCATTACAAAACGAAATGTCAAACTATGATCCAAGTAGTGGCGCCATCTATGAGATTAAAAGGAAACTACTAATTCTCTTTTCTTTCCATTCTACACAGCTCTTATTTAAATCATGTTCTCAGTTTCAGTATATACACGAATAATACTGTTTTAGTATACAGAAACTAACTTAAAAGACGCAGTTTTACAGAAAATATTTCTACTTTAGTAAATAAATTTAATGAATAAACGTCACTTTATTTTTAATTAACATACCTCTAGGTCTTCAATCAGTCTACATAAAATAATACACAAAAGATAATATCAACTATGAAAATTTATATTGCTCAAAAATAAAAATTTACAGAAGAATGAAATTCGCCAAAGTAAATACAAGATTCATTTCAGTTTCTCAGTTTCAGTACGTAGTACTCGCAAAATAACTATTAGGAAGCATTCTGTTAAAAAATTACTTCTAAAATTATAGATTGGTACAATACATATTGAAAATTGCATATTGTGGAATATATAAAATTCATGAAAGCACGGATATAAAAACGGAATTAAAACAAACCTCATTCCTCAATAATATTTTGAAATTCCCTTTTGAAAACAGGTTTCTATTTCAAAATCAAAATGGGAAATTAATTTTAAAGGAAATCAGTTTTGGAATTAAAACGTTATTACTTCTAGTGAATATGTAACATGTATAGATATGAGATAATCAAATCTTATTTTGAATTAATTAAAAAATACAGAATTTAAAAAAATTAAAATTATTGAAAAGTTGTTTGATATTCCCCCCTCCCTCGACTAACTTTAGTTGTACAAATAAAACTAATCACCCAGTAATCAATACAATTACTTTTCTGTCACTAAAAGGTAATATAATGGTAACATATACAGTAAATATGACTTATTTAGTTGTAGATAACTCGATATTAGATGACAGCTTGACTAAAGAAGGCATCAATTCAGATCTTAAACACAGTTGAAATAATTTTCATAAAATCTTAAAATGCTCATTAAATAACTGTTATTCAAAATAATAATAACCTTATAACATGATTATGCGGAACATATGCATCCCATAACTTTGAAAGCTTAGCTCATGTTCAGACAGTGGACGATACAGAGAAACAAGCGGTGACGTGTTAGCACGAGCAAAGCGTGGAAAAAAGGGGTAAAAGAGGATGCACAGTTGGTTACAGTAGTATTTATAAGCTTAGCTTCTTTGTTTTAATCCTGAATATGATTGAGCAAGAGCTTTCACAATGCGGAATACTGCAGGGCAGTGGAGATGCCTTGAAGGAGGTTTTATTTATATTGAAATCAGCAATTAAAAAGGTCAGTTGTCAAAATTTTATTGGTGATTATCTTTCAGGTTTTATATTTTACACATACACAGACACAGATACGTTTACCGTTAAGGTGAAATAGGTGATCAAATCAGTTAAAAGTGTGTAAATTATTTTACACTTTAACTAGTTATTTCATAAAAGAACGAGCTACACCTCATTAAAGCATAATATAATTGCTGCGTTTCAGCCCCGTAGCTATGACGCGACGAAATCGGCATTCGCTATGGGCGCAGTTTGATTAGGGAAGACATTTTTTTTAATTGATTTCCATTATTTGCGGGCAAATGACTTCTTTCGATAAACGTTCGCAGACACAGCGTTTATGTTTCTCTTCCATTTTATTTCTTAGAAGATGTAATTCGTGGGAAACAGAGGCCAAATCTTACCCCAAACAAAGGCGACAGATCAAGAAGCGGCGCTATTTTTATGGATAAAGAAAAAGTGTACACAGACTCACTGGGTAAAAAAACTTCGGTGAAAATTCATCGAAAGGCTTGAAAAGTAATAAAAATGGAAATAGAAAAGAAACACGCCAATATGACAATCAAATTCGCTAAAACAACCTTGTATTTGGCGTACATTTACAAAAAAACACTCGATCGATTTCGAGGGCAGCTACAGGTCCCTCCTCATCAGGAGAACAAAATATCTAGAAAAGCAAAGATCGATCGAGTGTTTTTTTGTAAATGTACGCCAAATACAAGGTTGTTTCAGCGAATTTGATTAATAAAAATGGATTTGCACAAATCTATTTGCTCATTCATAAGAATTTTACTTTCATTCACAGCTTTCTGAATTTTAAGATGTTTATAAATCAAATTTTAAAGCATTTTAAAAATATATAAGGCGCTTAAATTTTGATTTTTCTAAGCTTGTGGTTGTTATTCCAGATAACGAGAGTAAAATCTCGATGAATGAGCAAATACAAATCATTATTAATTATTTCCTTAATCCTTTTAAAACTTAGAAGGCCAATGCCTTCGCTAACTTGTAGGCTTAAAATACTGAAACGCCTGAAATTCCATCTTAAATCCAGAACAATTTTCTCCCCTCTTCCATTAAACGATAAACGATATCATGTGATCTATGCTAAAATGCGGCTAAAAATAGCCAGCCCCTCAGTGTATAAACGGATATTTAATATCATTTAAGTTCTTTGGTCAGACCAACACGAAAAGCTGTGTGAAGACTTGATCAGCCGAGAATGCTTAAAATTTTTTTTGTGATCGTGGAACACGTTTAATAAATACACGAATAAAATCAATAATATCACGAAATAGAGTTTACATTTTGTGACCAAAACTGAAAATTCCGCTTCTTGTTCTTGAAAAGTTACTTCCCAGAATTCGCACATTAAAATCTGTAACTACATAAATTTCTGTACTTCATTTAAAAATAAATACTTTTTTAAATAAGTAGCACTTTGATTGTGGCACTACTTCTGAGATAAGGTGAAGCTTTAAATACAGCTTATGCTTTATGCAGTGAGTCTGAAATACTGCATTGGTCATCATATAAAAATAATATTAATTTTATGATTGTTTTCAGTATTTTAAATGTCATTTTTATCGCCGTTTTCGCAAAAGAGTACTGGAGCAAAACGAATTTTAATGCGTTTATTTTAATACGGAGTTATTATTGGTAATAAAATTATATCTCCTATATTGGTGCCACTAAATTTACTATTTTGTTCACAAGTAATTAGTCGCTATGAACCTATATAGCCCAACGTATTGAAAAATCGCAAGGAAAAGACTATCTCTCTCTTATAACACAAAAATGTTATGATTAATATATCTGCTTCGAAAATTAGACAGCCTATTATTTCAAATATTCACAAAGCAAAATATTTATCTATTATATTTGGTTGCTCATTGACACTTCTCACTAGGACAGATGACTCAGATTGTGCGCCATGTTAAAACTAATTCTTACACAAATAAATGCAGCACTGAAGAAAGCTTTAGAAGTTTTTATTCTGACCCATGAAAAATTCGGAGAAGCACTTGCGAATGACACTGAAAAGAACTTAATATTAAAAATATAAGAGAATAGTCAAAGGATAAGACCAAATATACCAATTAAATACAAGGAGGTACAGGCCAGTATTTTTACGTTTAAATAAATGGCACGGTTTGTTCCATGCACTGCTCACAGCCATAGTAGACGTCTAAACATCCATACAGATGAAATCATGTTTTGGAACGATTCAAAAATTGTAATTTTTAGCCCAAAGAGCGTTAGCTCAGAAGGGCTATTAATTTCGTTTTGGCATTTTGCGTCGATTCACTTTCTGCGTTGATTCACTTTTCAAATTGTTGCCACCAACTTTTAGAGCCCTGCATTATATTGAAAGAAATTGAATTATGAAGAATCTGCATAAATGTATGCATGTTTCTCGCACTGCGACAAAACAAAGGTACCTAGAGCCATCAAATTTTGAATAACGTAACCGAATATGAGCATCTGGAAGCCCAAATTTGGAATTTGTTTTATTATCTATTTCCCATTTTGTAAAGCATGTATGAGTTTTTATTTAAGAAACTCAACGATTTCAAAGCGAGCAATGGCAACATTATACGGGGGAAAAACATTTTTATCTGCAGCGCGCGAGACTAAAGACGGGGAAATTCTAAAGATATGCTCAATTTAAAATTATTTTGCAATATTGCTGTTAAAATGAATTTTATGGTTTAAGTGCGAAGAACATCATATTTAATAAATAAAGGCAGTACACAAAGCTCCTTTGGGTATAATGTAAAATCTGAAAAAATAGTTATTTTT
>KK117776.1:397596-444116 GCA_000611955.2 Stegodyphus mimosarum | reverse complement strand
CACACGTGGGGGGGGGCACTGAAATCTTTTAAATGATTATGGCCTCTAAAAGTCTTAATCCAGCCCGGACGGTTGGGTGCGCAGAGATATGCCTAAATGTAGAATTTCATTAAGGCTACGTTTGTTATTTCGCCACTTTATTTTCCTCTTCTATCCCTTAGATTCTTCTCGAATTATTGCACAAAACTGTGCGCTAAATTTACTCCTTTTCCTATACTACTTCGATGTCTTCTTCATTTATGCTTTCACATATTTTCAAAAGCTTGAAATAATCACAACGAGGTCTGTTTTTTTTTAACCGCTTTAAATAGACAAAACCATTCTTGTTTATGATGTCAGGTATTAGCTTTTTGCACTGATGAATTACAAGTATCTTTTCAATTTGCAACTTTCTTGCTTCACCAAAGCAATAGCAGCATCAAAAATCAAGAATTTGTTTCAATGCATCACCAGTTTGACATTCTTCGAATAACAGTCTTAGAAAACAATTTGGGTGATCAACCGCCGACACTACGGTAAACTGATAATAGTATATAGTTCAGTTTATTTAGATTATTTTGGTTTCATTATATATATATATATATATGTAAGATATAATAAACTACAATGGCTACGCTAAGAAATCATTGGCAAACTCAAAATTGGCTATTTAAATTTTATGTCCTCACCCTAAGTTCATCTTTTCTCTCAAATTCGAGATCTTTCCAAGTTACATAACGCTGCTTGCAAAAGAGAACTAAAACCTAAAATTAACCAATCGCAACTTAGCTGCACATATGCACCTGCATAGTATAAATACTGCTTCGAGAGCAATTATGCCATTTTTTTTTCCCTTAACTTCTGTCCTGCAAACATCTTTGTGTTGCTATGCTTAATTATCCCCCCTTTGCTCTCCACATACCAAAAAAAAATATTGTATTCAATTATGATCGAGAAGTGACTTGTCTGCCACAGAAATGATCTGATAAGTGTAAAAATAAAGATGGCGATTCTTTAAGTTCAGTTTTGTTAGCTCAGTCTTCATGCCTTCACCCTCAGCCATGACTACTGCCGGCAGTTAAACTACGTGGTAAAGTACCTTCGACTGCCGGAAATTAAAAGTATCGGGTTTCTTCTACGCCTTAAAATATCACACACATACACATATATATGTAAGATATAATAAAATACGATGGCTGCTTTAAAAATAATTGGCGACTGCAAAATTAACGTTCTAAATTTGGTGCTCTCCCCCTAAATTCATCTGTTCTCCCAAATTCGAGATCTTTCTATCGTTACGCAATGCTACTTGAAAAGGGCAACTAAAACTGAAACTAACCAATCTATCATAGATTAGCAGTACTTGTACATCAAACTTGGTATAAATACCGCTGGCGATTAATTACTGCTGCAGTCCTTTCCCTAGCTTCCCCTTTTGCGGCATCTCTATTTTTACTATGCTCCCTTTGTTCTTATTCTAAGATGATATAACGTGCATATAAGAAATTATCGTAATTGCTATGATTAAAGAGTCTACTGTCTACAAGGAATTATTCTAGTGTACCTGCAAATAAAGATGATAATTGGCTGAATTTACTTTGGTATCAACTCCTTCCTCTCGCCGTACCATTCAGCTATCGCGACTGTGCTTCGAAATTATTGCACATATATAGTTATATATATGCATTCCTTTAATTGTATGAATGGCACTACGAATGTGACGAAAGCATGTTGAGAATGATTCATTTAAAATATGCACTTGCAATATCGCATGCAAAGATTCTTTTGAAAACTTACTACGACTTTTATTGATATCTGGCAACAATCTGTTATTTTATTTCTTTTTATGGTTTGCAAATAAATTCATTTTCAATAACTAGAGGACTTTTGCTCTGGTGCTTAAGGAAATACCAAGCATTCAACCCCCCCTTTTTTTTTGAAAGAAAATTTTTGCTATGAAAAACGTTTGAAAGTTTGCAGTAGGTCTTTCAGGGTAACAAGCATTTTCGAATGAACGAAGTTTAAAGAAGGCAGAGAATGCGTTGAAGAACGAAATTTCGATAAACCATCCACATCAAACTACGAGCAACACGCCAATGAAGACAGAGATACGGTGCTTAGGGATCGTCGTTTATAGTACGGATATTACGCAACAAATTCCTGCATCACATGGATTTTGATTTTGCCAAGCAATTTGAAATATCATTCGAACTTACGGCGCGTCGGCTTCTCAAATTCCTCCGAAACCACTGAATTTTCTTTTTAAATAACAATACATTCAAGTAGCCAAGCAAGATGCTAACGCATTATTACGGGTGCTGAAACACGTATCTACGGTCACGAAAAGACTTTCACGTTAATTTTGCTATGCACACAACAATATTACTCGGGAGGAAAACTTCTAATTTTTTGATTATATGCTAACATTGCAATATTAAAGTATATTATAGTATTGCAATACACATGAACTTTTAACTCCAATTCTATAAGAATTGCTTAATTGTTTCAGTTGTAGCTTATAAAAACGGCTTGTTTATTTGCCCTTGAATTGGGAGCCCCGGCGAATGGCGATCATCCCAGACAAGAAGCAGAAACAAAATGATGCTCAGCCGTGGGAGTCCTGAATTTGAAAATAGTGCGTCATCGAGTCGGAAGTGGAAAAGCGGTGGTGCAAGATTCTGTCTGCTCCATAACGTAGAGTCGGACCCCCAAGAAAGAGCCGAAACCGGTTCTCCCCGTTCAAACCCATTCCGTAACTGGAACATCTTCGACAATGGTCCTCATTCGCGCCCGGCGTGTTACCACATCTGCGGTCTGGTTCTAATGGGAGAAGGCGTTACTGCGGAAGGTTTTTCGTCAAACATTCCGAAATAAGTAACGATGATCATTTTTTAATGATCATTATACAGTTGCAGTCTAACTACGGAGTTACAAAAAGTCATTATCTGTAGATCTTCAGCTCATTACAGGATAAACAAAAAGTATTAGAAAACCACATCTGGGAAAAAAAAAAAAAAAAAAAATTTTGGGAATAAAAAAAAAAAAAAAAAAAAAAAAGATTTCGAGTAAAATTACTGCAGTTTGAAAAGTTCATTTTCCAAATTTCGTTTTTGTTATTTAAAATGGTATAAATTAGGAAACCATACGAATACCACTAAAAAGTAAATCACCATTTTAGGAAAATTAAGAAAGAAACACTCAAATGATTGCAAGCTCTATTACAGCTTTAGAATTTTATCACTATCATTAGGTTTATTCTTGATGCAAATGATAGTGTATAAAAGTCATCTTACTGCGGAAGTATATAATTTAGTGAGTAAGAATGCCTTCTTATTAATCCTTAAAAACATGGCTAGGAAAAACAGGGGAAGAAAAAAAATTGCAAATTCGACAAAAACCGCAGGAATATTTTACTTTTATTAAGTTTTAATTAAAGTATGCTGTTCAATAAAAGAACAGCAGTGAATTCCATAAAACTCCAATGACTATTTTGATTCTATCAGTTTTTTTTATTAAAGCACGCCTTTCAATAAATGAATATCTACAAATTGAACTAAAATGTATAAATATTTTGTTTCATAAATTTTTAATTAAAATATGCTAATCAGGGAGCAGCTGAAAATTCCATAAAACACGCATATTAATATTTCCTTTCTGGTAATTAAAATATGTCATTCAACGAGCAGCTGTAAATTTTATTAAAATCGCATGATATTTCGCTTTTGTTAATGTTTAATTAAAATACGCAAATAATGAAAGACCAGCTGCAAATTCAGTAACACTCACATGAATATTTCATTTCCGCATGTGATTAAAGAAGCTTTTCAATGAAAAAAACTACAAATTTTATTAAAATCGCTTGAATATTTCGTTTCCATTAGTTTTTTTATATAAAATATATACTGTTCAACGAAAAAAAGGCTGTATATACCATAAAACTTGTATAGCTATTTCAATTCCCATAACTGATTAAAATATGCCATTCTACGATGAATGAGCAATTCCACATTCCATAGAAATCGGATGAATATGCATGCACCATACTATAACCCACATTACAACGATCTGATTAATTGATTTATGATCTCACTCTAATTTATAATAATATTTCGTATGATCAAATTATATTTATTTTTTTTAATAGGGAAAACATTTATCTCTACATATAATAAAACAAAGAGTCTGTGTGTGTGTGTGTGTCTTTCGCTCGTGTTGCGAGTAAGCTAATATACCTAGGGCCACGAAATTTGCTACATAGGTGTATCTACACAAGAGCCAGTGCACCTCGAAGCGATTTTTTCGAAATTCGAATTAGAATTTTTTTCACGTTGAACTTTAATCCTTTCGACTCCTTTTAAAAAAGGAATTTTGGAAAAATAATATTATTTTGTATTTTTTTAAATTTTTTAAATGAAGCTTTCGAATACACTTCTCACATCTCAGATATTTTAAAATGTAGTTTTGGCAACAATTTTCCTTTCTTATTGTTGATAGATTTTTGATAAAATTGCATCATTTTGAATAGTTTTATTCTTTTAAAAATTTCGGTTTGGCAACAATTTTTCATCGTATTTCTTATGTTACTGTTTTTAAGAGACTGAAAAGTTTAAGAAATTAAAAAGTTGTTTCTTTTTGCAACGGTAAATTGTTTAATTACTTTATTAGGATAATTAACATTTGTATCAAGGGATATTGCTTATTTCATTGTAATATTATATTTTAATTATATATAATTTTAATGATAAAAAAGTTTTGCATGATATTTTTTAATCTGTTTAAGTTCTTAATCTGTTTATACCATTTGAGTTCTTAAGATTTTGCAAAGGGAAGTTGGTTAACTTATTTATTAGGATAATTAATATTTGTATTAAGGGATATTGCTTATTTCGTTGTATGCTTTTTATATGTAATGCATTTTTAACTGAATTTTTTTTTTCCGTTGTTGTTTGTTTCTTTTTCGATAAAATTGTTCTGCAGAATAAAATTCTGTGCAGTTTTCAAATTTAATGTTTGGTGTTCTCTTTAGGCATTTTTCTGGTACACTTAAAAGCCAGACGAAGGCTGGCCGGGCAGCGGCTAGTTATGAATAAAATATGATTGTAATGTGCCTAATAAGAGCTATTTTTTTAATATCAGTGTATGTAGATCTAGTTTAATAAGCGTTGATGGTGATAGCGTAAATATATTAAAAATGATGGCCAGATATTTTTAAAAATGTCCCGACTCCTTTCGGATAGTTACGGTACGTTACGCTACCATGTATCATCATTTGGGTAGAGTGTTTTGCCATAATCAAATAAACCGGTACCATATCATCATCTGGACTTGATGAATGTTGTCGTTACTCGCTACCATGTATTATCATCGTCGTTACGCTATCATGTATCATCATTTGGTTAGAGTGTTTTGCCATAATCAAATAAACCGATACCATATCATCATCTGGACGAATGTTGTCGTTATTCGCTACCATGTATCATCATCATCGTCGTTACGCTACCATGTATCATCATTTGGTTAGAGTGTTTTGCCATAATCAAATAAACCGATACCATATCATCATCTGGACTTGACGAATGTTGTCGTTACTCGCTACCATGTATCATCATCATCGTCGTTACGCTACCATGTATCATCATTTGGTTAGAGTGTTTTGCCATAATCAAATAAACCGATACCATATCATCATCTGGACTTGATGAATGTTGTCGTTACTCGCTACCATGTATCATCATCGTCGTCGTCGTTACGCTACCATGTATCATCATTTGGTTAGAGTGTTTTGCGATAATCAAATAAACCGATACCGTATCATCATTCGGATTTGATGAGTGCTGTCGTTACTCCGACTTGTATGGCGCAAAATCATATAATTCAGTTTTCAGTATTTTGTCATTCGGCAAAATATACGATTTTCAATTTGTTTCTCAAAATTAATGGGTTTACAGATATTTAAAAAACTGAGCGACTTTAAATAAATAAACGGACTGAGTAATTTAGATCTTTGTTTTTTAATAATCTAAATAACTAATGCAATTTTAAATACCTTTAGCGCGTACATTATAGTCAGATCGCTATTTTTATTAATGCTGGATGCATTATTTTAATTCACAAAAGATATTTCTAGCATTGTGTACTGCGCACTTAATACAATTTTCTTTTGAATCTTATTTTACATTTTTTATGCTTCATAAGAGGGGAAAATTTTGGTTACTTTCTGATTATCCCCACCCCCACGAAAAAATCGACAACTTAATGAGTCGGAGAAAAACACCTTTTTGATATGTTTACGTCTCATGGGTTACTCTTCTAGTCATAAAAAGAAACATTTTTACAAGAAACAAGAAATTTTATGAAGAAACTAAAAATCTATATGGCCGATATTTACATTTTGACAACCTATAAACACTGTTCAAAGAGATGACAGTTAAAATATAAAACGAGCGAAATATGAAGTATATGTGTGGTACGTGCTCATGTAGACCGGCTGTTGTCGTCGGTGAAAGATCGAATATTGCATTACATTCTTGTACATTCGGACCCTCACCGGTGTATGTCGACAATCACAGATATGCTCTGGTGTAGGTCGAAAAGAGAGGCGACTGGCTGTTTCCCATAAATGTAGTTGTAAAAGCAAGGGCCTCTTGTGCAGTTCAAAGTCTCATAATAGTTTAAGTTGTTGCAATTAATCAGATTTGAATTACATAATTTAGTAAGTTTTTTATTACTATTATTTTATTTTCTCATTTAGAACGTACTGTATAATTAAGTAAGTTTTTTAACTTCCATTATTTTCCTTTCTCATTTTGAATGTATTGTGTGTTTTAAGTACTTGTGTGTTTTTTCGCGACTGAATTACGGAGAAGAAAATATAATATTCTCATATATTCAACATTCACCATTAGTACACGGTGAATGTCGACATTCACCGGTGTAAGTCAGAAATAAGAGTAGTTGGAAAATATTTCGGACATACACCAAGCGACTATGTGAATGTTGACATTCACCGGTGAAAGTCGACATTCTCCAGATTTCGGTCTTTCACAGTAACATATACACTCGAAAATAGCCCCCCCCCACAAAAAAGGCATTTCACTGAATATTGAAACTGGAGGTACGGATAATCAGAAAATACCAAGTTACTCTAAGACAGCGATTATTCACTTTCCATGACATCAAAGAGAAAACACTGCACACAGAAATGTTAATGAAACAACTATTTTTTTTTAAATACTTTTTGCAACTACACCTAGATTGATAAGCATAACAGACTGGAAAGAATGTATTCAGAATATTGACCTGAAATATACTTAATCTTATTTTACATTTTGAATGCTTCTACATACAGTGTGGGGGAGAGGGGACTTTGAAATATCTGCTATTTCCTGTTCGTGAAGGCGGGGAGAGGGACGGGTCTTGCACAAGAATATTCGAGACGTGTCAGAACTGCTATCCCTTTTAAGCACACAACTTACAAAAGTTTACTTAAATTATTATTATTTTTTTAATGTTGCGTATTTGACTACAACTGTATTCCATTTACATGCCAGTTGAGAATAATAATAAAATATTACAACTCAACTGACACGCTGTTTACAATTTACATGAATTTGTCTGCACAGAATTCCACAATGAGTTATTCTACTGATACTATAGTAAGCTTGCAGCAATTTCAATTTAATTTCCAATGCTCTCAACTCTGAAAACATCATTTACTAGTTAACTTTCGCATTAAGAACGTAGATTCATTACTGATATTCGCAGTTACAGCCATTAAAAATAAAGCTCTCATTTTAATGTTAAACATAGCTCGCTCTCACACTTCCGTTCATTTTTCGGTTATAAGACGCAATACACCGTTACTGGACCCACTGGCTAGGAAAGAAAATCGCTCATGCAAAGCACCTTAAGAGTCTCATGATCCACAGCCCTGCAGCACGTTTCAAGCAGAAAGGGAACAAACCAAGCGGCACACCTAAACCGCAGTTATGTCCATTCCAAGGAATAATTATGACCACTGCAGATCCGTTGCGCGCTGATACGCAACATCCACATTCTCCAAGAAGCTGTTTCGATGAAATACGAGTCGCCGCAGCCAATATGAATTGCAAAGTGAATTCATTTCAACTTCCCAAGACCAGCTCTGCAGGTGGGAATGAGAAATAACACACAATAGTAATTGCCAGTTATTCTCTTGAACAAATCTCCCCCCCCCTTTTCGTCCATAATGTACTGGCCCCGAAAAACGAAATGGCAATGAACCCCTCACAAAGGTAAATCTAAATGCGTACACAAACGTAAAGAAGACATATTTATCTAAAGTGCTTCTTACTAATTTAAAAATCAGTCAAGATTATAATATAGACCTGCAAGTATAAAACAAACTAAAGGTCATTGCAATTATCATAATGACGCATTAAATGTAATAACCTTTTACTAGATTTGAAATTTTTATTCTCTCATTCACAAAAAGATCCTTTTTTTTTAGTCCCTGAAGGACTATTGTTTTCGCTTTGAGATTTTGCATTGATTCACTATAAATGTCCGATTCACTTTTCAAATTGTTGCCAAGAAATGTTATCGCCCTATATTATATTTAAAGAATATGCATAAATATGCAACCTAGAGCCATACAATTTCGAATATGCAACCTAGAGCCATCCAATTTCGAATAACGTACGTTTCCACACGAATATGCGCATCTGGGAGATCAAATTTGGAATTTGTTTTATTATCTATTTCCCATTTTGTAAAACTCTAACGAATTTTTGATGAACAAACTCAACGACTTAAAAGCGAAGAATAGCAACACGGGAAAAAAAAAAAAAAAAAACGGGAAAAAAAAAAAAAAAAAAAAACACCTTTTCTTCTCCAGCGCGGAACTATGTATCGAAAATTCTAAAGATATGCTCATTTTACAATTATTTTCTGAAATTTACAGTTCAAGTGCGACGAACATAATATTTAATAAATAAAGGTAACACGCAAAATGCTAAAAAGAACGCCCCTTTGGACGTAATTTAAAATCCGAAACCTTTCAGATTTCCCACCCCCCTCGCCTCAGTAAAAAACTTGAATACGTTTTCACTGCTAGCATTCTATTCATGAGTTGCAGAAATAAAAAATACGTTCTTGAGAAGATTGTTTAGATGTCCAATACGAATATAAAAAATGCATTTAATAAGCCTTGTCGCAGCTCATCTTACACTATCTCGTTCATTTTATTCAAATAACTCTTTTTATTCTGTACACATGATCGCAAAGAAAGTCTTGGACTGCAAATAGTGATGACCATGGACAATATTCTCTCTAAGCAATGCACAATGAGCAGTAATGCATTGACTTTTGTGAAATTGTACAGATGCTTTTTCTTCTCGCACATACAGTGGATAACAAGGTATTAAATCACAAATATTCACAACGATTTAAATCATGTACAGTGAAGCTATATTCTGCACTGCACAGCTATGACGTAAACTGACAACAGATTCTCTCTATACGAGGCGATGATGATGATGATGATGTTTTTTTCCTCTTTTTTTTCTTTTTTATATATTATTGTGAGGAGAAGGTATATCATTTTTCGGATGATATTAAAGGGAATGAATTTTCTAAATTACGGAAAAGATAGTCTAAGTATAGGAGAAGAAGAAATCACAACATATCAGGCAAGAATCAAAATTACCTTTCGAATGAAGAATTAAAGACAGCAGTTTTATTTCAAGCAACATATCTGCACAGCGTACCTAAAATTAGATTGAACTCTGATGACAGCATGCGAACTGTACTTTTTCTTTCCTACGCAGCAGCAGCAAGGTACCCATGCAGCAAATTTATAAGTCGTTCCCTCGGTTTAATCTTGGAGGAAAGAATTTCCGGCTTGTTCCATTGCAAAGGAAATGTTTCAGAGTTTAATAGTCTCGTTTTTATATAGCCGTTACCGCCAAGAATCTCTTAAAGAACCACGAATATCCTGGATTATACCTTAGCAACTAGATTTAACTAATGGTATTTACCACACCAGCATGGACGACATTCAGCAAATAAAAGCCTGCATAGCGTGCGATGTGGCAACAGTTGCAGAAAACACATATATACCACACATATATATTCAATATCTCAATGTGAAATGAGATTGATTTAGAGAATTCCAGTGTGTCACAATGTGCCATGACATATTAAAATTAATCAAAGCAATAATATGGACAAAAAACCTTAACATTTTTCTTTTTTATAATGATGTAAATAAAAAATTTCGATCTTAAATATTTTCAAAAAAATTTCATTATTTAACGCATCTTTCGTTTGAATAAACTCTTATTATTTAAAAAACAAATTTATTAAAAATACGCTGGAATATTTTCTCTATTCAGCGGTAATATTATTTTTTATTTTTCTTGTATGTGTGCTATATATTTCTTATTCATCACGTGTACACTGCGCAAAAAGGGGGCAGTTCCATATCGCCCGTTCTACCGGGACGATTGACGAAATTCAACTTAGCTTTTCATGTCTCAGAAGTGCAACTTAGGCTATGTATTAGATTTCATACATCACGTTGTTCTAATAGGTATTTTTACACAAAATCGGACATTTTCTGTAATGGCACGCGGATTTTTTTCTATATTTCTATTTTACAACTCAAATTATGCCAAACTGCCAAGTTTTGTAAAAGTCGCACGAGTAGTTTTTAAAACATTAGCTTTCAAAATTTTAGCTCGTCAATGTTAATCGAACTTGGTATATATCTATTAACTCTTTTTTTTTATTAAACTTATTTGATTCTTCCTTTCACATTTCGAAATTTACGTTCATTATAAATAAAATCCGTCCATTTTTTATAATTTTTTAAAAACATTTTTTATAAATTTTTCGAAAATATTTTTGTATTATAAACGTATAAAATTTTTAACATCGTCTTAAAGCAGATGTATTTCTAGACACACCTGCAAAAAATTAAAGAGTTTTTTTTTATTCAAAATTTTTTAAGATATACATGAATTTACATATTGGCACGTTTTGAAATTTGGCATCTTTTGTTTGAGCGATTATAACGCCAAATGCGGCTTACGCACTTTGCTAAAATTGTTTGAAAGTATGAAAGATGACTTTTTTCCGCTCATCTAGAATGAAAAAAAGGAAGGGAAAATAGGTTGCCATAAATTAAGAGGTTCGCCAAGTCAATTATTCTTGGCGCAAACTGAAGAAAATGTGCCAAGATCAATTTTTGAATTTCTGCGTAAATTTCGCACCAAATTTTACAAAATTTAAATTTAGGCATAATCTGAGCCGTAGAATGGAAATATGGAAAAAAAAATTGGCATGTCATTTCAGAAAAAGTCCGATTTTGTCTCAAAATACCTATATTAGAACAACGCTATATATAAATCCACTATATAACCTAAGTCGCGCTTTCGATATATGAAAAACGCAATTTGAATTTCGTCAATCGGCCCTATAGAACTCCCTCCCCCCCTTTTTTTTTTTGCGCAGTGTATATAATGTTCCGTATGTTGATATTTTGGGATCAGACTATACGCAGAAAGCAAAACACCCATATCAAAAGACGTTCAGTTAGAAAGCAAACCAATGATTTATTGAATTAAAAAACAAATGAATCCAAAAATATTGTGACCGTTCTCAAAAGATTTCCACATTAAGTTTAACTTCTGCATTTCTTTTTTAACATGCTGGGATTTAATTTTGATATAGTTCTATATTAGATGTTGGGAGGAAGGGGCCAATCAGTCCCTAATTCGAAGTTTTCGATTGTTCTGAAATCCGAATTTCGAGCACTGATTATAGCGGAGGTGATAAGAAGAGACATAACAGATTACAGAGAAAAAAGTAGAGGGAGAAGAAGTTAAGGAGAATACCGCGATTTTGGAATAAAAGAACAGGCCAAATACCTATCATTCTCACCGCAAACCTGATGTGATTCAATCTGTGAGAACGAACACTAACGCAGGCTTCAAAGATGGGGCAATATGACGCTGGTTGGGGTCATTTTCGAGTGCAGCGGAGGGCGCCCAATCGGAACGATCGAAACCACTCGGGTTTTGTCTTTTTTTTTTTTCTTTGGCGAGAATCAGCCAGGTATGTGCGGGCCTGAAAAGGGAAATCAGATAAAATATAGGAGAGTCGTAATGGGCTTTCAACAAATGAAAATGCACGAGGAAAAGCTGGGAAATGACTGAACTTCACTTAAGTTGGCTTGGATTCCTTTTTTTCCCTCTTCGTTTCTTGTATTTCACAACAGTTAATTAAGATCAGTAATTTTCGAATACCGAAGGAAGTTAATGATAAGTGAGATCACTAATTACAGCACTCAAGCTGGTAAGAGTTCTGGTTAGCTGGTTTGAAATTAAATATAAAAATGTGGGGGTTAATTTTCAGACAAAAGAATTAAAAAACTTGTCTCAAGAATTTTGTTAGTCAGTCAAAAAATGTTAAAAAAGGTATTTGAAAGCAGCATAAAATGAGATGATCTTATCAGTTACACTTTTAACAAAAGTTACTCATAACATCTCTAAACTTAAATGAAAAAACGGCAGTTTAATCTATATATGAGAATCAATAATAATCAAAATAATAGAAGACATCTGGGAAAATCTTTGCCTGTATCCAAAGAAATTTATAAAAGAAAATGCTGTGAAAGAATACATATCAGTGTGTAGGTCGCGACCCACTATTCAGTTGAAACGTAATTTTTGGTAGATCACGAAAAGTTTCAATGTACTGTTACGGATCTAGTATTTATTTAGCTATTTTTAGTAGAATTATAATTAAATTGTTTATTTCCCCGTGCAATGCTGCGCGTGACAAGTTTTAAGAGAAAGCTACGCTTAAAAAGCAAAAATACATAAGCACGCGCATTTAACATTTTAATAAATAGATATCTCGTAACTGTACTCTTTTGCTATCCAGAAAAATCGAGAAATTAGATTTTACCAGAATGTTCTCATGCATGATTAAAAACTTATTAAAGCCGGACAGAAACATCTCAATTCAGTTGTTTAAGCGAACTGTAGTTGTTTACTTAGTGCTGTTATTGATTGTAGCGAATTCGGGATGAGATCGGATTAGCTTTCTCTGTATTTTGAATCGAGTTCTACTATTTAAGGTTTTAGTAGTCCAAAATATAACTACTGTGAGATACTGCGATATTGTACGAATATCTCCGAGGAAATATTTCAGCATCTTGTTTTATTTCTTGTGCAAAGAATAAATTTTATTAACTTTTTATCGACTTGTGCATTCAATTTATTACGAACCCGTACGCAGGCAACACTATTATTTCTCTTTTGGTATACTTACAAATTTACGTGTCATTACGAATTAATTCATAATCATTCATTAATATATGAATATGTTAATATAGTATTACATAATTATTTTTTTATCCATTAAATGAATTTTGAAACAAGGGATATTCATTCATATTCAGGCTGAGTTGAAACAAATTCTGAAAGCTGAGCTGGAACATCATCATGATGACAAAGCTTACTAGGGTTGTCTGTTTGAGGAGAATACCCTTGTGGAGGACTTTGCAAGGAAAAATGGCTCTTTACGTTAGACCGCTTCACGAGATTTGAAAGAAGGTCAAACTATAACTTACACGTTCGGACACCGGCGGGTGCAAAGGGCTATATAGCCCTATTTGTTAAAGAATCTAATTTCATAACAAGACTATGAAATTTCAAAATAGATTCCAACATTAATGTTTAATATACGATCTACTGGTAAAAACTTAGAAACGCTTAAAGGAGATTAACAGCCACTTATAACATTGACATGCCACTGCACAATGATTATTTGCCCACGGATGCGAAAAACAGAACGCAATTGCTCATTGATTGAAATGGATCACTTAATGTAAAAATATTTGCATACGAAGATGCCGGCATTTATAAAACTGATGGTATTAATTTCCACAGATGTTCCAATGACGCTATAATATACTGATTTCCAGCTCAGTCGTTTCATGATGAAATTCTTGATAAATTGTTAGATCGTTATAAGTAAACCAGTTTCAGTACTAATTGGTTAAAATACTTTCAACAACTACAGAAACAATTTGATGCCTTCTAAACGTAACCAATGATCTCTACCTGGATATAACCGACGCACAATGAAACGCATTTCAGAGAAAATGGCGCAGATCCATATCAATGGATTGCGTCACACGTGCCATCGAAAATTTTGAAAGTCAGATCGCAGAAATGAATGCCTGGCCTTGAGTGAGCAGAGAAAGGACGAGGGTAGCCAGCCATTCGGAAATAATAGCCAATATCATTGAGTGGGCGAACTGCACACACGGGCGGTTGCAAGCTCTCCAATAAATTGCCACAACCCATGATGGATAATCCGAAGGGTTGACTGTCCGCATGGTCATGGTACCCATAATATTTATGTCCTCAGGGAAGACTTTCCAGTCGAAAAGAGCAGATGCTGTTTTTGTTCCTTTTACAGAAATGTTATTCGGGGAATAAGAACCCTGCCGATGTCGATCAACTTGAGAGAAAGCTTGAAGAACTGGAACATAACGAATGAAAAACATAAATGTCTAAGATGATTTACCTATTAATTACGATTAGTATTCATTTAAACAGATAAACTAACGACTTTATGTAATGGATGGCCATAAACTGCAAATCGAGAGATAAAATTGCTATTATAAATTTTTTTGTTTCAGTTTTCTTCCCCTCCCCCTTTTTTTTTTGGTAAGGCAGTAGTTGATTAATCACGTTCAAGCAGCACGATATTCGAGTTTACCCAAGTATGTAAATCCAAAAAGAAGGTGCATTAATTTTAATTCCATTATAATTAATTAATTTATTTCTCATAAATGTACCAATTTATTGGTCAAAAGAGCAAAACATTTAGCATTTCAATTAATCTTTAATACATACTCGCCGTTATCCCTAAAGATTAGAGAAAGTGTGCAATCTGATTCTCACATTCCAAACAAATATCTCTATATTTATTTATTTTTCCCCCATGGAAAGAAGTCCTAAAAATTTTTCCTCTTATTTTTAAATATTCTTTATGATAAAATATTTTAAAATAAGAGACCCATGATTCATGTAATATTAGATGTATAAGAGCAGTATGCAGTATCTATAAAAAAATTTCTTTCTAAGCCAAACAGCAATAGCGAAATATAAAATAGTAGAAGGTAATGTCAGATTTACAACAAAATGTAAACATCTGAGTATGCAAAACATGAACAAGAAATGAGATTCTGCATCTGTATCAAATGAGACAAGTCCTTAAGCAGTGTATGAAAAACAATGAAGTATTTTTAACCTTATTTCTGTCTGTAAGACATTATTTATTATAAAATCTTCTGTTCGGATGATTGTACTCTACAATTAGGTATAAGTTGATAAATCAGAGTAATTCCGTTTTCTGAGGATTCAGGTTCAGAAATATTACAACTCAAAAGCAAAAAGCTTTTGAACTACAACTGACTATACCGTAATCAAGGGAACAAGATTAATTACTCTAAAGGCCCTTATTTTCGCGAGGCTTTAATTTTCGCGAGCCCGTCGTAATCGCGAAAATTTAAGCCTCGCGAAATACTTTTTTTTTACCGCCTCAAATAATAATAAAAAATCAGAAATTTTTCATTTACCCAAAATTTAATGATTTATTGCACAGTTACAAGCTTTTTCTTGACAACTTTCTTTCTTATAACTATTTTTTGAATAATATACAACTATATTTCTCGATTATAAAACAATAAAGTTAATAGAAGGCAGCTCATTCACTTAGAATACTATTTATACCAGCTTCTTTGAAGCCTGGCTTCGGTACCGTTAAATACGCGCACAAGCCAACAAGCGTGAATCGATTTTAGTCGTGATATTCGCAAGGTCCACCGATTCTTTTTCCTCTAGAAATTGAAGCTCATTAGAATACCACTCAATAAACTCATTCTTGAGCAAACGCTTGAGCTCGCCATTTACAGTTTCAACTTTCAAATCAACAAATTTTTCAACTTTCTCAACTTTACTTAGGTACTTTTGAAAATTTTCAGCACGCGAAATCACCGATATTTTCGCGAAAATTACGGCCCGCGAAAATAAGGGCCTTTACAGTATTTTCTTGCTGTTGAATTCGCATATAGGTAGCAAAAACGAAATGCACTTCACACTGACTTTTTTTTACAAATTTATTACGATCGCTTTCCATTACAGAGACTTTAAAAAAACATTTCGTGTTCACTTACCGTTTTTCATAGGAAATCTCCATTTATTTATTTCATTTTAGCAGTTGATTCATTTACAGTGTAGAGACATTAGGTTATTTAGAAGTAGGAGAGCTGAAAAATGTGCAACGCCTTCGCCGGAAATCGAACCACGGACCTCTCGGTTACGCGTCGAGCACGCAGACCACTACACCACGAAGGCATGCGAAAAAGCCGGGAGAAATACTTCATATACTCCCCCTTTTAAAGGGCGACTGGGGTTTTTGGGGACCCAATCGCCAAGTCCCGGTGGTGGAGAATCCATCACCTTTTTAGTTCGGGCACCAGTGTATTAGGTTATTTAGAAGTAGGAGAGCTGAAAAATGTGCAACGCCTTCGCCGGGAATCGAACCACGGACCTCTCGGTTACGCCTCGAGCATACAGACCACTACACCAGGAAGGCATGCGAAGAAGGCGGGAGAAATACTTTATAACAGTATTAAAGGAAGAAAAGTGAACTTTTTTTTTGGAAAAATGTCCCTATTTTGACCCCAAACACACTTTTTTATTATGTTTGAGTAATCGTTTGAAAATAAGTTGCCTTTCAGCCGTTGGTCTTGGTTCTTAATTTTATATCATGCAAATGTGTAAGGAAAGTCTTGTTTCACTCCAAATACGGAATATAATGAATATTTTACTACTAGGCAAAACTCTTTATTGTATTTTTAATGAAACTAACGGAATTCTATATTTTATTATTGATTTCTGTTTCTACGCTTAACAAACACATTCAAACATTATAGTAAAGGCATTTGATCCATATAAATATTTTTCTACATTTCGCTCATTTTTCAAATCATTTCATTCTAGTGAAATTAGATTCTTTGCCAAATACTGAAATTTTTGCTAATTTATGCTCATTAAGATGACATAACGAAACAAGTGAGAGAGTGTCTTGAGTATATTCGCGTATATGTCTGTATCGTAAAATAAGAAAAAATGAAATGTTTTTGGCATGTAATTTAAACTAAACTGGGTAGAAATATACATGTGCTTGTTTAAGGAGATTTTTATTATTCCTGAATTGTAAGATTTGACTTAGTTGAAGTCAACAGATCTTAAAGTTAAGAAATTTATGTAAGCCTCTTTTGTAAAAAAAGAATTAGAAATGTAACATGAATATATTTTAACAGCAGCATAAAAATGAAATATAAGAAAAGTGTGCAAATTGGAAGTAGAAAGTGTAAAATTTAGATTTGCTGGATACAGTTTCGTGAATCCTTTGAATAAAAGTAAGTGTGTAAAAGAGAATTCCTAATGTTTTGTATAGTGCTTCAAAAAGTTAGTATAATCATTAGTAGTTTGTATAACACATTAGAAGGGAAAGCTCTGAGTATCTCTATTAAGTATTAGTAGCATAAAAATATAGAATGTAATATTATAACTAAACTATACAGAATAAATATCGTAAGTACTGGTTCACGTCAATTTTAAGTTATAGAAAATATTATCCATGAAAAAGACAATGATATGCATGTAAATTCCAGTTTAAATGCAGTAGACAGAGATGTAAGTATAATTCTAGGGAAATGAAAATGTAATATCAATAAGTATTTAAAACAAGGGAGCGGAGTTAAGCGTAAAGCAAAAAGTTTTAAAGCATAAAAAAACATGCATTTGTAAAAATGAAAAAAGGAGTGAAAAGAAAAGAATTGACAGAAAGTTAAGCATAAAGGAAAAATTTCAAAAGTATAAAAGTATACATTTGTAAAAATGGGGGGGAATACAAATGAAAAATTAAAAGTTGCTTTCGAAGTAAAATACAGAAAAAAAAATGCGTTTGTGAAAATAGAAAAGCGAAAAAAAAATTAAAACTCAAAAATAAATAAATTGAAAAATGGAGAAACAGCTTTTTTAAAATAAAAAGCGAAAAGAAAAATTAAATTGAAAAAATTCTAGAATAAAAAAGTTAAAAAAAAAAAACTTTTGCAAAAATTGAAACCTGGATGGAGGAGATATGCGAAAAATAAAATTTATATTTGTATACAAAAATAAATGCGGAGTGAAAAAAAAAACGATAAATTTCATTTAGTAAAAGGTGAAAAGGATAAGAAAATAAAGACAAAAAAAGTCTGTAACATAATTAAATGAGAAAAGAGAAATTAAAAACGTGGGAAAATCTCATAATTAAAACAGCAGAAAATAAATTTCAAGTAATTCCGCATTGTTTAGACTGCTGGAGAAGGTGAAAGCACAGGTTTCAAGACACGAACCTTGGCTTTGTGGTATCGTGCGCGGCTTCCATGCAGGAAGTGGCAGGTTCAAATCCTAGCTTTTTAACTTCCACAGAAAAAAGGTTGTTATTAAAATAAATAATAGAATCAATTAAAATGAATAAATAAGTGATGCTCATTTAAACATAATGGCAGATCACAGAAATAGAAAATAATAAAGGAAAATTAATTAAAATTAACGTTATCTCAAACACCTGATTCAAGAGGTTGTTGCCACATAAAATTTAGAAGAAACATTGTCGTTGCCATAAAATAAAAAAGAAACTATTATATTAGGTATTTCAAACATATACTTTAAAAATATTCGGTAATTCAAAGCTACGTCGCTTCCGAGAAAATACAAGTTGGCGAAGTCATATTCGATTATCACGGGATTTCAAGCGATAACGTTCCTTTTCTGTGACGTCGCTTCCATCGTCTGAGAACGCCAGGATTACTCTACTTATACTAGGATTTCTCTTACCAAACAACCAAGAAGAATTAACCTAAAAGTGTTCCTAGTTTTTTTTTTTTTTTTTTCCCCAGTTCCAGTCCCGTTCCATACTTCTGCTTTTGCAAATAAAACAGCATAAATTAAAAAGCGTTAAAGTTTAATTATGGCCAAAGAACTGATTATTATTAAATATGACATGGCGTATTTAATAATGGCCAGTTCTTTGGCTAACGTGCTTAAATGACCATGTCAAGATTTGAGTCAAGAGTTATCATCTAAAACGATTATTTACATACACGCAAATCAGTCAAAGGAGAAAAGACAGACAGAAAGCATAAAGCATGATTTACAGATATCTGTGATGCAGAGATATTCTAATGAAAATCCTAAGTCCTCAAATTTATAATAAAATTATTTTTTATAATAATTATGGCATTATTAATTTTTAAAATAAAAAGGAGTTGTAATGTTCCTCCTTTGTTTCTTACTAACTAAATGTTGAGAAACCTAGTGAACTACTAAGGGAATAATCGCTTAAGTCCAAAACTAGAAACATAAACTTAAGAAGGGTTAATTACCTTTTATTGCTCAAAATAAAGATTCACAGATGGCCCCTTTCTCAGAGCGTACAACAAAGCCTCCACTTGGGCTTAAACTTAAAAATCTAAGAAATAAGAACTAACTAACGACTAACTAAAAAGATTTAACCGAAGTTAACACAAACTCTAAACTAGCCGGCCCGTAATATTAAACAATCAGCGAACTATCAAAAGGCACGTAATACGGCCGAGCGTAATAACAGCTACGGAGACGTAGGCCAAAAGGCAAACTCGCGCTTTTAACTCTACTCTTTCTCTCTCGAAGTCAGTGGAACTTTGACTTCAATACTTTCTACTTTCCATTTGCATTCAACGCGATTCTAAAATTGATTCTAGAAAGGAATTGTAAGCTGACGCTAAACGAGATAGAAAAGGTTTTAGAGACATTACGATTTTTTTAAAGCAGGCGATGGGAAAATGAGCAATGCCCTCGCCGTGACTCGAAACACGGACCTCTCGAATACGCGTCGAGCGTGCCGACCACTACACCACGAAAGCATGCGAAGGCGGCGAGAGAAATACCTTATAACGCGAACTAAATTAAAATAATTGTTATAAAATTAAAATACACCTTAAAGAGTAGAAAAAAAAATTACTCACTCAAATTAAATTTAGGTCTTTGTCGTCACACAAACACAAAATTCACATTCAATTCCAAAAAAGTAATTCACTTGGAACTACATAAAAGTAATAAATGTAGCTCATATGAAAGTCAGCATAGATGTCGAACCGAAAACATATTTCCATCTACCTTTCACACACATAGCGTGACGAATGTGGACAGATGCAAAACAAATGAAATATCATATAAGCGAAAAGAACAAATGGCCCAATATGTTATCAGATAGAACAGAATCCTTTATCTCCGTGTTGCAACTGCGAAATCCTGACCTACCGTCAAAGATCATACACACTTACATCCATCACAGATCTAACTTCTTCCACTAGAAATCTGGCAGATGTTTACGACCACCCGTGAGGCCCCTTTGTAACAAATCGCTCACGCAACTATCACCATCCCTAGATATTTATGTGCCCATTCAGCCGACATATATATATATGGAGGAAGAAAGACTTACTCAATATTTTTCGTTATTAGGTAACTAAAAAATATGTTTTAATCAAGCGGATGCACAAGATTTAACAAATTCTTTTTTAACGTTTTCCCTTACTAATTAAAGCTTCAATTAAGAGCTCTGGGATCAAATGTCATTCTTTTAAGAGGTTTTATATGAGCACTTTAAGGTCCGAAAAGAACGTTGGCGCACCAACTGTGAAGTCTTAAGGGCAGAAAGACAAGCGTTTAGTTTAGGAGCTATAGGACACAAAAAGTATCATTAAAGTGTGTATAGATGGTCATATTCCCGTAATGACGTCTCTATTTCTTGTAGCTTCATGCATTGTTTGCTTAAGTACCTTATGGTAAAGTCCTACAAAAAGAACTGGTACCTGAAAGGTATACGGGAAAGTTCCAGCCTCTGGATATTCATTTTTTCAAACACTACAAATCTTTTGTTCGTTACATAACGTACACAATCATTATCGAGACACAGGAACACATTTGGCATCGCGATAGTTTTCTGGCCCTGCAGTATTTTTCCCTATATCAGTTCAGCGTTCCTCATTTCAAGAATTTCATTAAGTATGCTTTTTGTAAGAGCGAATACTTGGACGACGAACCTAGAATGTGGGCTAAGACAATGGATTACTGCTTTGATTAACTGACATATGATGAGTGTGTAAAATGTGAGGCTATCGCTTTTGTAAAATATGCCCATTGTGAATTGACTTTCTGCCCGTCTCACTCTTTATTTGATGAACTGCACATTGATTATCTCTTGTAATAGATTTTGTTTGAAATCAATAACAAGTCACATTTTCAACATCCTAACGTATATTATTCTTTTTCAACGAGTTGTTTGTTCAACTTTATATTCAGATATCCACCTTCTTACCATACTATTAGTTCATATAAATACGTGAAATGAGCATTTTAGCGACTTTTGGTGTCATGTTTTCAATACTTTACTGATACTTTGTGGGTCATATAGCTCCTAAATACTTGTCCCTCTGCCCCTAAGATTTCACACTTTTTCTACTCGTGACATACGCTTTCAGAAAATATACTGGTTTCCGGCAAACCGGTATCAAAGGAGAGAAGGTTTACTTCTCAGACATACATATATTAAGATTGAAGTTAAAGGAATGCGATGGCCAATCCATTTGATAAACATCCGCAGACTGAAGACAATCAACCACCATGGCAGCTCGGTGCAATCTGGTACTATCATCTTACTTAGGAACGCATCTAGGTACATCTATGTGGTTATGAAGCCTTTAAGCACGCAGTTCGGAGTACCCACTTTTCATGTTTCCTCCCCAAAATGTTCACCATGAAAACGTTCTTTTACGCACATGTGATGAAAGATCGTGTGTTCTAGGTTCATTCCCAACAAAAGTACAAGCAGACTGACTAAACTGATTCATCCACTGAGTTAAATCATTTTGGTTTCATTGACGACGACGATGACTTCATCATATGATAGCCTTCAAGTAATGCCAAGGACGTACGCATAGTTGCTAACCTTGAATATGATAAACCGGCAGGTTCACCAACCAAAAACTGGGAGTTTCCAGAAGATTTATCGCACTGCGCGGCGGTACCTTTTAAAGAGCTCAAAAATGCTTTGAATTCGCTTTATGTTGCAAGATTCAAGTTTATTAAACTCTTTATATTATGCTTCTGACGTAAAATAAATTATCTACATATTTTAACTTTAATGTTTTTTTGGCTATTTTCATTTTGCAAATTTAAAAAAAATCTTTTAATATTTAGAATCATTTTGAGTCGGGAATAAAACCTTCAGTTTATAAAAACACTTTTAAATAAGGTAAAAAATAAAATTAATAATTAATGTGCAAACTTCGTAATTTGTAAGAGACTATCTCTTTTCTTACCGCATACCTTCGTGCTGTAATTGGAAGCACATGCCAAAAGCAATCAGGGGATCCGGAGTTCGAATTCCGAAGGCCAGTGGTGGATAAAACATTATTGAGGTATGTATGATTAACGTATGTAGAAAGTCAGTAAATCTGCAGATTTCCAAGTCTTGTGTTTAGGGATCCTGTGATAACACGAAAGAGAATAAAAAATAAATAGTACTAACAGTGTTTTTCAGAAATTTTACTGAACGCGAAAAAAGATATTATTTCAATGATTTTATAGACGGAAGTTTCAGACAAATGTTACTAGAAGGTTTCACAATTGCAAAGTACCTTGGAATTGCTTAAAATATTGTCTCTAGGTTCTGGACAGCATTTCAGACAATACAACTGCAATGTGTTCCAGAAGAAGAGGTCGCCTTCTTTTGCGACTGCAACTAAGAAAACCGAAATTTAGCAATAATATCTGAACGAAATTGATATTACACAACCAGCCAATTATTTAATCGCCTCTGTTTCAGCACATAAACGATAAACATATACTGCCGAGCTGTGGCTTAACGTCTAAATTACGCAGATCTATATGGTCGATGTGACGTTATCAACAAAACACTACAACAAGTATTTCTAGCGATACCATATCCACTAAAATCGGCCGATTCAACAATCACAGGGTGTCTTATTCTCTTACTACAATTCATTCAGCCTACAGTCGCACTGCAGTCATTATTTCATCAAGCGTAAAAGCAATAAATAAGGTATACAAAAGAAAAGTATAAAAGAAAAGTGTCACTAGTTGTAGTGTCAAGGTAATGGTAAACAGTGCCATCATAAGTGAAGTCACTTAGCTACAGATGTATAATGTCGAGCAACTATTATTTTAAACAGATTTTTGAAGGATGTCCGATTGTTCTACGATGTAACTAGTGCAGCATTTCTTCTCATGATTGATAGTGCTACATCTCATAGAAGCACTACACTTTGTCATGAAGAGTGAGGTTATCCGATACTGAATTGGATTCTTCCAGACCTTAAACTTTCCATTTACTCAGTACGTATGGAACATTACGGAAAGACAAAGAGCAATTCAGACAATAAATAAATAAATAAATAAAATAAATTAAACTAAACATGCAGGAATGAAAAATATACCCCAGAAAATCTTAAAAGAGTTAATAACGATCGTCCTACAGCGCTGTCCTACTGCACAACAATTTGAAGTGGTTGTTTCTCATACTAAGAAGCCTTTAACTGCTTAGGCATTGCTGTATATTTTACATTCATATACCATCTAAGATTGTCCCCTGCATGTCCTAAGATTTGCTGCCATTGCTTTGAACTGTTATTTCTAATATTGTAAGTTATTACTCGTATGTTATATTGAATATCAGAAAATAAACAGTTTGCCTGTTTGATTACTACCATATGCAGTTTTTGCTACACAAGCAAAAGCATTGCTTAAGTTTTCGACAAGAAGTGCGACATATTATTTACGTTTCCAACGGTGTTTTTTAAATTAGGCATTTTCTGCACGGACAACAATGAAATTTGAAAAGACACAAGCTGATGCATTTTATGATACATATGATTATGTCTTGATAAATTCTTTTGCGTCCATCAAGCAGACACCTCTTTCACGGGTGAGCGTAACAGCATTCATATTAATTGATGATAATTACGGGAAAATAATAAAAATAATTCCAAAAATGAAAATCTTGCGCCTGTTTTCAGTTAAGCATATCGTCAATCAGAACAGGTTAGGAACCATTCGTTGAGAACAGAATACTGTTAAGCTAGAATATAGTGGAAGCGGAGAAGTTCGAGGCTAAAATTGTTCTCCAACGAAACTGCTATGTGAGGATAATTTATTTCAAAACATATTTTTGCTTTTATTATTTTAATAACCTAAAAGGTCATGTGATTCTGTATGATATCTACATCATTAAAGAAAATAAGATAATAAAATATTTTGCGGAATAAAGTAGTAAAAATAAATTGGGGACATAAATCACGAACAGATGAAAATGAACGTGCAATTTAGAGAGTTTATTGCTCCTTAGTTCAGTCGACAAAGAAAGAAAACATAAAGTAGATATTCCATTCAACCTTTCTTTAGGCATCCTTTTAAATTGAAAACGGAGTTGTTTTGTTTTATTTAAATTTTTTGGAAGCAAAATGCAACGCATTCAATATATTCTTCTATAAAAATTAACCAGCCGGAATAAAGGAAGACGTGAATACCAATGACATTCTCCCAACGTCAGAGGGGCAACCTACCCACTGGAATGTTAGCATATCGGCCAGAAAGCTGCAACGGCATAACCATCAATATTCCCGAGACAGAATATTATGTTGTCCACAATTATCTTGAACAACGACAAGTATGCTAATAACCAAAATCATGGTTTTAGCGTTCTGGATTATACACTCACTTCCAAAAGTTAAGCACGGAGAGGAAAATGCTAATTTCCGGATGCCAATCAGAATTGAAAGAGAATGCAATTCGCTGCAGAGGTATATGGAATTACGCAAATATGTTAGGTAACAGCCAATCGCACTTTCATGTCAAGAAATTTGCAAAAAAGGCAGTCTTATAAGAAGCCAGTTTTATGAAGAGTTACAGAAGTTGATTGTAAGGGCTGATAGAAGATGTTTAAAACTTTCGCACAATTTGTTTTCAAGATATACGTATTTCTATGACTTCCAGAAGACGAATGGAAGATTCTGAGCGCTGGCGTGCTGTGGGGGGCGCAATGAAGCAGGGCAGTCTGTCACAGATGTTGCTCTTTTCTTCGGCGTTCATCATTCTGTAATTTCACGTTTATGGAAACAATTCCAAACCACACAGACAGTTGTCCGAAGGCTCGTAGCCGGTCACCCAAGGGTTACAAACCCCACAGAAGACCAATGTACTGCTATTGTAATCAAGAGGAATCGCAGAGCGACCTCCATACGTGTGACATCTATGGTTACAGCGTCCATTGGTAAGGCGATATCTGCAGCTAGTGTACGCCGGGTTACCTCGAGTTTGTGTTCCTCTATCCGTCCAATCACGAGGGGCACCGTTACAATGGTGCCGGGAACATGTCAATTGGAATGTGTCTGACTGGGGCAATGTCATGTTTATTGATGAGTCAAGATTTGTTGTGGAGCCAGATGACAAGCGTATAAGGATATGGCGGGAACAACGAACACGCAATCAGTCCCAAAACATCACCGAACATCACGCATTCCGAGGCGGAAGCATTATGGTGTGAGCAGGGATTTCATTAGGATACCGCACCGACCTGCACATCTTTAAACGGGGTTCTTTGACGGCTGTCCGGTATCGAGATGAAGTCCTAGAACCCATTGTGAAATTGTACTCTGCAGCAGTTGGCCCTACTTTTGTTTTAATGGACGATAACGCACGTCCTCATAGAGCTGCGTCGATGACTACCTGGAGAGTGAAGGGATTGCGCGTATGGCGTGGCCAGCATATTCACCCGAACTTAATCCCATTGGAAATCTTTGGGATGCTCTCGGCCGTGCTGTATCTTCACGTTTCCCACCTCCAGCCACTCTTATTGAGCTGGAAACTGCTCTACAAGAAGAATGGCGATTGCTTAATTCTGCGGTGGTTGACCACCTAATTGAAAGCATGGTCACAAAGTGTAAACTTTGTATACAGATAATGGGGGATCACATACCCTATTAATGTCCTTTTTTTCATTTTATGCTGTTTATTTTCACTTTACACATAATTCTGTTTAATTCTTCTGTTTAATTCTCTGTTCTTCTCTTTCTCCAGTATGTCATTATCTGATAATTTACAAAAATTTAATATTGTTTTCATTTCTGTATATAATTATTGATTTTGTTTTATGCATAAATATATATGCTACTTTCCTGCCAAATTCTGTGTCAATCAAAGCAGTATTTGTTGATTTTTTTGCATTTTACATCTTCGTGCTTAACTTTTGGAAGTGAGTGTATATAGTATACTGTAAATTTATGCAGTGCAAGGGAAGAAAGCTTATTTCAATACGTATCTGATGCTTTAGAAAGTATAACAATTAAACATGCAATAAAAGAAAGATATGCTATATGTACTATAACATACGTAGAACTATATAAACACATGCTTTACGGTAGAGAAATATAAACACGATACAGCACCGCTGACTTTTAAAATTTAAAACTGATAGAAATAACTATGATGCCCTCCCCCCCTTATCTGCGTTTCAGGATCAGCACATTTGATCGCCGTCGAACTCTTTTAAAATTAAGTGTAATAAACGGCTTTTAAGTTATAGAAGATGCATCAAGGGAAAGAAATACAACAGCGCAAATGCACTTTGTGCTGTTCTTGTTTCGCATGCTTGACTAGCCACAATGTTTCATTGCATATGCAATTCTTAGACAGAAAATACTGATTTTTTTTTGAAGGAGGGGGAGGAATGTTTGTCAATTCTTGAAGCTGTACAACTCCACATATTTTCCATTTCTCTTCCATTCCGTGAGGATTAAATTAAAACGCCGGAACCCCAAACTCTCATATAGAATAAGAGATAGACAGAAGAAAGTATGCATAGGGATCCCTATTGGGTCCCACATTATTTAACATTTATGTGAACGACATTGCTTACACACCGAACTTGCAATGTACACTGATGACACAGCGACGTCCCCTACGTCCAGCCATTCAACACCTTCAAAACCACATACAAGCATTACAAGCCTGGTTGAAACAATGAAAAATCCAAGCAAACGTTGATAAAACCATTGCAAAAATCTTTACGAGGAAGAAACACATCGACAAGCAGCTTAAATTTTATGGAAATACTTTGCCCTGAGCTAAGCAAGTGACTTATCTTGGAGCGATTGTCACAAATTCTCTCACATAGCCTCCACACATACATACTACTTACTATTCAGAAATTTCGACTACGTGAAGCTAAACTCTATCCGTAACTGCTCGAAAAAGTGTTCTATTAACAGATAACAAGTTATATGTATGTTTTGACAAATATCTAGTAAAAAATATAATTTCTTATTCCACCCCCCCTTCAAATTTCGATCCGTCAGCTGCTTTCAGGTTGTCCTCCTGGCCCACGTGCAATTTTAATCTGAGACCGCTGGTCTATGCAGCTCACCCATTCTGCTACCAGAAGTAGAATCTATTATGCATTAAGAGCTGATAAGGGTAAACGTATTTTTTAACGCTTCCACTTGTTTTATACAGTGCAAAATAGTGATAACCACTAGCAGAACAAACTCCATTGAAATGAATCCGGAATTTTAATCACAAATTGATACATTAAAGCAAAAGTAAAAAGCAATGCAGACTTCATGCGTGTCTTTTCCACACCAATGATTAAGGCAATCAGTTTACAAGTCACAGAAAACTGATTGCACCACCCAACCTAGTAACTACATGCAGAGAAAAGATTAAAAAAAAAAAACTGCAATCTTCCACAACGCGACGGTCTATTCCTCCTCTATTGCTAGGCGAATGCCAAAAGGGGGGAGAGAAAAAAAAGAACACACGGGAGTTTTGTAAAGACATAATGATAAGTAAGAATAGAAAAGAACAAAATTCGGGGCGTGCAAAACAGACTCTTTTTGACGAGAAGAAAATCGAATTTGTCGTCAACAAAGGGCACATTTAAATGCACAGGGTTTTTAATTTGAGGGAGGCAGCGAAGCGAGAGAATGCGGGAGTCAAAAGTACAGACAGAGGCGAGGATAGCAGATGAAAAAAGTTGACTCTGGCACAATATACGACTCGACTTTTACCTATTCATTAGTTCAACCGTCGGCACCCATCTCACCGGAACGATGGCTTTCGACGTTTCCAACCTTCCAGTATTTTTTTTTTTTTTTTTGGAGATTTTTCTTCAGTCACGGCACTAAAATCATATTCAAGAGATTTATTTTTCGAATACATCATGCTCTATGCATGCCACTTAAATCATACCCTCTAGAAACACCGCATTCATAAGCAAAGCAATGCTAAAAGAAACCAAAGAATAACCCCAGTTCCAAGAACCATAAGGATGATGTTTAATCTACTAGGCGGCAGTACGGGTTGTAAACTTTTTGTTTAGTAAAGCCCCGTTTAACCAAACAGTTACGCAAAAGGAGACAGAATCTTGAAGTCCGAAAACAAGTTTTTTCCAGTATTTAACAGAAACAAAACAGTTTTTTTTTTAATTTGGGTACTTACATTCGAAGAGATTATTATGTTTTTTGGAGCACGAAACATGAAAAATCAACTGATAAGAGAGATTCGAATTACGAAATTTTTTAGCGCTCGCTACAGTGTACTAATTTAATAAAAAAAAAAAAAAAAAAAAAAAAAAAGCAATCTCTTACAATATTACGTTACGTTACGCTTTGTACCAAGTCGCCGCACAGCTGTGCACCTTTGGTCCCATAATTCGCGTCATAACAAACTATAGTTTTGTCTTTAAAATATTACTACGATTTGAGCCCATTTTTATAATTCTATTATATATGCAATAATTTTATTAAAATATTACAATATATGCTACTTCTGCGACGTCTAACGTGGCGATGTTGCTTTTAGAATAGGTATGGTATATCAACAAAGGAGAAAAATACAGATTAGTAACACTTTACGTAGGTACGAATTTTTGCTTGAACGGTACTAAAGATATGTTTAGTTCTTTATATTTATCCCATTATTACTATTATTTATTCCATTTTCATGTTTATCAATATTTTTTAATATAAAATATATTAATTTAACTTACATACTTGAACGTTTTGTTATAAGACCACATGAACTGTGACTTTTAAACGTATCAGTAACTGCGAGCTTAATAGAAGTACACTGGTACATAACTGCTTTTATATATATTATTTTATACAAAAAAAGATAAATATTGACCAAAAATAGTGAATTATATCCTAGCTGCGTTAAAAAGCTACAGTTATTCTAGGGGTATGTGAATCCTAAAACTTCTGCAGGCAAAATATACCTATACCCTCATAAAATCATTAGGTTCATTTCGGAGCAGGATAACTCGAAGCAATAAAATAATTCCATAGCCGGGATTCGAACTTTGGATTTTCCAACTGCTTCCAATTACAATGCATGTGGTAAGGAGGAAGAGAATTCCATATGGCTTTTCCCTAAGAGCGACTTCAGATTACTTCTCGTTGTCCAGATGACATTGGACGTAAGCCTGCGCTGCCTAACGGATTAATGAAACTGGAAAAGAGCGGATCCAGTGCCCAATCAAGATACTGATGAATTATAGGCCACTGCACTTTGATTCGGGGACCACATGCAGAGTCGCTCAATTTATTTCAAAACACTAAACACGAAAAATCATCTATGCCTTCACCAGGATTTGAACCTCGGACCTCCCGATTGCTAGCAGGACGTGCTTCCAATGGCACCATGAAGGCACATAGTAAGGAGGAAGAAAATTCCTTACACCCTTTAGTAAATCTTATCCTTAAATGACCAGTAACAACAATCTACTTTTGCAGATCTTTTCCACATTATTCTATAGACATACAATTCCATTGGTGAACTATATCTGTAGTTTTACAAACATATACAGGAGGTATACAAGTACGTACAGATTTGCCAGAAAGTACGTGAAGCATACAAATACCTTGAAAACCTTTCAACTAAATGAATTGGATCATTTGAGTACGGCAAAAACACTAGGCCTAGAGAGCTGATCAAAGACAAAATTGTCATTTCCCATTTCTTTCTATTTTTGCCACATATACATACTAAAATAATACTAACATAATCCATTGGCGAACTATATCTATAGTTTTACATACGTATACAGGAGGTATAACAGTACGTACAGATTTGCTAGAAAGTACGTGAAGCATACAGATACCTTGAAAACCTCTCAAATAAATGAATTGGATCATTTGAGTAACATTCATAAAATGCATGAAGCTTCCAACCGGGAACAAGAGAGGTGCTCGTAAAAAGTAATTTAAATTTATGTTGACAAAATGCAACACCGTACAGTGTATGGTTAAATACGGCAAAGTACAGGAAAGCTATCAGCCTCGGAAGGAATGCCTTAGTAATGGACTTTTCGGTAAAAAAAAAAAAAAAAAAGACGCTTCATATAGTTAAAAACGCGAAAACTTCCCCTTTAGTTGCCATCAACCGAAACCGTAGACTAACAATTGCCACTAATTAAAGACATATAAGCATACAACGAAGAAAAATGAATACGGATATGTTATTTTACGATTATGAACTAATTTAGTTACAATTAAATATAAACTTTACAGAGTTATACAGGATTTTGGTCCATTTTAAAGCTGAAGGGCAACTGAAAAGCAAATACATGCAAATTTCAAGCAATAAAACGATACAGAAATATACTTTTTAAACAAAAAGTTTTAAACGAGGGGGAAACTATACGCGTGTATGAGGTGGGTGAGTGAAGTTCGAACTAGAAATGCAATACGTGCCTCACGATCGCGCACCTGCCCTGCGGGAGAAGGGGGGGGGAGAATCTTTTTATACTAACCAAATACAACAGATTTTTCTTTCCTTTATTATTATTATTCTCTTTCAAACGCACTGCTCTTCTTTTTTAATTTTTTATTTTGACGATTTTAAAAAACAATTCTTCAATAACACGTCGACGACCGGTTTCCAAGGTGAAAGTAAGATAGAAAGTTGCTGCCGTGTGGTTAATTCACAATGATAGCTTCGACTAATTGTGGGAGCCGCATTTCTTTTCCTCGTCGACATCGTTATTCCGAAATATTTTCAAAAGGAAGATTACTGGTTCTCGTTTCCCTTTAAAAACAAAGAGACTTGGCTGCTTGTTTTAACCGATGTTTGCTGATTCTTCTGAACACAGCGATGTTCTTAAACTATCACGCCAAATAGTTCCGGGATTGATAAAATACAGAGTGAGGTATTTAAATGATACCCGTTTTTAAAATAGGATTGAACTGAACACGATTAAGTAAATTAACAGTAAAAGACTGTCACACGACTTTTCGTCACAATCAAAATAAAATCCAAAATAAAAATAATTATTAACACTGTGGATCTCATGGTTACGGAAAATGAAATTAACAAAGACTAACTTTCCGACAACTTGCGAGTAGAATAATAGCTTCTCAACTCAAATTAAAAAAAAATTCGAATATAATTCATAAAATCAGCAAAGCTTAACTTAAATCTCTGCTCCTCCTTCCTAAATTGCACGTGGAGAGTGAATCCATACAGACTTTTTCCAGGAAGTTAATACATACAGCTCTTAGCTTTAAAATGGAGCAAAATCCTCTATAACAGCATTAATGTATAACAGCAGAACTGTAAAGCAAGGAATTAGCTTAAGCTGCCAAACGCTCTATAATAGACTTTGAAACTTCATTTACATTTCCACACTGAAGTAATCTGGTTGAAGCTGACGAAAAGAAAGAGTACAGAAAAGCGAAAACAGTGAGATATAATTGACTAATTAAAATAAAATCTTGTAGTCAGTGTCTTGGATTCGCAAAAAGAATCGCACGTCTTCAGTACAAAGTCCTGGACATTATCAACGAAAATCAGAGGCACTGCTGCTATCTGCAGTGGCTAAAATTAAAACTCTTTATGAAATGATTTATGCTAAAAGGAAAACAATTTAAGCAAAATTATAAATAAATAAATAAAAACAGATTTTTCATTACACACAAAGAGGCGTTTTTTTAACGTTTTGTGTGTTACCGTTATTTATTAAATATCATGTTCTTCGCATTTAAACCATAAAATTCAGTTCAACAGCAATATCACAAAACAATTTTAAAATCAGCATATCTTTAGAATTTCTAATATACAGTCGCGCGCGCTGGAGATAACAATGTTTTTCTTTCTTTCTTTCTTTCTCGTACAGTGTTGCCATTGCTCGTATTGAAATCGTTGAGTTTGTAAATAAAAAATTCGTTAAAGTTTTAGAAAATATGCAATAGATAATAAAACAAATTACAAATTCGGGCTTCCAGATGCCCACATTCGGGTGGAAACGTACTGTTACGGATTTCGTATTTATTTAGAATTGTAATTAAAATTGTTTTATCTTCCCGTGCAACGCAGACGATTTTTGAAGAGAAAGCTACGTCGGAAAAGTAAAAATAAAAGAGCGTGTGCATTTAATATTTAATAAATAAATATCTGGTAATTGCTGTTGCCATCGAGAAAATAGTTTTTATCAGAATATTCTAATGAATAATTAAAAAGCTTATAAAAGCTGAATTAAAACACCTCAACTCAGTTGAAGCTGTTTTAAGCAAACTGTTGTTTACCTAATGCTGTTATTGATTGTAGCGAATTCGCTGTGAGATAGAATTAGTTTCTTTGTTTTGACTTGAGTTCTGTTTAACGCTTGAAATATTGTGATATTGTACTTATATCTCTGAGGAAATATTTCAGCCTGCTGTTTTATTTCTTGTGAAAAAAATAAATTTTATTAACTTTTTAACGACTTGTGCATTCAATCCATTACGAACCCGTACGTACGCAACAGTACGTTATTCAAAATTTGATGACTGTAGGTACCGTTGTTTTATCACATCGCGAAAAACATGCATACATTTATGCAGATTCTTTATTATTTAACTTCTTTAAAGATAATACAGAGTTCTAATATGTGGTGGCAACAGTTTGAAAAGTGAAACAACGCAGATAGTGAATCAACGCAAAATGCCAAAACGGAATTAATAGCCCTCCTGGGCTAACGCCCTTTGGGATAATAATATTTATTTACTTTTTTAAAGTACACACAAATTGAAGGAAACAACAAAGAAAAATCTTTTTGTGCTAATTTTGAAAAAATGAAAATTCAACAAAAATGAAAAGTAATTTGAAAATAATTCATACATAACTATTGTTGTAACTAATTTGAGTTATTTCAATAAAATTTAGTATTTCGTTGGTAAGACTATAAGATATTTTCTCACTCCTTTTTGCAGGCCTTCGTAGTGTAATTGGAAGCATATTCGAGAAGTCTAGGTCTCGAGTGCTGGCAAGAGTATGGCACATATTTCACGTCTCTTTCCTCAAAATAACCCAATGACTTCAAGACTTTATTTTCTGCAACAGATTCAGATCTATTCGGCATTGAACGGAATTGAATGGTTCGTGCATTCGAAAGTGACTTATAAAGGCTATTTTACATTTTATTTCTATTATTTCTTATATTGAAAACTGCTTTGTAAAGTGTACAAATGCTAGTGTCCGTTTTTTACTTTGACCCACTGTGCCAGGTGCACACTAGTGATGACCACGCAAATATCGCAGTCTCCTGTTGAACTGCGGTTTCAAAACTGTTAAATGTCAGATTCGGTGTGAGGGAAAACTTGACCTTGCATATACCTCCAATAGGTGGGGGAAAAAAAAAACTAACAATTTTAAATCCCCCCCAAAAAGGGGGGGATTTTACTTTTCGATAGACTGGTCAGGGGTTCTTGATCAATCATGATCTTTTGTGGAACCGCAGGATTCTATGGGTTACTGGAGCAGAAAATTCGGTCTCACAGATTCGGCATTGAGATTTCGTACACTTTTTTAAAACTACATAAAGCAGATTTAAGCTTCTTCAATGACAGAACGTGTATCACAACTCAGGGAGAAATCAAGTAACTATTAGAGGAAATTTCAGAAGCAATTTAAAATTGGATTTTCCATGAACACTGAGCGATTTTATTAGAGGTGGGAAGAAAAAGAATTTTTTTTTTTTCCAGATCCGAATCTTTCTGATGAGAATAATAACAACAGTATTTAAAAAATATCTCATGTGAACAAACACCTCATGACTTCCTTGCATGGACTATTAAATTATACGCATTTTTTGCTGCATTTTATTTAAACTTATATCCTCGAATTTTATTAGATTTCTATTTCTTATTCAATTAATTCTGTTCTCACTTTGCGACAAAGCAAAAATACATAAAAACTCAAAGAATCTTCATTAAAAATTGCGAAATACAGAACAACATAAAACCCCCAATAAAGTTAAAAAAACAATTTTTACAATTAAATTTAGAATTTGTATGTCAAAAAACGCAATTCGGCCAGCGGGCAGAAAGGCAGATTTTTCGTTGTACAATTTGACTTAATTCACTTCCTGTTAGGAGTATGAAATGTAAACAAATGACGGCCTCGTTAGGCTTAGCAAGACTAACTAAAACTTTGTTGATAATTCGACAACTGCTGCATGCAGATTAACTAAAAGTATAAAAACCTTAACCGGAACATAAGAACAACACAATTCAGTCACTTTTAAGGCAAAAGGTGTACATGTTACCAACATACAAGAATAAAAAAACTAAGCTCACCGAGCCGGGTAACAGAATGGGTTTATCATAGATGGACAAATAAAAAGAAAATATAGATAGATAGTGCTGCGTTTCTTACGGGTTCGTTGATTTGGAATGATTACCGACAACACTTGATGACGAATGAAAACACAATTTATTAGCCAGTATTACTCAAGACAGCTCCAAAAACACGTTGAAAAGTCGTCGAAAAACTACGAAAACACGCTGAAATAATCAGCACTATCAGGCTATAACGGCGAAGACAGCTTCACGGCAAAGCACTAGCGTACTACCCCCGACTCGGTTCGGTCGTTCTTGGAACTCAACGTACTCTCGAGACTCTCCACGCTCAACTCCTGATGCACTCGATAGCCTCAACGATCCACCAGTTCCACTCCGCGTACAGGCAGGGTTTATATAGCTTTTGACCTGCCTTCGAGAACATTCTGGGCCAAACCGGTAAGAATTCGTTCTAGAATGTTCCCCATCTGTCTACGGCACATCACCAAATAGGCAATTTCGCACCAAATATGGTAACCCCGATATCCCTTGCCATTTTCTGGCAGCCCTAAACCCGCTTTGCGGGGTAGCTATCTTACCGCAGTTAGACATTTCGTAGCAATATTTTCGTTGAAATATGATACCCAAAATTTTTAGCGATTACAATACTTTCTTTACTTCGTACAAGGAAGTAACAGACAAAACATGAAGCAAAATTTTAAGTGTGACTTTAATGAAAAACGAACAGCAGAATATTGTTTTTAAAAATACACATAAATTTATTAAGGAGATATAAAAAAATAAAATATAGTAAATGAAGCATATAATTTGTTAAAAAAATATGGGCAATTCTTAAAATTTTTTAAAATTATTTTAAAAACAAAGTGTAGTAGTCAACCGTAAGTGAAATTGGTAAAGTAATAGTGCAGCCAAAGTGATCTGGAGTAAAAGTGGTTTGAATCTGATTTACCTCCTCGTTGAATCAGATTTTAATTATATTCCTATTACTTTTGTTTATTCTTTTCTGTCGTTATCGGGAATTCTGGTTTGAAAACTCTTCGTTGATTTGTTTTTACATTTTTATTGGGAAATTTTAGGATTTTACTGGTTTTGAATTTCATTTCCTTTCTGTCTTTGTGAAGAACGTTCTAACTTCTTCATTATCTTATAGTTCTCTCTCTCTCTCTCTATATATATATATATACATATTTTTTAAATTTCAGAACTGGTAAACGCAGCTGTTATAATCACTATAAATGACAGGAAGCAGTAACGAGTAGCAGAAATCCACATTCAAGATCCATCAGCTTCTTAATTAATTACAGAATATATAGCACAAAAGAACAAGAGGTGAACAGTGAAGCCATTGGGCACGAAATCTAAGAGCATAATCTTTTTTCGGAAGCACTGAGATGTAATTTTCAGGATTGCCACTTATTTTCGACTCCACAACCCTACTTCACCGCACGGTATCAAGTAAAATGAGACAGACAGGTAAAGAAGGAATCTAGTAAAAGTAAACGTACACTGTGGGGGGGGGGAAGAGGAGGGACAGTTCTATAGATCGCGTTCTACTGGGCCGATTGACGAAATTCAAATTGCGATTTTCATGTCTCTAAAGCGCGACTTAAGTTATATATTAGATTTACATATAGCATTGTTCTAACATAGGTATTTTGAGACAAAATCGGACTTTTTCTGATATAACATACCAAATTTTTTCCATATTTCGATTCCACGACTCAGATTATGCCTACATATTAAATTTTGTAATTTTTGGTGAGAAATTTATCGAGAAATTACAAAATTTATCTTTGCGCATTTTTTTTCAGTCTACGCCAAGGATAACTCACTTGGTGAACTTCTTAATTTATAGAAAACTATTTTCCTTCCCTTTTTTTCATTGTAAAGGAGCGGAAAAAAGTCATCACTGACACTTTCAAATAATTTTAACAAAGTGCGTAAACCACATTTGGCGTTATTATCGCTTATAACACATATGCCAAATTTCAAAACGCGCCAATATGTAAATTCACCTATATCTTAGGAAATTTTGAATAAAAAACTCTAACTTTTTGCATGTGTGAGTAGAGATACATCTACTTTTAAGATTATGTTAAAAATTTTATAGGTTATAATTCAAAATTTTTTTTGAAAAATTTTAACCTCTTATCCATAGTTGCAATTATTAATATTGCAGACGAATTGCTTTGCTTTGATTATAATTCAATTTTAACTTTAGATGCTTTAAGTTTAATTTACTTCAGTCTTGCAGCTATAGAGCAGAGCTAGTTTAACAAATTTTTTGTTTTTAAATTTTGGACTATTACTATGTTTCTTTACATATACACTCACATACTCATGGAGACACTAGAAAAAGTGAGATATTAGCTAAATCTTACGTTCATGGGAAATGAACAATTCGAGATCTTTAACTGGTTAACGACCTATGCCGGCATCTAGTTAAAACGATTTTACACTAACGGAAGAACCAATCGCATTTTGTTATTGTTTAATAAACTGCGACTTCAAATAAATGAACTCGTTGACGATATTTTTGTCCTATTAGTGACAGTGACAACAAGCATTAAAAAAAAACTCGAATTGTTTTTAAAATTATAACAATGTAGCGTTTCCTACCTAACAAGTGCCGATACTTTAGAGGTTATGCGGACTAAAGCGGTCAGTCACTAATGCCGGAAATACGTTTAGAGATAAACTGTTTTGCAATGACATATAAAAAAATGCACGGCTTTCCATGTGATGTCGCATTTAGATAATAGCCATATAAATGCCTCATTAACTTAGATTGAAAACTTGATTTAAGATAATCTGATGAGAACAGATTAAAAAAAAATAGATAGATAGATGAATTTAATACAGGCTTAGTTGTAAATCTGAAAAACCAAACGACTGCCAGACTTTTGAATTGAGTTTTTTTAAGCCCAAATTGGGCGTTAGCACGGAAGGGCTATTAGTCTCGAAACGGCATTTTGCATCTAATCACTATAAACGGATGTATCACTTTTCAAATTGTTGCCACCAAATATTATCGCCCCATAATATATTTAAAGAAACCAAATAATGAAGAATCTACATGATTGTAGATATGTTTCTCGTATTGTAAAAAAACAACGGTACCCAGAATCATCAAATTTTGAATAACATAGTCCTCCACCCCAACATGGAAGCCCGAATTTTGAATCTCTTTTATTGCCTGATTCCTACTTTATTGCCTGATACTACTGAAAACTTTTAACGAATTTTTGATTAAAAGCGCAACGATTTCAAAGCGAGCAGCGGCAACACTGTACGGAATAAACCATGTTTATTTCCAGCTAGCGAGGCTATCTATCAGAAATTCTAAAGATATACTGTTTTTAAATATTTTTAGCCCAAGCCCAAAGGGGCATTAGCTCTCGAAACGTGCATGTGTATACAAATAAAAAAAAAAAAAAAAAAAAGCAGCTTTGGACATAATATAAAATTTGAAAGCTATCCTATTTTATTTGCTGATTTTGGTATTCATTTTAATTTTTTTTTTTTAAAGATTGTTGGTTTTACTATATTTTTCAAACGAAATGAAAGAAGAGTGTTTCACGCAGTAGCTGATGCATTAACTTATAACATGTTAAATTTATTTTGTACTAGTTATTTAATTTTTATTTTGACTACGTATTAAATATCTGCCAGTTTTCATACAAGGGTGTAAAATGCATGCATTTTACATTTGGTTTATGTATAAAAATTTCTTCCTTAAAATTTCTTTTATGGCTTAAAGATTGAAAAACATGCATTGCTGTCAGTAATTTCAAAGCCAACAGTGGCAGCACCGTCGGGAATAAAACATTTTTATCTCCAGCGTGCGAGACTGTGCATCGGAAATTCTAAAGATATGCTGCTTTTAAATACTTTTAGTCCAATGTGGCGTTAGCAAAAATGCTCTCGAAATGTGCATGTGTCTATAAATGAAAAAAACGTAATATGAAATCTGAAAGCTTTCATATTTTTTAAAATTTTAAATTTATCAATTTTTCTTACATCCGGTGTGATAAATAAGTTCGATTAGTCTTTTAGTTCAAATGTGATTCACTATCAAGCCTCATTCCATGTTATACTAATAAATTTTTGCTGCAAAAGAAGCAAATAAAAAAATTCAAACGTAAAACTATTAATCTTAATATTCATTAACAATTTGTTTTAACATTAATGAAAGAGGAACTCATAAAAGAACTGTCCTGAATACAACAGGTTTTCGTAGACTGCGCGGAACTGATTTTGCCATTGAAACAACTTTTTTATGTGTCGAACACCACTCGCTCACATTTTTAAGCCGATGCGCATTTCAGCAAAGAAGAAAGGAATAGATATAAAACAAAAATTTTGTTAACAAAAAAACTTCCAAGAAAGTCTAAACTATTAAATATGTTACAAAATTATTTCTCTTAGATTTAATATGCTGTGTTTCTAATTTCAGTATGGCTAGATCAGCTTAGATTATTTGAAAGATCAGAGGATCATCAGGGTTATCTACTTAAGGAGAGAGATGTCTTCGTGGAGAGCTTTTTAAAGAAAACTGGTTCGTCATCACGTTCACATGGGAAATGCTACAAAAACAACAATGCAGCTACATCTACAGCCTACTCTTTCAAATTTTTGTCTGATATTAAGTTACTTTTTGCTGTAATTTATTCTTCACACGGCTTTACATACCGTCATTCTGATGCTGTTGCTATTCTACGCCGTATATGGTCCTTAATTTGTCATTTAAATAATTAGTTTGCATCACACCCAGGTTTTAAAGATGTTAAAATCTCAGGTTTCAAAAGAACTTTGTCATCTCAAACTTAAAAAAAAAAAATAAATAAATAAAAAATAAAAAAATCTGAAAGGTTTTAGATTTTAAATTACGTCCAAAGGGGCGTTTTTTAAACATTTTGTATGTTACTTTTATTTATTGAATATCATGTTCTTCGCACTTAAACCGTAAAGTTCAGTTAATAATAATAGTTAATATCGCAAAATAATTTTAAACTGAGCATATCTTTAGAATTTCCTACACATAGTCTCACGCGCAGCAGATAAAAATGTTTTTTTCTGTACAACGTTGCCATTGCCCGCTCTGAAATCCTTGAGTTTGTTAATCAAAAATTCGTTAAAGTTTCACAAAATATGAAATCGTTAATAAAACAAATTCCAAATTTGGGCTTCCAGATGAAGATATTCGCAGCAGTACGTCATTCTCGCAGCAGGATTACGTCATTCAAAATTCGATGGCTTTAGGTACCGTCGTTTTATCACAATGCGAGAAACATACATACATTTATGCACATTCTTCATTATTTAATTTCTTTAAATATAATACAGGGCTGCAATATTTTGTGGCAACAGCTTGAAAAGTGATACAGACTTTTAATGTTTCCGACGCAAAATCGCAAAACGAAAACAATAGTCCTAGACAAAGCCCCTTTGGACTAAAAATAAGAAAATCTTTGCTTGTAAGCAAAGAAAGAAAATTAAAAAGGAATAAAATTTGTTGATTTAATGAATTGAATTGAGAATTCATGCTAACTATTTTGAAAAGTAAGTTGGTAAATTTTTTGTATTTTTCATATGAATTTGAAAAAATACATTTGTGGTGTTTCACCCTTTAATTTAACAGCTAAATGTGGGGAACCACTTACACCGATAAGCGAATAATCTCTTGTGAACAGAGATGTAAGACTCAAGAAGGGTTAATTACCCTTTATTTCTCAAAATAAAGATTAACACAGTCGCTCCTATCTCAAAGCGTACAACAAAGCCTCCACTTGGGCTTCAGCTCAAATTAATAAGAATTAAAACTTAACTAATGCTTAGCTAAAAAGATATAGCCGAAGCTTTCAATATTCTAAGTAGCTGGCCCCTAAATCTCAATTATGTAGGCGAAGCTATCAAGGGCCTGAAGTACGGCCAAGCGTAGTAATAATAGCTTAGAGAGTGATGTAGTCCAAAGGCAAACGCGAGCAGGTCAGAAACTCTAGCTCTCTAGCAAAGTCAATGAAACTTCGACTTAAATACTACTCATTTCCATTAAACGCGATTCTGAAAGCACATTCTGGTAGGAAATTGTGAGCTGAAAATAGAAAGGATAGGAAAGTAGTTTTAACGCAAGATTACTGTTAAAAACTTAGGAGGATAAACCTTACACATTCTCATCGCACAGAATCTACTTTGAGGAGACAAGAAGAAAAATTAATCTTAATACTGTTTAACAATAGTGAAATGATCGTATGACCACCAAATCTGCCTACAAAATTAAAAATATGTAATAGATTTAGTATTTTTTCTTAATCCTACGTTTTAAAAAATAATATTACATGCAGAGCCGACGATAAGAAATGCTTTCTTCATGTCTGAAAGAAACTTATATTTTTTAATTCTACATTTTTTCTCATATACAGTAAAATCTTCCGTAACCGCCCCCCCCAGTTCATCAGTCAAATCAAAATAATAGCACTTCTAAATTTAAACTCGAGTTTTAAGTCATTGAGATAAAAAGTATATAATGAACTCACAATGCAGCAACACTCTCGTATGTAAAGCCATGTCCCATGTGCATATTACTCCACAACATGACTTATTCCTGTCCCTCAATCCTTCAAATATGTGAGCTTTGGAGGTAGAATTCCAAAGAAAAAAATTCACACTGAAAGTGCCATATTTATTTTGTTTCTTGCCTAGAAAGATATAAAGAATATTACTTTGCGTCGCTGCATTCGTGTAAATTGTGGCCTGCGACCATAGTCTTAAATGACGAGTCGAATGACGAAATGTAACGTTCCATTTTACTTCAGCAAGAGCAAAAAAACTTTCAAAAATGTCCGGCGCTCGTATCTGACATTGTCGATTTAGTTACATGCTCGGAGAAGGTTAATTAAATTAATAAAGAGGAGATGCTGGTATGGATAAATTTGGAGAATCTTGTTCCCGTCACACTTCCTCAACGCGATTACGAAATAACTGAGCATGTTACTGGGGAAAAGAAAAAGTTGATGATGCTGAGGGGGGAGACTATATGCATAGTAAGAAGTTATGTGGAAAGAAGATGACGAAAGATTGTATACTTTCGTAAGATTTGCCGAGTAATGTTTATCTATGTTAGCACGGCCTGTTACGAAGCTTCACTGCATACGCAACGAATTTTTAAAATTCCGGCGACAATCTTGTACGCAGGCAGACATTCGAAGTTTTATATGCCATCACAGTAAGAAATTCAGAACACTTCTACGATAAAGCTATGGCAATTTTTGTTTTTGTGAAACATAAAAATCATCTCTATGTGTTTTAAATTTAAATAGCCTGTGAGATTTTCGATATTATTTGTTTAATTACGGCCAATAGATTGAAAAAATAAGACAAATGAGCTTCACATGCGGTAAATTCTATAGATTGAAACAACGAAACATGATCAGACATGTTCTAGAAATGCATATCCATTTATTCGGAAAAACGTTGCTGCTAGTTAAAAGAGATTTTACTATACTTGAGTACTTAACTGACAAAGAATTTTAATGCATTAATTTGGTTATATCTGTGGCACTTAATTAAGGTTCGCAGTAACATTAATAAAAATTCTTCAAGTTCTTCCGTTTTCTGTTCAGCAAAAATAAGATTCTGGTTTAAAATATGTAAGTTAATACTTTTTGCAACACGTACTCCATGAAAACGAAACGTACATAAGGGCTATTTTTTTTTTGTTGTGTTTCAATAACTTTGAATGAAAAACAATAAATTATAAGAGCATTGCATTAAATACTTTATAGGAGATACACACTCGTGCTAAAAAATAAGCAACAAAAGCTAATTAAAGCACACAATTTATATATGAGGTTGCATCGCCGGATGCAAATAGGCAACCAAACTAAAACCAAATTCCGCAGTCATACCACAACGCCTAAAAGAGGGGCATGCCAGACGTATGCGTCAGTTCGCAAGCAACGATAGTTCCGTGTAATCCCAAAAAAGCAAAAGCGGAAAGCATGAGCCGAAGACAGCATCTGCACGATGAAATGCGTTGGAGGGATGTCGGGATATTACAAGCTGTTGCAAGACAATCCGCTGTTGCGAAAGAGTTGAATATCCATCATACAGTCAAAAATAGGCTCTGGAATCCTTACCAAAAGGATCAAAACCCCGTAGAAGAGTGGGTCTGAACCGTGGAAGATATGGCGCTAATGATATGACGCCAATAATATGGCGAAAGCCAGGGACACGTTATCCGGCGCCAAACATCATCGAAAGATAAGGCTTACTTGTATGGGCCGGGATAGCAATAAACGGCCCCACCGACCTCTTCGTGATTTCTGGTGGTTCCGCTACAGCCGTCTGATATCGCGAAGAGATTCTAACCCCTTTTGCGCGTCCTTTTATCGCTGCAATGGGTACCGTCGCGATATTTATGGGCAATAACGCTCGCCCGCATACAGCTCGAGTGGTGCGGATTTATCTGGAGAATGAAACCATTCGACATCTGCCGTGCCCTGCTACATCACCGGATCTTAATTCTATACAGCATGTATGGGACATTTTGGGACAACGGATAGCAGGTCGCAATGTGCGCCATGAACCTTCCATGAACACCGACATGCATTACTACAACAATGGCTGTAACTGCTATAACAAGTGATCATCGACACCATTCCCAGCTTGCCTCGTCGTTGGTGTGCATCATTTCAGCTAGAGGGAAATCCTCTACAAATTTTTGTGTTGCCACACATCAATCATTTAAACCTTAAGATCTTTAATTGCTTTCTGCATAATGATCCATATCTGTGCGAAACCAGAAAATCGGTCTTCACCAAGTGGTATGAAAAGTTTACGATTTCTTCATGCATGTCTGGCCAGAAATTATACAGAAGTGGCCACCTCTTCTACAAATTACGCCAGAAACGGCTGCAAACTGTTGAGAGATTTCTACGAAATTCTTATAGCGACCGAATCATAAGGAACAATTTAATATGCGTATTTTATATTTTGTTGCCTAAACTGTGCTATTATCTGAATGCTGTTTCTACCGCTCAAGTTTTGCATTAACCTTGCTAGGCAAAATATGTAAAAAAATATATGGTAATTGCTGTTATTAAAAAATGTTCATGGATATTCTCAGTTCCAGGTTTTAAACACTCTCCAAGAATATGATTTAATTTCGAAATGTTTGATAAGACAATTTTTAATTAACGTACTACTATAAATGTCTTTCATTCAATATTATTTCTTTTGCTCATATCTAACACTAGTCTCTTTCCGCAATCGCAATAAATGTGAAAAGTAGATAAAATTGCTGCAAAATATATTAAAGTTATCTGCCTAACGGATGAGGTGCGTTCATAGAGGATTTTCTAAGGGAAATCGGCTAGTTTTCACGTAACACATACAGAAAGTATGCCGAATTGTCGGGATCTGCGCCCTGAATGAACCGTTTCACTTTCTTATTCACTCGACCAGTAGTGGGCCCAATAAGTGGGCAAAGCGTGTGGCATTTGCTGTCAGCATTGAAAATACATGAGCATTTCTAGTACAATTTGCAGTTTTTTGGACATCCACGGAAACAAGATTAAAATTCGAGATGCCGGATAATCTATGTATCAAACTGAACTCTTTACCTAACAAGCTACCACTAGATGCAAAATTTCGAGTCAGGACATCAACTGATATTTGCGTCACTGAGTAATAAGCATGTAATGAAAATTTCATTTTCATATATTATTAAATTCACTAAGGTACGAAAACACGCTTAAGAAAAACATATAGCGTATAAATTGACTCTATATTTTTGCTTCTTTTAGCATTTTTATCAAGATATGGCTACATCTTTCCGAATGCTGTTACCTGAAGTACTACCGACGCACATTAACTCTTATAATTGGATTCTAATGTAATATGTCATAAAACTTATGACTACCAATTTAAATCCACTTGGATAAGAAACAACATAGAAGCGCTGTATATCGTTTATAAATTGATCAAATATTTTTATATGTGTTAGCACACACGAACATGTGCATCCATCCGTCTTTTCCGGACATTCAGATACCCGAAGCATTATTAATACGGATTACCGCTAACAATCGAAATTCTGCAGTATTTTTGGAATAAAATTTAGTTTAGTAATATCTAAAGGAGATAGAGAAAAGGCGTACCAAAAACACCAAACTCAGCAAAACAGGTAATAAATCTAATTAAAAAAACTCGATTGTTAAACTTGACAGAAGATCAAAATAAATAAATAAACAAACAAAAGCAGATCATTTATTTGAAAACGGACGGGTTAAACACCGCCGAGATAAAGTTGTGTCGGCAACAGATTATACAACTTCAAAACTCTCAATTTCTTTCCGCCCTGAACGTGTCACGGTCGCTCGCGTGACTCAATAATCGGACGTTGCGACAGGACGGGTCACATATGTGGACAATGGAATGGCGTCAGTGCTTGACCCGATCGGACAAAGCTTTCACATTCGATAAGCCCAAAATACGTAATTATCTAATCCTTTCATTCCTGCCATTGCGTTTGACGGTCGCGGTTGGAGAAGTTGAATTGTCAGAATGGTAAACTATGGTTCGGAATTTCCAGTGGTCACGCATGCATGTGCAACAGATGCCAGAACGGACACAACTTTATTTCCTCCATTATTATGAATTTTGAACTTGAATTTAAAACGAACGGAAACTTACTATGAAATATTATAAAAAGTTCGGCGTAGATTTATATATACTCGTATATAAGACGGATAATAGAAATTTAATATAGTAATTAGAGAAGAAAAAAGAGAATGATGGTACTCACTTTTTTTTGTTTGTTTCTGTTTTTTGATCATTTCATCTAACAACAGGATGTCGTGTAGATTCACAAATTATCTTTAGTTTTTTGCATACTGTGAATAAAGCAAAACACAGATCTTAAGATAACCACACCCGCTATTCCTCAACTACAGGTTTATGTCTGATACAATTGCGGGCGACAGGAAAAGGACAGGCGATAAACGACATGTTATCAGAAAAGAAGTATCCGTGAAAAGAGAATACGATATTGATCATAAAAGTATAGCAGCAACCGGTGTTAGGTGCAGATTTTTAGCATAGAAATGATATTGATATTCAGAATAGTGAAGTTATAACACTACTTTATTGCTAGTGGCTAATAAGAGGTTTTAGTTTGAACGCTTTTTTCTGCTACTGGACAAAACATACATTGAGTTTCACTTTTACCATTACGCAAATTAATGTGGCATCAACGCTGCTTAAGAAATATATGATATAGTTTAATATTAATATGACGGGACTGAACTTAAAAAGCATATTACTATATCAGGGATAGAAAAGAGAAATAACGGAATTAGAAAGGAAACGTTACAAGGTATTTTCTCCCTCCGTTCTGCATGCCTTTGTGACGTAATTGGAAGCATACTCGACCGAAGTGCATTCGAGAGATCCAGTGCTCGAATTCCGGCGACAGCAATACACATTTTTCACGTCTTCTTAAAAAAAAAGGGGGGGACTCTACAAGTGGAGCCAGAACTAAAAGCCGGTGAACGACAACTCGTCACCACCATGATTTGGCGACTGGGTCCCCTAATCCCCAGTCGCCCTTTAAAAGGAGTAGTATATAAGGTATTTTCTCCCTCCTTTCCGCATACCTTCGGAGTGTAACTGGAAGCATACTCGACGGATAATCCAGAGGTCCAGGGATCGAGTCCCGGCCAGGGTATTGCGCATTTTTCACGTATCCTGC
>KK117776.1:381702-397578 GCA_000611955.2 Stegodyphus mimosarum | reverse complement strand
AAAAAAAAAAAAAAAAACAAAAAAAAAAAAACTAACGATACACACACACACACATGTGTGTATATATATATGTAATAATAAATGCAAGGAAAAGGCGGAGCAGCTTCGATGCGCAATAGCTATGTAAGATAAAGAAACTTGCAGTCGATGCGGTTTTACTTCCATTTTTATTTTCCAGTTGACGTTCGTGGCCACAATCATTTGACACTCTATTTGTGCCTATTCAATAACATTTACATTTTTGATATTATTGCGCTAGGAGGCAAGAAGAGCGAAATTACGTTCAAGCAGCGAAGAGAGAAGCAACTGAAGTGCTTAAGTTAGCCAATATGGAAGCACACGAAGCTAAAAGTTTTGGTTTGAGTTGAAAGGTTCAGTTTCCAATTATTACGTCATCAGCGTTGCGCAGGCCATGCAAAATGGAATGAGCCAGAAATGACGCAATCCAGAGACGTTATTACGATTTTTAAAACAGAGAGAGAATTAAAGGGAATTAGGGGTTAGTTTAAATTATAATTTTGATTTACATATTTTTTATCTTACATATGTCATAATTTTGAAGCACAATCGTGACCGAGGATGGATATTTTGGTACGCAGTTAACACCAGTACTTTTAACAGCTTTCAATTGACACAATCCAAGTTCAGCTAATTACCATTTTTATTTCTAGACACATGAGAAATCCCTTCTTCGTAGACAGCATAGCTTTTGATGATAAACAATTACAATATTTTCTCATATACACAGATTACAGGGGGCGACATCATTTTAGACGGGGAAGCTAAGCGACGAGCTATTAGCATGGTAGAAGCTAACAGAAGAAGGTGACGTAATTAGCTCGCCTGAGTATTTATACCAGAGTAGGTGCGATTCTAGAGACAAGCTATAATTGGTTAGTATTAGTTTTGGTTACCTTTTTCAAGCAGCGTTAAGAAAAATCTCGAATTCGGGAGAACAGATGAATTTAGGAGAAGATCACCAAACCTAGATCGTATTTTCTTACATCTTACATATATATGACGTTTGAATGTGCGCTTGTTATTTATACATACAGCTTCTTTTTGTTTTGTTTATTGATTACATATTATTATTTATTACAGAGTTAATCACTTACAAATCGTTTAAACTTCAATCAAGACAGAGATATCGGATACCGAAATCTGGCGGACTTGATGACATTTGGTAAAATATCGGTATATACAGCAAAAGAGAGATGCTTCTAATAACTTAAGAGAAATTGATGGCATCACTACAAGTATGTAGAAATCAGATACTGACACGACACATCTTTTTACCAATAGCTATTTAAGGAGAATCGGTGTCATCTAGTACACCACCAATTTGTACAGATAATTCTGTTCTGAGATCAGTGTACAGGCCCATGTTTTTACAATTTCCAGGGTGTTTTCAATTGCAATGGCCCACGGATTTCAACTTACAGCATGTATATTGAAATAGAAAGCACAAAGTTTGTTCCGTTTTAATCGAATCTTTTCTGCGATATCCTTCAGTAATACTTGCTACTATTGCACAAGGACTGTAGACTGCGGATCAATTCAAAATTTCATTAAATATTTACATTTTTATAACATCAGATTATTTATTAGGCAGATCAGGCATAAACTCTGAAACGCTGCGATACATTTATAATTTATTTAATTTAGTTTCAATATTGTAACGATTTTGCTTTTTATTTACCTTTTACATATTACATTCTTCCAATCTTTACTTTGCTTCTACAATTTTGTTTGACAGTTTAGTTTTTCTCAAACTTTGCTTGATTCTTTAATAGCCTAAGACTTCGTGTTCTGGTGTCTAGATGGAGCACCGCTGAAAATTTGTATAATACACCATGTACAGAGCTGGAAAAATCTTTCGGACTATTTGTATAATACACCATGTACAAAACTACACAAACCATAGGAAACCATGAAACTTGTTCATTGACAAGGGTCACGAAACTTTTTGAGTCTATCTAACCATTTATGTTATTAATTTTAATCTATCTTTATTATTTTATGAGTTATTAAACATTAAAATGGGTCCGAGACTTTATAAGCACCCTGTATTATTGATTACTAAATGAATTACAATGTAATTGAAATTATAATTAAATTGTAGCTACAATTATGATGTAATTGTAATTACAGTTAATATAATTGGAATGCGCAATGTAATTCTAATTACAAGAAGGCAATTACATTGTAATTTTAATTAAGATGCAATTATAAGCTTTGTAACAGTGTGAATTAATCTGACTTATACTGTAATTACATTTATACTGCTATACTAATTACACAAAGATCTTTGTGCACAATTACATTGTAACTGCAATCGCAAAGTGACTACACAATCTAATTAAAATTACAATGCAATTCAGTCATTATAGTCTTATTTTTATTATAGTATAATCGTAACTGCAATTATGTTTCGCCAACTATGTTCTATTCAATAACCAACTATTCAATAATGCCAAATGCCAACTATTCAATAATTTGTCAGACCTCCTCGCCCCGCAAAAAAACAAATATCAACTCTATTTAATAAATATGCAAATCTGAATCATGCATGAGTATTTTATATTCATAATTATAACTGCCGCGAGAAAACACCACACTCATTTGATTATGTCCTAGTTACAAGGAGGTGTTGGGGGACGAATTATTTTACGTATTTCAGGCTGTATATTCCATACAAAATGATTTAATTTTTGACTTATTCTCTTCCATTAATTTGCTATAAAACTTTATTCCATAAAACGACAAATCAGTCAAGATCGCAATTCTCCGGCATTAACGTGTCTCGCAATCGCATGTTGTCACTCACAATTGCGTGCGTTGCTGCTGCCACATATTAACGTCGCAGCACGACCATATTCTCAGAATTTTCCGACCTCGTATAAACACAAACATGATCTAATATATTTCTTTCCGTGTAGATGAATGCAGAGTATGGCGAAACTAATTGAATGGCACTCACCTCCAGAAGTGGGGGACATATCCGGGACAGTGCTTGGAAGACGGCGCCCTCTTCACCAGAGTCCTCTTCTCCATCCTTGGCCGAACATTCTGCAATCACAAAGAAAAATATAATAGTCTGTGAAACAGGGAAACAAAGGTATGAAGAATATCATAACCAGTTTCAAGGCAAGAAATGTCTATGATTACTCTTCTAGGCGACCATATTAAAACTTCGCTTGCGTCCCCAGAATCCCCCCCCCTTTTTTTTAGTTTTAATCTTATAAATAAAGGAAGACTGCAATGGATTCTTTTTCAGTTTCAATTCATAACTCTATCCTCGGTCCAGGACTTAAATTAAAAAATCGCAGACATTTTATTTGAAGTATATTATTATTGTAACTGCTGCAAAAATAGAATAATTCCTTCACTTATATCTATTCTTTGACTTCCATTTGTGTATGGAAATAATTTTTCTTATCGAGAGCTCATGTGATAGGAAATTGATAGGATTTTTTATGTCAGTTTTCTTCTTAATTTTCATTAGGATGCACGCTGAAAGAAATAATGAAGAGATATTTAATTACCTAAAGTATTTTGAAACAGTAAGTAGAGAATATTTAGAAAATTTGATACTAAAAGCGTTTAGCTACAGAAAAAATAATTAGCCTAGTTACAAAATAAGAATTTTTATACCGTATAAATACATAATAAGCTGTTTTTCTTCATCAGAATAAGAGATTACAAGTTATACGAAGAAATATTACGATGCATAAAATGTATACGTACAAACCGAAATTACTACACTCAGATATGAGCCAATGCTATCCTATATAAAACAGAAAGCTGCAATTATTTTCAATTAAAAATTACGAATAAAAAAAAAAAGTTTCAGATTTTAAATTATGTTCAAAGAGACGCTTTTAACGTTTTGTGTGTTACCTTTATTTATTAAATATCATGTTCTTCGCCCTTAAACCATAAAATTCAATTCAACAGCAATATCGCAAAATATTTAAAAGAGTTTATCTTTAGAATTTTCAATACAAAGGCTCGTGGGCTGGAGATGATTCCCACCCCCTCCGTATAGTGTTGCTATTGCTCGCTTTGAAATCGTTGAGTTTATTAATAAAAAACTCATAAATTTTCAGAAAATACGAAATAGATAATAAAACAAATTCCAAATTCGGACTTCCAGATGTCCACATTCGGGTGCAGCCATACGTTATTCAAAATTTGATGGCTCTATGTACCGTTGTTTTATCACAATGCCAGAAACATACACACATTTACGCAGATTCTTCATTATTTAATTTCTTTAAATATAATACAGGGCTCTAATATTTGGTGGCAACAATTTAAAAAGTGATTCGCCGTTTACAGTGAATCAACGTAAAATGGCAAAACGAAATTAATAGCTCTTCTGGGCTAAAAATTTGAAACATTAAGAAAACTATCATTTAAAAATTTAGAACTATATTTTATAGCTTTGAACTTTTATAAAAATTCTTCTTCTATACCAATGCCTCTCTTACTTTACCACAATGCTTCGACTCGCTTCACATCAAAATATTTGTAAAATACTGGTCAGTATGCATGATGCGATCTTGACGGCATTTATACATTACGCACGTGGATTTTATGTGCTTGCTCTGAGTTTAAAATTCAAGGCAATACCCTCATGAACATTTATTATAATTTATCAGACACTTCACCTGCATTTTACCTTCTCTTGAAAACCGTTTTCTCGGCATTTAGTTTTATTTGTGAAGAAATTTTATACGATTTTCCCCTCATTTTATAAGTTTATATATAACACCCTAAACATTTCCTTTTAAAAATTGATTTACTTTTCTTCAATTATTACAAGTAACGTTACATTTTTCTGACGTCCAATAATTGTCGTTTTTAACTTGTTATGCAATTACTTACAACTCAGCACATACAGCAACCAGAATCTTAAGAATAAAAGCAGTATGAATCAATATTAGAAATAATTAACCGAGAAATACCGAATTTTATTATTTTGCAATTTCGGTTTATAATATGTCGGTAAGACAGTGTTGGAAAGAATATCAAGAGACTGCTTTAAAATGCCATCACAAATTTTATTTCGTTTTACACTGATAACAATGTCAAAAACCGAATTTTCCTTAGCACATTCAGATTTAAATATTTTACTGTTAACACCTGCAGGCATTTCAGAAAGGAATCTCCCTGGTATACAGCACACATCAAATGTTTCTTGGTCAAGCTTAATGGAATTTTTTAATTTTCCAGTATTGCCATCCTTTCCTTCTCTGTTGCGTCAATGAACAATTTTAAAGCTTTATAGATACAATAGATACATTCTCCCCCTCCCCTTGGACAAAGAATTATTGTTACCAGTAATAAATAAAACGGTATATTACACTTGCAGTTTACCTCGCATAACGCAGAACCTTGGTTAGTTTTAGTGCGAGGAAACTCTTCTTTGGGCAAACTGGTCTTTACGTGCAAGAAACGACCAAACTAGACGCTTGCAGATAACCTCGAGTAAAAATATGAGATAAGAACAAGAAGAGCTATTAGAAAGTAAGAAGAGTTACCACATAGCATTTGGTTGATTGAGTTTAAGCATTTGAAAGGCCGTTCAATCATAAAATCGTAGTCTCCAAGACTGTAAATTAGATGACGAGTGGCTGTCACAAATTTTGAAAAAATTACGCGCTGACGTTAAATTATTCAGATCTATAGTTTTGATACTTTAGTGACAATGAATAATAGTTTAAAATCCAAAGAGCGTTGAGATTAATTCTCACTGCATTACTTTGAAGAACTTGAAACCGTTTCTATTTGCCTCGGTTAGCGTCATCCAGAAAGGAGAGGCATACATTAAAGTAAGTCTAATTAAATGAAGATACAAGAGCCTTTTTGTTTCAGTATAAAAACTCAACCAGTAACGGGCGTACAATCACCAGCACGGCACCTGCCTTGTTTCTTACAAAAAGAATGTGAAACTTAAAAGTTAAACTTTTCATCCAAACTAACTCCTCCCTACTTGGATAACTTCAGTCTATATGTGCCACTAGATTTTATGTGCTATATTCTGTAAGTGAAAAACGAAGACATACGTTGACTAGCCTAATTTCAGATTCTAGAAAAGCTTACATGCTTGAAGTGGAAATCAAGCTACACTGCTTAATAGCTGTAAGCGGCTGAGAAAATCAGATGTTCGTGCTATGCTGTAATTTCATACTCACTTCCTTTTATTACCATTTGGATAACGATTGTATCTGGATAAACGGATAATTGCATAAATAAGCAGACGCCAGACTCGTAAAAGAGATAGAAAACAATTCCGTAAAACAAGAAATCACCATGCAGATTTTATGGAGTGAATATTATAGCCATTAGCAGCGAAACAGGTAAGACCACTGAACAGTGATAGCTCGATCCGGGTTATTATCCCAGAGAACAAGCTGGTTGCATGACCGCTTCCCTGGCCTTCTCCATGTGTAAAGTAAATACGACCTAGTTTCCTCTGTAATGTCTTCCACGAAGGTATTCCTTCCTTTGGGTAGATAGCCCTAACATGCTAATCTCACTTCTCTGACACCAGAACAAGCCCTAGAAATTCATCATGCCAAGGAGTACAAGATTACGCCTGTCGTTGGCCCTATATAAGTGAGTTTATGATTTTATCCAGTTCCAGGCCAATTTTGAGGAACAGCCCTTGCGGAGGGGGGAGTCCGAGAGTAATAAAATGTATTCCCAAACAATGCGATTATTCTTATTGCAAAAGTTCGTAACTGTGTTTATCTTTTAACAACTAGGACAAAAAGTTAGCCAAATCTTTATTTTATTTATATCTCTGAATAATATTTATATCATTAGTGCAAACTAATTAGCTGCAGGTTTTCTGGGGCATTAGTCATGCTCGTTTTTAACGGGTATGAAGATAATGTAAAATTGGACTCCAATCATTAAAACCTTAAACATTTTCTTCAAATTCGTATTTTAATAACGCTAAATAATTTATGGAAAATGTTTTCGGGGGTCAGGTAAAATTGCCATAGGGCCTGCATACAGCCAGTTTCAGACCTTCGCAACAATATTTAACTCCATAACTTCAAATACATACTAAATTCTTTCTTTCCCCTTTTCCTTCTGATTGTTTTTCAAGAAGTGGGGAAGAGGGGATATAGGTCGGTTTATATTAAGGGAAAAGGAAGGCCAGCATTACTGCCTTTCAAGAAAAATCATGGAATATTGCTTCTTGAAATACATCGAGTACTTTCATTTAAAATCAATGACAGATTGCGATTGAATTTTGTCATTTTTAAATACAGAATTGTATATACAAGATGGTTTTGTAAAATTTTACGGTTCATATATATGTGTGTGTGTAAGATATAAAACATCAAAACAAACTTCTAACTTTAATTAGGCAATAGACAATTTTATTCCTAATTTTAATTTGGCTACTTTCCCTTTTTGTCCTAATAGTAAACGTTTAGAATACATGAATCTAAAGTACGTCCTTTCAAAATTAATCCGCATCATGCTTTCTTATGTAATCCTGCAAAGCGGTCTCTTCTCATTCAGTCGCAGATCAAGAAACCTTTTGAACGCTCCCACGCTCCTGCATACGTATTCACTTTGCGCTTTGCTGCTGCTAACATGCGCCGCTCGTAAATTGTGTCTTGTCTTCCACGTCGATATGTAAATGTCAGCTTTTTTTCTATGCAGGAAATCTTTCGCCAAATTGTTACTACGCTACCATCTAGAATCCATTGCAGCTACCGCCCAGTCATCAAGAAATCACAGATTATACTCGTATTTAAACACACACACACACATCTCTCTCTCTCTCTCTCTGTATATATGTGTGTGTGTGATAATTTTTGGTACATGGACATAATTCAATGGAGAAGACATCAATCATTTTTAAGTTTTGGCAAGAGCGGAAAAGAATGCAGCTCTCGTACGATAGAAAACAATTTGAATTTGATGCGCAGTAGATAACTGCAGGGAGAATCACAACCAGCTTGATGGTTAAAACACCATTCTTATTTCCGAAGAGGAAAACATCTGCATTTTTCATAATTGGTACAACACTAGAAAGCATGCTATACGCGAAGCGACATCATTTAGCAGGCAAGTCTAGGGAGCAAAAGAAAATGCGTAGTTAATAGCAACAGTATTTATAAGATCGGCTGCATTGTTTTAATCCTGAATGATGATTGGTTTTTCGCGATGAGGAATACTGCAGGCGTCAATGCAGATGCGAAAGGATTCTTTAGATTGAAATTAGGAATTTAAAGTTCTATACGCGAATTAAGTTAGTAATTGTTTTAGTAATTGTCTTTTATATTTTATATATGTATATAATCAAGAGATAACAATTAAATCAATAATAACAGTAGCAAACTAACAGAAAGACCATAAACCCAAACATTATAAGTTTAAAAAACATGTACATATAAAAGGACGATTTAAAGGTAAGAATTTTATTACTGCTTAATCTTCAGCATACCTGCTTTTTAAGCCTTATGTTTCTTCGTACGTTTACAGAACTTCTGCAGATCTAAAAGCTCTGTGATATCAGATCTAAGCTTCTGGAGATCTGATCTCTGGTAATTGGCTATTAATTACCTTAAGTTTTCAGAATTTCTAAAGTGCTCGCAAAATGGTAGGTTCTCTACGGTAAAATTTCATTTTAAGGAACAGAGTAGCTGTAACATCTGGCAAAATATGACATACGATTAATAACAATTGCCTTTTACTTTGAAATAAACTTCTTGGCATTATAATTATAATGTGCGAATGGGCATTAAAGGACACAATAAAAATATGATCATAATTTTCCTAAGACCAATGTGTTGAATTCTTCCCAAAATAATTATACTTTTCAGAATATATACTTAACTGTCAGCCCTCTTTCTTTTCTCCAGAAAAAAAATATCAAACATAGTTTTCATTCCAGATTCCTGAAATCGCAGTGGATGGGGAAGTACTCAGAAAAAGCAATCGAATTATTTTCCATGATATCATTCATCGAAGACTCTGAAGGTTTACTGTTTCAGGATGCCCTTCAAAGTCTCGAAAGAATGCTACCTGGAACAGACAATTCCACTCAATGTCTACCCGCGCAATACAAAACCGTGCACATCATCTGCGTAGGTTGCTCGCACCAGTTTATAGCTCTAGCATTTCTCTTTCATTTCAGTTTTACAAGCTTATAAGGTATTTCTCCCGCCTTTCTTAGCATGCCTTCGTGGTGTACAAGTCCAGCTCACTCGGCGCGTATTCAAGAGGTTCCGAGGTTCGAGCCCCGGCGACGACATTGCTCATTTCTTCATGTCTCCTGCTTCAAAAAATATCTAATATCTCTACAATCTTCAACGACAAACATTATTGCTTCTTTTTGCTCGGTGTTGGAATGCATAGTTGCAGACAACAACTGCATAAAATCAAACACAAAATTCCAACTAAATTAGCCAGTCATAAACAGATAATATTTGTAAGAAAGCAAATCGAAATGCTAATTGGTAACTTCACCAAGGCGGTGGAAAAGATTACTCCTTAAAACTTCATACATATGGAGGTTGTTCGTAAAATACGTAAAATTTTTGTGTTTTAAATGTTCTGTTTGATAATCCTTATTCTTCACATCTTTCTACACCGTACTTTCAGAGACAATAAAGACTTTTTGTAGTATGAGACGAAGTATTTTATCCCATTACTCTTGAAAAGTTTTCCAAAGTCCAAGGAGAGATGTAGTCGACGTTTGAATAATTCACTTTTTGGAAGAACACAAGCTTTTGTGCTTGTGAACGTATGGTTGATTTATGATGATATTTGGTAGCGATATGTGAAGGGTATGATGGCCTAGATACTCGCTTCTTGTTCTACGGGAAATTAACAGTGTATTTTGAGATGTGGCTGCTTGCTTTGTCTTGATGCAGTTCTACTGATCAATGGCACTGTGACTAAAGAAAAGGTATTGCGTATTTGAAAAATTGGATAAAAATTATGTTCTTGACAATATGTGGAATTGATCTTAACAATTTTTACTTTTTTTTATTTTTAATTTGCCGTTATACGGAAAACCAGTAACAATCATAAATCTTTTTGGAAAACTTTCTTTAGATTCTTTGACCCATGTTTTTACGATTTTTTTCTCCTCTATGATGGTAATAAATGGGCCTCCTTTTATTGCAGTCATTTAAATACACATACGATTCATTTAGTGTGACAACATTTTTTCATTTTTGCCCGGGTCAATGTTTTTTTATAAAGAATTTTGCGTTCAGCGGTATGTCGTAGAGAAAGATTAAGGGCTTCTTTAGATTCAAATCAGCACTAATTACTTTGTTTGCAGTTGACACTGAGCATTTTAATGATTTAACTCTCCTCTGACTTCAAATTTCAGAGTTTCTTTTAACATTAAAGATCTTTTTTCATTTTCATTTTCATTCTTTTTTTTTTTTTCAAACATTTTTTTTTTCTTTTCTTGGATATGTATCTGGAACAAAATTTTCACTTGAAATCAAACTTTGACGTTTTTTACTTCCTTGTACGAAGTAAAAAGGAAGTACTGTAACCGCAAAAAATTTCGGGTACCATATTTCAACGAATATATATATTTTGACCGCTATCGAAGGCAATTTATCAATGTTTTTCCGTGACATCTGAACGTAAGGACATAATAAAGGACTCTTTCCACCCTCCCCAAAAAATATAAAACTTATTTAAAATGGATTCTGAAGAGATTTTTTCGTGGCGTCTGTGCGTATGTATGTATGTATGTATGTATGTATGTATGTCGCATAATTCAAAAACGAGTAGCGTCAGAACGTTGAAATTTTGTATATAGGACTGCTATAACATGTAGATGTGCACCTCCTGTTATTCGGCTCAGTGAGCTCAGTTTCTTTATTCTTATATGTTTGTAAATTGTTAATTTTTTGCTTTAAAAATAATTAAATTATGTTGCTCTTATCTTTCGGTTAAGGTTTTTATGCCTTTACTAAATCTGCTGCCAAGATTTGTAGAACTATCAACAATTTAAAAGTTATTTAAGTGCGGCTAAGCCTAATCATTTTTCATATGGCAGCCGTATTTTTTTACATTTGAAACTTAGCAGAATATTGGATTTGTTGCCACTTAGAGAAATTAAGCTTCGCAACAACAAATATAACGCCTTCGTTTATTGTTGCAAATTAAACCGTGCTTAATCCCTTCTGGAATTTATTCGAGGAAATAAGTGTTTTTGATTTACTTCGCAATTTTTAATATAGATATTTTGAGTTTTTATGTATTTTTGCCATGTTGCAAAGTGAAAACTGAATTAATTGAATGAGAAATACTGAATCGTCTGTGAAAAACTCTTTCTTTCTTTTTTTTTTTAAAAATTTTGTTTATTTAATTTCTTCTATACATCGCTTTAGATTTATTATAGTATTTGAATAGAACATGTGGCAACGATCAGACAGTTCTTCAGGTGATACACATCATTTTTGCGCATTCTGAGTTATAAAATTAATGAGATGTAATGCTGTTAAGTGAACCTAGCTCCGGAGTGTCAATATAGTAAACAAATATAGTGAATTTTAAAGAGTGCATTTATTCTATTGTGGTCTATGCGCTATCGACGAAGTAGATTTAATTCAATCCAATAAGTTTAAATGAAACGCAAAATACGTATAATTTTATATTCCGTACAAGGAAGTCATGTGATGTACACATCAAATTTTTTCCTTTCTTGTTGACGATATTACCTATCGCAGTTTTAGTTATTAAAAAACCATCGTTTTCACGGTGTTTTTACTTCCTTGTACGAAGTAAAAAGAAAGTACTGTAATCGCCAAAAATTTCGAGTACCATATTTCAAAGAAAATATCTATTTTGACCGCTATCGAATGTAATTTAACGATGTTTTTGAGTGACATCCGTGCGTAAGGAGAGAATAAAGAACTCTTTCTCCCCCAAATAATTATAAAACTGATTTAAAATGGATCTGAAGAGATTTTTCGTGGCGTCTGTACGTACGTATGTATGTATGTATGTATCTCGCATAACTCCAAAACGAGTAGCTTCAGAACGTTGACATTTTGTATATAGGGCTGCTATAGCATGCAGATGTGCACCTCGCATTTTGGTTGCAATCCTCTGCAACAAAAGTATATAAATATCCACTTTGTTACTCGGCTCAGTGAGCTCAGTCTCTTCATTCTTATAAGTTTGTAAATTGCGCATTTTTTTGCTTTAAAAATGATTGAATTATAATGTTCTTATCTTTCGGTTGAGATTTTTATGCCCTTAGTTAACCTGCGTGCAATAACTGTGGAATTATCAAAAATTTAAAAGTTTTTTATGTGCGACTAAGCCTAATTTTTGGTTATGATCGCGGCTATATTTGTTTACATTTAAAGCGTAGCAGAATGGTGGATTTGTTGCCAATCTAGAGAAACTAAGCTTCACAACAACAAAGTAACGTCCTCTTTTATTTTTGCGAATTAAATTATGATTGATTCATTCTAAAATTATCATTTAAGTTATTAGCCGGTTTTTGCGTACAAATTATAATTTTAATTGTAAAAAATTGTTTTAACTGTACTTGGTGGTTTATGTTTTTTTATATCTTTCAATTTTTAATAAAAATATTTTGAATACTTATGTATTTTTGCCTTACCGAGAAGTGAGAATGGAATTAATTAGTAGCGCATGTGCATTATTTAAGCGGCGCTGAATCGTCTGCAAAAAAAACTGTCTTTTTTATTTGATTAAAATTTCTTTTATACATCGTTTTAGATTTATTATAGTATTTGAATGGAACTTGTGGTAATTCTTCAGATGATATAATTTTTGCTCACTCTGACTTATAAAATAGATTAGATGTAACGCTGTTAAGTGGTTAAGTAACGCTATATCTCCGAAGTGTGGATATGGTAAATAAATATAGCGAACTTTAAAGATTGCATTTAATCTATTGTGGTTTATGCGCTATAGACGGAGTAGATTTAATTCAAAATTCGTTAACCGTTAATTGAGTACGTTTAAATGAAATGCAAGAAAATTGAGTATAATTTAATATTCCGTACAAGCAAGTCATGCAGTGTAGCCATTAGATTTTTTAATAACTAGATACGAAATTTCTTATGAAATAGAATTTTCTTCGCAAAGACCAAACACATAGCGTTTCAGCCATTGTTTCTTTAAAGCCACCATTCTGCATGAAAACAAAATTGACAAGTGGCAGACAATAATTTATACTCTCAAAAATATAACTGCAGTTAAAAGAAAAATTCCACGCAGACGAATTTTTTTTATAGGAAAGCAAAATCGTCTAAAACATCTGCGAACAGGCTCTGTTAACTGCATACCTTTCCTCCCGTATTATTGTGATAAATACAGAAATCAGTTAAAACGGACCTAAAAAAATGAAAGCAATATACTATGACCAATCCATGACTTATCGTGACATTTTAGTTCATCAATTGTTTAAAACATAATACTCACGATTACATTCTTTTACTGCCCATTTAAAATTATCTTAGGCGTGTCACAATAGTACCGGATATAAACAAAATTACTTATACAATACCGCAACTCTTTTTTCTTTCAAATAAAAATAAACAAAATATATGTGTGTGTATGTTAAGAAAGGGGGAAAGGAAGATGCAGCTCCCTCAAGAACTTTTCTGATCCAGATAGCGCCTTTTAACTGTTATTTACTCGAACTACAAAATCAGCCCATGCGGAAAGCTCATCGAGTCCGTCTAAAGGCGAAGAAAGACCGCTTTTGTTATGGAAATGGCAAATTCCCGACCAGGATTCTTCACAGACGACGCCCGAGTAGTTTTTTGTTATCAGATGGTCTTGTAAATGCTCGAATATGTCAAGGAAACAAACAGCTTACCGAAGACGCGATTAGCGAACTGACGATATTAAATTTCATTTCCCCGTCTTCTCTTTCCCCACTGCTTCTCATTCGGGGGGGGGGAGGGCAGATATTTAAGGCGTAGCGTTCTTAAGTGTAAAATACAGACGTTTAATTTACGCAAAGAATCGTGAAATAATTAAATTAAAAGCGTGATTCTTGCGTATTCTGTGTATATAATTTAAGCTAAGCGCTCAAAATTTAGTCATAATAATGCATTGCGCAGTTTAATTTGAAATCATAACAAAGATTAACGTTTACTGTGTCATTTATTAGATAATGATTACTAAGGCATTTATTAGATATGTCAGAAAATCACTAAATGAAATTAAACCATAATAACATGGCTTTCTAAAAACTTTCTAAACGCTTCTAATGATACAAATTTCTCCTACTTAAATACCCTTCCTAGCCCTCCCCCCCCCAAAAAAAATAAAGCGAAAATTCCAAACTCTCAAATAAAGAACAGAACTATACATTTTACTGTCCGAAATTTAATATCTGTTGTCAATTGTGATACGTAAATATAAAAACATGTGGAAAAAGTACTGCTTAACACAGATACGATGAAAATGATGCGTTCATGGTCAACAGCTTAAATGTCCAAAGAAAATTCATCATTAAAACTTAGAGTTAACTGAATTAAATTTGTCTTTAGTTCTGAAAAAGTATTCGGAAGATTACCAAAGATGCTATTCTGTTGGGAGACTATATATGAATAAACTATTATCGAAAAAGGTGACGATCTTATAACATATTTCTCCCGCCTTCTTCGCATGCTTTCGTGGTGTAGCGGTCAGCGCGCTCGCCGCGTATTCGAGAGGTCCGTGGTTCGGAGTCGCCAATGGCAGACCGCACATTCAGTTGAACGAAGTTAAACGAATTACGCACACTGCGCATGCCCAGAAGAGAATTTGGCGCAATTACGACTTTGGCGTAATTTTAAAAGAAGATAAATATGGTATATGGTTGATATTCTGTTATCCCGGACATAAACAGTTCGAGGTTTTAAAACTTGTTAGGTTGTACCTTGTTTCATTACTTAGAGTGTAAATATCGATTATAAACTCCCCAAATTTTCGTTTAAGAAGGATTACAATACAGGAAACATTACATGATGTTCTTTACTGATTGTAGTTGAGCTGAAGGTTTATTGATTGTACTTCTGAGGAATAAAAAGCAACCGATTATTTACCATGCGTTCCATTCATAAATACTTTAACAACTTAAGGAATATATCCAGTTTAAATTACTGAATTAAAGCTAAGAAATTATTACAAACTAGCCGCTGCGCGGCCAGCCTTCGTCTGGCTTTTAACTTTACCGGAAAAATGCCTAAAGAGAACACCAAACATTAAATTTGAAAACTGCACAGAATTTTACTATGCAGAACAATTTTATCGAACTAATAAAGTAATTAAACAATTTACCGTTGCAAAAAGAAACAACTTTTTAATTTCTTAAACTTTTCAGTCTCTTAAAAACAGTAACATAAGAAATACGATGAAAAATTGTTGCCAAACCGAAATTTTTAAAAGAACGAAACTATTCAAAATGTTGCAATTTCATCAAAAATCTATCAACAACAATAAGAAAGGAAAATTGTTGCCAAAACTACATTTTAAAATATCTGAGATGCGAGAAGTGTATTTGGAAGCTTCATTTAAAAAATTAAAAAAAAAAAAATACAAAATATCATTATTTTTCCAAAATTCTTTTTTTAAAAGGAGTCGAAAGGATTAAAGTTCAAGATGTCCAAAAATCAAAGGAAAATAAACAGCACATTTTTTAAAATAAGTTTTTTAAAAAAAATTCCGCTGAAAAGGTGTTAAGCTCACCTTCCTAAATAAATTCGTATTTAATCGATTTATTGAAATACGAAATTTATTTTAAGTTCGTAAAATAGCTAAGTGTCTACGCTTCACGACGATGTAAAAATGAAATGTATAGAGTGAAATCTCGCTTTCCTGTAGCCCATTATGTCTCAAAAT
>KK117776.1:361220-381680 GCA_000611955.2 Stegodyphus mimosarum | reverse complement strand
ACATAAAATAAAAAAAATTCGAATTCGAATTTCGAAAAAATCGCTTCGAGGTGCACTGGCTCTTGTGTAGATACACCTATGTACCAAATTTCGTGGCTCTGGGTCTTTTAGCTTACTCGCAACACGAACGAAAGACACGCAGACGCACGCACGCACGCACGCACGCACGCACACACACACACACACACACACACACACACACACACACACACACACACTTTGTTTTATTATATGTAGAAATAACTGATATTAAATGTAATGTCAAAATGAAATGAAACAGAAGCAAGCGCAATAAACACAAAAAAAGTGAATCCTAAAGAGTCGCTAAGGCCTACATTACGATCAGGCTTGTGTAGAGTTGTTTATTTTTATTCCCCAGTATTTTCTCCCACGCCAACGGTACACTATTGAGCATGCGCAGTAAGCGAAATTCGTTAACACTGAACAACTCAATGTGCGGTTTGCCATTACGCGTCCCGGCGACGGCATTGCTCATTTTTCATATCTCTTCCTTTGAAAAAATACCTAATGTCTCTACAATCTGAGACTTTTCCGAGGGCAATTTAAATAGTTTCCGTTACACTGTAATCCAGAGAATATATTGGCTACCATATACTTCACTTGCAAAATATTGCTGCGCAATTACCTTACTATCTTAGGGCGAGAGTTCTGTATATCAAACAACGTAATTCATAGGCATAAAATTATTTCATTATGCAAATTTAACTAGACCGAGACGGTCAGTATAAATCTCCCACAGGATTCAAGGATATGAGACAATGGCATCATGGAAAATAGGAAATTTTTTTCTTATGGATTATTCCGTCATTTCATCCTAGAGGAAGCAGTTTTTACTAGCGAAGCAGACGTCTTAAGAGATGTTTCTATGAAGTTTTGGGTTACGTAAGCTGGGGACCAGGACATAAATAATTGGGCAAAAGCGACTGCCAAACTATCTATCAAAATGATTATTACTACAAGACATCCCTCTGAACGGCATGGCCTTATACTATATACAGCACAGACTATTTTTATGACTTCTTCAAAAAATATGTATATACTTGCATCTTGAAAAATGCTAAGAATTTAAGGCAATACAGACTCTGGTACTTTATACATACAGAGGCTTAGTTTTGGGAAACTTGGGCTTTTTAGCAAAAACCTCGAGCTGGTCAGAAGGTTACGTCAAGACTTGAATGCAAAAGGTTTCTCTCTCTTTGTCTATGGTATATAGAGCAATCCCTTTAGTATCAGAAGTATCACCAAAGTAATGCCGTTAATGCGTGATTTAGACAAAAGCTCAATGACACAGAGATGAGTAAGATTTCTTGCCCTAATTGAAAGATGACTGCGCAGCAATATTAGTGAAAGTGCTGAATGAATGCAGTAGCCAATATATTTTCTGGATCACAGTCTAACGGAAAATATTTAAACTGCCCTAGGATGAGTCTCAAATCATCTACCTCTTTCTATAATCCTCAAAGATTTGTTAACTGCTTTTTTTTTTTACAAGAATTATAGCCAGTGTCCAACTTTCGTGTCTTTTTGCCGAGTGACAAAAGGTTAAATTTTTGTGCACCGAAAATCTTTCTTCTCGTTGACCAAATTGCTTGTTTTGGCGTAGAAACTCTAATTTCAGTTGCAAAAATTATTTTTTTACACTATTTTTGACTGTATCTGGTGTTCAGATTTTTTTCTGTATTTTATAAATTTTAATGAAGATGTTTTGAGTTTTTATGTATTTTTGCCTTTCCGCGAAGTGGGGACTGAATTGATTGAATGAGAAATATATATCTTATGAAATTCAAAGCGTATAATTTAATAGGCCGTACAAGGAAGTCATCTGGTATCCACATCAGATTTTTTAGTAACTGTACACACTTCTAATTTTAAAATACAATCGTTATGGTGAATACAAAGGTAATCAAGTTAGACTGAAAATATTTACATGTGAAAGAAAAGCACAAGCAGATCTGAAATTTAAAATAAAATAAAATAAAATTCAGTTTCAGAATGGCAATAAGTTTTACAGATAAAACTCAAGTGCTCTAATATTTACATCCTTTAAAATAAAAATATTTAAACAAAACCAACATATCTTTTTTTAACTCAAACAATGGGAAACTGATTTTTATGAGCTTATTTCAGTAATTTAATTTTTTTTTTAAAATTTGCACAGGTATGCTTACTTTTTCCATACATAACCAGGCTTAATACTTTAACACACAGAGTATTCACAATAACTGAGGTATGTAGCATGCAACTATATTTCTGAACTGAAAATGATTAAAAAAAGTAAACGAATTGCTTGGCAACCTTCCAGTAATATTACGAGCAGGGGATAAATTCACGTAAAATATTCGAACAATTCAGCAGACTACAAGTTACAATAGCTAACATAAATGAAAATAAATACCAGCTTCAGGAACTTCTTTTAATGTTCACGACCACTCACATGACTGAATAATAATTTATTAGCAACATGATCTTGAAGCATATGACTCATTAAACAGTGGCGGAAAAAACAAGCCCAGAACCATACCAAACTGAAACGACTAAGGACCAATTAAGTATGCAAATGTTAATCACGGAAAAAAGCTAACTGGCAAACGAGCGTCTTTTTGTTGGCGTAAAAATTTCCCCGACACCATCTTTCTCAGCAAGTGGCATAGATAACAGCTTTTTAGACGCCCCACGAGGGCCCAGAATCATGAACTTTCCAATAATCATCGGCTCCGTGAAACGGACCCCGTTATTGTCAACTTGTATAGCCCTAAACCTTATTTAGGAGGCATTTGGGATACCATATAAGTAAAACAAAAAGCGAAAAGAAGCCTGGAAAATCAGGGGTGGGGGTGGGACAAACTGCCGAACACAAGGAACTGGAAAGAGAAAGAAGAGGTCTCTTGAGGTTAAATCGGGACCGTAAGTCACGACAGCATTTCTTTTGTTTCGGCTAATAATTCTTAAGGCTTAGAGGTGTATTTCGAAAACTCTTCGTTAGGGATTATTGGAGAAAAAAGCTCGGCCCTGCTTTATTCTTGAATGCCAGAATGCTGGATCGCATCATGAATTACGATCACAGATTGCATTCAGCAATATTTATTTGCGTTAATGATTATTTAAGAAACTATACATCAGATATCAAATTTGCCTGTTATCGAAATTAATTTCTAAAAGACGTAACTCTGAGGCAAAATAGAATTTTAAATCCGCTTAAAAAAAAAAGCAGACTTATAAGCAAAATGTGTATTTACTTTTGAGATTAAACGCATGAAAGTTTCGATATCGATAATTTCATAAATAGGATCCAAGAAAATTCAAGTTTTAAGATTTAAAATTAAAAAATTTCAAATTGTTGTTAAGTATTTGAACTTCAAATATCAATTCACTGATCATTTCCTTTGAATGAACCCAATAAAATTCTCTATAACATTCAATGAAACAAATTTTAAATAAGAAGGAACAGGTTAGGGTATCTTAAACAAAAACGTCGATGGCTGTCTGTCACTTGAGAGCCAGCTTTGGTGAATATTGCACAGCGCTATCTACCTAAGAGATACGACACGTTTGTGAAGAACTTTCGTAAGATAATTGGCTAGTATTCACGTTACACGTGGGGAAAACATGAAAACATCCATGCAAACGGTCCATTCGCAGGGACTCGATTTATTTCTTTATCATTATGGAGTAAGTTAATCACATGATAATAGCCAATGACTTTTGAAATAACTTTTTATTTTATTATTTTTTAATGATCTTAAGCTATATTACACTATTTTAGCTCTCTTTTCCTCTATGAAGACTATTCTCTACGGAAAATTGGATAATATTGATGTCATATATGAAAATACGCGTTCCTCCGGTAAATTTCGCCATCCACAAAAATGTAATCCGTTAAGAACTACTATTTTCAAGCAGTTTTTTAAGCATTTCACAAGAACCGACAGTTGAAATAGAGAAATCAAGCCACATTTATAGTCGCAAATAGTTAATAATATGCCAAAGCAATATCGTCACCAGTATCGAAATAGAATGTATGTCAAAAAATACACAAGTTACAATAAATGTCATTCAACAGAAAATAAGATACCTTTCTTTATACTGAATATTGCACATGACAAGAAAGGTGGAAGAGAGCACGAGCATATGCAGGAATCTCAAACAGAGCTAAAACTCTTTTAAATATATCTTGCTTTTTTAACTCTTATGAAAAGCTGATTTTATTTATTTGCTTCTGATACACGATTTACAACAATAACCATACATTACCTTTCTTATTTCTTCCCCAAATCTGAATTTATCAAATTAAAATAATTGTTTCAATTCAAATGTAAATTATATCATATAAGCAAAAAATTCTCAATATTCGATTTAAAAAGAATCTTCTATCTTTGATATAACAATTTATCAACAACTACTTCGCAGTTTGATGCGTAGGATGGTGTTCCTGTACGTGAACAATCATCAGAATGTTCTTCGATTTAAGTCGAGATCTGCACCTTACGATATTCATCAATGAACACAATGACTTGAATTTATATTAAGTAGAATTCAAAAGAACCTTATCTTGTATGCTTAGAAAAGGAAGTTCCCTCTTATCAACCAAATTCTAGATGTTATTATCTGCTACATACCACTTTTACAGAAAGTAAGTCTGAATATCCGTCATCTCCCCCTTTACTTCTAAGCTGAGAAAAACAGTTCATGTACAAGCAGTTACTCCTCTTACAGTTGCTAAAAAATTTCATCGTTTTATATTAACAACAGTTGCTGTTGTTTGTTCTTGTGATTTACCCTGCTGATTCGAATCGGAAGCCTGATTAGGATCATCAGTTCATCGTGGCCAATAGGAAAAGGTTTGCGCCTGTCGTTTGTCAAAGCTTTGGGCATCTGACAGCTGACAATATGACTCTGGCAGTTCCATTACAATTTTGCGACAAGACTAGAAGAGGGTTTCCCAACTCTATGCACGCGAACACCGTGGCGCCCGCCGATCGTTTAACGTGTGCCCACCGCTGTGCGATCTCAATAAAAATGTTTTAGTTTTCAGTAAAATTCTATATGAAACTTTTCTCATTTTTGATGAAACAGAAATAGCTTCCAACACAGATACCAGCACAGAACGAAATGCGACAGATCTCTTTTTTTTATGGGCATGTATTATTAACTCTATCCAACTATAAATTCACTTTGGAAAAGTAAATGGTACCCGCCGTCCAACGGATATTCTAAAATGTGCTCTTAGGGACAAAAAGGTTGGGGACTCTGCTCAAGGGAATGAAAAGCGTACCAGCGTTAATGAGAAGAAGGCGGGAGAAATACCTTATGTATCCCCCTTTTAAAGGGCGACTGGGGATTAGGGGACCCAATCGTCAAATCCTGGTGGTGGAGAATGATTATCCACCACCTTTTTTTTAGTTCGGGCGCCACTGTACAGACATTAGGTTATTTGGAAGCAGGAGTACAGGAAAAATGAGCAAAGCCTTCGCTGGGACTCAAACCACGGGCCTCTCGAATACGCGCCCAGCGCACTGATCACTACACCACGAAGGCGGGAGAAATACCTTATAAATTAAATAAGTTTTGATATTTACTGTTACCAATAAAGTAGTGATGAGGTTACAGGAAAGCAGTTAAGTGGAAACAGTTACAGGTATTCAATTTGTAAAATCATTTAATAAAAGAAAAAAATCTTCAGTCAGAAAAAGTGCGTTGAAAAGACATTTTCATTGAATCGGTATTGTAAGACAAGCTGAAAGGCTAAGATTGAATATAAAAATATTGTTACCAATTTTGTATATATATCTAAGTAATTTTAGTGAAATATATGCGAAATAGTAGCATTTTTTGTATAATGTAACATGAATTGCTTGAAAAGACGAAGCTCTGCCGGAAAAATAAGATTACATATCTAAGTCTATTTAACAATAAGGTAAATGGCTATCTCGCTAAATTGGGGAGATACGTCAGGCTGGTGATGGTTTTTGAGACTTATTTTTGTTGCCAAAAGTCGCCATACATTGCAACCATTTGGAGACATTTGGGTTCAGTCCTAACTGTAATTGATCCCCATGTGTAACTGTAACCGTATCGGGCCCTTATAATACAACTTAGCCGTATATGCCTTCCAGTAATTTAAAGAAATGGAAAGTACTAGAGATTTTTCGGCGGCCGGGTAAAACCATCAGACCATCAGTTCTGAGTCGACTTCGGAGTACTGAAATATTTCCGTTTTGCTACTGTGACAGCTTCGTTTTTTATATGCGCTTTGCATTGCGCTTATTTAATATTCAGATTACTGAACTATGGTAAAAGACTTAAAATATACTATTTAAACAACTCTAACATTTTAGACAAGAAAATAAACTTTTTATATGTGAAACCCGATAGTTTTGTTTAAAAAAAAAAATTACCACCGAAGTAAGTACGCAGCTTTTATATGATCTATATAACAAGTACTGTAGTTTTAAGTGTTAGCAAATTAAGGTAACTAACTGTAACAGAAATGCCAATATAAAATTTAAATTAAAAATGCAAAAGCAACATTTGGAATAAAACTCTATGGATTCCAATGGCAATCAGACATACGTTCTCTTCTTCCCAAGCAAATATATATATTTTTTATGCTTGCGATAATGCACAACATTTGTCGCTAGTTGTCTTTTTCTCCCGCCTTCTTCGCATGATTTCGTGGTGTAGTGGTCAGTACGCTCGGCGGGTATTCGAGAGGTCCGTGGCTCGAATTCCGGCGAGAACATTGCTCATTTTTTCACTCTCTTGCTTTAAAAAAATACGTAATGTCTCTACAGTCTTTGTGACGTCAACAAACGACTACGGACTCTCTGAACGCTATTGTAACAACCGATCGAAGGAATAACAGGAAATACAGCATATATTTTCGCGAAATTTAATATTATAATTCAGAAATTGATTTCATTTTTTTAATACAAAATAGCGTAATATTTTTAAAACAGTTGTGCCTGGAAATAAATCATATTAACCAGAGCCGGATTTATACTTTTAGAGGCTCTAAGCACTTAAGATATTTTGGTGTCCCCATATATACTTATACCAGTTTCCCCCCCATTTCTAATCTCTCGGTTTTGGTTTAGTTTTACTATACATACTACGGTAAAACCAGGAATGATAAATATTTGTTGCTGTGTATGTTTCAAAATGTTTGTTGTAGTATTGGTAGAAATGTTTGCATCTTTTTGAGAAGCCTACTTTTCTTGATTAAGTACGTGCTTATTTTGCTTAACATTTAGTCCAGCTCTGGTGTTAACAGATATTCTTAGTTTGTCGTCATAATCAAAATTTTTAATCTATTATATAAATATAAAATGCTATTCCCCAGCACACCGTTTGACATCAGATCACGGACTGCATGCAAACACTCCAGAACGATATATGGAAATAATTAAAAAATTAAAGTCTAAACTATTGACGAATAGTGGCCAAACATAATGCATGAAAAATACCGTGAAACATATACAAACAGCAAAGCTTGAAATATAGCCAGCTGAAAAGGGAACTGCGAATTTTATATGCTTTTCTAAGGACTGCAGACGGCTTGACGTTGGATATTAATACATACGGCCACAGAGAGACATAAGATAGAGCTGATAGAATTGATCTTTCTGACACAAATACCATTGCCCGGAATATTGCCCAGCCAATGATATTAGTATCATTATGTCATGCAAGTCACAACTTAACCACATATGCGCATGAGATGGTTAAAGTAACTAAAGAACGTACGAACAATCACTCGTGAAAACTGCTCGAATAATAACAATCACACTGCATTCTATCATCCGTTATCATATGACGTCATCTACGTATACGAGGGGCCTCCCAACCGGTATAATGGTTAGCGTCGCTGACTGCCGTGCCGAAGGGCCCAGGCTCGAATCCTGGAGAAGGTATGGATGTTTTTAAATGTATACTGTCTGTGAGGCATGGCGGCATTCTTATTCTAATACGCCAAAAGTCCTCTCGTGTGGTTTGGCGTAAGAGGAGAGAGGTGGGAGACCCTTGGAGCCGTTCCCCCCCCCGGGTGCTCTCCATCAAAATTGGGGGCGGAACTGAGCTAAATAGCACTGTCACTGCATGGTGCTCAAGACTATTGCCAACGGCAGGCGTAATCTAGCGGCCTTTGCCACGAGGAATTTCGGGGGCTTGGTCTGAGTACGTCAGACAAGTGAGCATAAACATAAATAACATATTAGGTAAGTGAGAGTATGCGGATGTATCCATCCTAACTGACACAAGTGGTTTAAGAAACGATATATATTCTATTCCAATAAGTTACTTCGCTCGCCGTTGATTAATGAATATCGCCAGCGCCATATGCAGTGGTACCTGCCTGGATCAGTATGGTACAATTTGCAGCTACTTTTGGGATTTTCGGCAAGAAGATGCAGGTGGCCCAAAGAATCGATCGTTTGCATATATATATGTTTGAGATTCGATTACTAGCGAAAGTTACATGTCTCACACATCTAACTACAAAAATAGATATCTTTAGTATCACACGTGGATGATATCCTGCAAGCATTCTTGTTGCAGTTTCTCACCAGATCATCCCTCACGCATTTTTAATAACCAACTACACGCAGCAGAGCTTTCCAACATCTGAATCCGTAACACCGACACCTTTCCAGAATATTCCTGTAACCTCTCCTTGACCAAATACGTTTGGCAAATGATGGAACGCGCCTATCTTAGAATATTATCGAATTGACCAGCCAACCGTTCTATATCTGGCACGTTATTAATGTTCGAAAGATGATGCATCTACACCACGTTGGTTAATCGCTTGGATCTGTACTACACAGAGCCCTACAATATAATGATTTTTCCACTTTTATAGTTGTTTTATCCGAATAAATGGCTTCAACGCTCTGATTGTTAACGTTAAGATCTTCAACATTAAAATTTCTACTCTCGTTCATCTGTATAGTACATGCCAGTTACCAAACTTGGATAATTCCTTCCAAGTGCGCCCTACTCCCTTACGTCTGTATAAAAGGAGGATTCTGAAACCCGTTAATAGACGAGCTCTTAATTAGCTGCACCGTTGACTCTTATACTCATTTAAAAACCATTTCGAACTGACAAGCAATCAAAAAATTCCCATCACTACACGATATAATTTTAAAGCCTTTGTTCCTCTTTTATCTGCAAAAACATTCATATCGCATCTAAACACGCGGCACATTTTGAATGATAGCAGTTTTCAACAGTATCCCAACTACTTACACTTAAGAATCACTATTATACGTAGATTACACAAATACACCTCCCATCAAAGAATTTCACGCTAGCTTAGATTTCATAACTTCTTACACAAGGCATACATACATAATAATCCTTAAAAACAGCAATATTGTATTTTGTTTTCATCTCATCTTACCGATGTTACTAGTTTAATGGATATACTCTTGAATTTAACAACCAATGTCACGCTTAAATGCTAATAGAAAATATCTTTACCTTTGATGCGTGTCAATCGGTCGTTCAACCCTCACTCGGTCGTTGAAATACTAACATTATAGCACTGCTGATTTTTAAAAAAATCATGTACACTACGAAAAAAAAAAGGGGGCGGTGGAGGGACAGTTATATGTCTCAAAAGCGCCACTTAGAATTTATACTAGATTTATATATACCATTGTTCTAACATAGGTATTTTGACACAAAATCGAACTTTTTCTAAAATAACACACCGATTGTTTTCTATATTTCGATTCTACGACTCAATTTATGCCAAACTGCCAAGCTTTGTAAAAATCGCACGAATAATTTTTAAAAAATTAGCTCTCAAAATTTTAGTTCCTCAATGTTAATTGACTTCGATATATACTTAATTAATATCTCTAATTTTTATTAAACTTATTTGATTCTTCCTTTCACATTTAGAAATTTAGTTTTATTCCAAATAAAATTTTCCACTTTTTACGATTTATTTTAAAATTTGTATCTTTAAATAATTTTTATAAATTTTTTGAAAAAAATTTTGATTTATAACACTATAAAATTTTTACCATCATCTTAAAAAATAGGTGTATTTCAAAGCATACCTTCAAATAAATATTTATTCAAAATTTCTAAAGATACGCGTGAATTTACATTTTTGGCGCGTTTTGAAATTTGGCGTATTTATTATAAGCGATAATAACGAAAATCTGGTTTACGCAATTTGTTAAAATTATTTGAAATTATGAACGATGACTTTTTTTTTTCGCTCATGGACAATGGAAAAAAGGAACGGAAAATATGTTGCTATAAATTAAGTAGTTTGTCAAGTGAATTAATTATTCTTGGCGGAAAGTGAAAAAAATACGCCAAGATAAATTTTTAAATTTATCCATAAATTTCTCACCAAAAATTGCAAAATGTAATACCTAGGCATAAACTGAGTCACAGAATCGAAATATGGAAAAAAATTATATGCTATTTCAGAAAACGTCCGATTTTGTGTCAAAAAACCTATCTTAGAACAATGCTATATATATAAATCTAACATACATCCTACGGCGCGCTTTTGAGACATGGAAAACGCAGTTTGAATTTCGTCAATCGGTCCGGTAGAACGAGAGGTATAAAACTGTCCTTTTTTTTTGCAGTTTCATTCTTTAACTTATGAATAATATTGGGGGACCATGATATATCTTTATTAACGTTGGTAAGTAATTCTACAATGTAATGTTTCAATTAATAAAATAACCACAGTTAAACACACATATACAGTACTGTGGAATAATATTAAAAGAAATTCACTGCCCTCACTTAAAAGAATAACAAGGAATATTTGTTTACTATCTATGAGAACATATTGAGTTAGTCATGTTAAACATCATTAGCATTATTTATGCTGTGCTATGAAATAATAGAAAAATAAATGTTTTATACGAAAAATTTCGCTAATTCCATTTTAATACTTTTAGCATTCAGGTGACTAATTTCAGTAAACTTTTTTTCTGAATTTTTTACCCCCTTTTTCAAGACTTTTTTGTAGCTTTCTTTCCCCGTTTTACGTTTTCATAAAAATCTATAATTTTTAAGCTCCTGATCTAAAAAAATCACACAAGTATTCATCGGAAATAAGGTTTGGGATCAGTAGTTTTGACGTTCTGCTACATAATTTTTACATCATCTTGAAGTCTGTTTACGGTCATTGAGTGTTTAGTAATAAAAACTTTAACCAATAATTCAAAGTTCACTTGGAATACGATAATGAATATGGATTTGATGATAGGCAGCACTTTTTTCTTCCAATTTTGTGAATATCAACCACAAGGAAAGCTTGTTTTTTCAACCTTCGGATAAATCAACATTCTGAATAACTAAAAATTTCCCGTTTGCAAAAATACTGCGCTATCGAAAAAAACCTCTATATTGCCCACCCACACCAAAAGGGAACTTTATTTTATAGAGATTCGTCTCCCTTCCATGTTTAAATTAAGAAAATGTCAAAATTAGATTGCCGATTATTTTAGAGGATTGAATTGAACGGGGTTTATTAAACTAAGGCGAAGTACAATACGACTATGTTTAAAGGCAGGGATATCTTCGTGAAGGATTCTTCAAAGAAACCTGGCATTACTCATGTCACACATAGAAAAACCATAAAAGTCCCTACCCTAGGATATAACCCCGACTTAAACTACCATTGTTAAGCCATCTCCTTCACCTGACTGCAGTTAGACTCTAGGGATTTTGAAAGGGTTATAACTGGAAACTTCTGATATCAGCGACTCTGGCATTCAGAACTGCGGCATATACAAAAATATTCAATCACTTTTTGAAAAAAGCATGTATTGAATTTTTTTTTTGTTCTATTTCCTTTACAACATTTTTATCCTTAAGATTAGCCTTGCTTTTCTACACAGACTCTGCTTATGAAAATTCAGATGATTGTCACTACTTGCGCAATTTTTTGGGGGAAAGGGATAATATTGTCAGGACTGGGTGTTCTGTGCATACTCTTGGCGAACATATTCGTGAAGTAAAGAAAATAATGACCGCACTTGGGTCTAAACTAAACAATCAAATAATTTTAACTAAAGTTAAGTAGAAATTTAAGTAGTCGTTGCTCACAGAGCTATAAACGCGAGGTTGGCCTCTACGCTAAATGGTGCGTAGCAAGATTTAACTAATACTAACGCACTTGAATTTACTTCAATAAGTAATAGCGTAACAGCGCTAAAGCTTAGAATTTAAATACAAACTGGTCAGGCGAACGTTGAACAGAACAGCAGTGATCTGAGACTAAAAGCTCTCTCACACTGAGTAGTTCCTTGCTACCATTTAAATATAAACTTGGCTCCACTTCAAATTAGCATAAAGCTGAAACGCGCGCTCATTCTAACGGGAAGTTGAAATAAGAACACATAGGAAAGGAAAATTAAAATAAAACTTTGTTAGTTTAAACTAAAACCTTACAATATAACGATTCGAGTACACTTCTAATGATGGTTACTCTAAAAACAAAATTTTTAAACAGCAATTATATCTTCTACAGCACTGTTTATAAGATGTTCAAAATTACAAAAAACAATAACGCATTCAGGAAATTCTTTTTTCTGAAGATAATTCTTACACAGCTTTCTAATCATTTCGTTTTACAAATTGCAAATATTACTTTATGCGTGTTTAAATTGATTTTTTTTCCACTAGCACTTTCCACTTTATAATAGCATTTTCTTTAACAGTAGTCAAATTAGCCAGGGAAAAAATTATCATAAACTCAGACTGCAATGAAGAACACGTTCTTAGTGGTAATTTGCACGTGATCACATACATCATAACGTAAATCAAGCGCTTAAGGGCATTATGAAATACCACAAGTACTTCGAAAAGGTAAACTATTATTTTTGCAATAAGTTCAAATTAATAAAATATGACTCGAAAATTCTTTTACAATGCAAAATTAAACTTTTAGAAATGCAAAAGTTAGACTGCATCATTGCAAAATAACTAACATAAAACTGTCTTATGCGTTATTTTAAAACCCCTGGTCGGATAAATAAGTCTCTGATTTAAACTTATCTCATCATTAATTATTTCAAAACATGCGATTTTTGAACTCTTGTGACCAGGCACATTTTTCGGTTTTTGTAAATAAAGTTCTAGATACCCTATTTTACTTCAGTTTAGGTCGTATACGTATAAGATGAAAACTTTCCATTTTTCCATAGTTATTATTTACATCCTCTTACAAGTACTTTCTTTAAAGAAAATTTTGATATTACATTTTTATCTGTACATCTACTTACAAAAGATGAGCATTTTACGTTTTTTCGTAGTTATTATTTAGTATCTCTTAAAAGTGCTTTTTTTAAAAGAAAATTTTGATATTACATTTTTATTTTTACTTAAAACATATTTTCCATTTCTAAAAAATGTGTAAAAATTTCAGAACTCATTTGTTGATTATAGAAGTGATACTAACCTCTTTATATTTTGTTATTTTTAGTTCTTAATGACAAGCTGAGACTTTTGCTATTGATATTAGTAGTATTAATTGGAATTCACTTCTCATTACAGACTTGCAAGCAAATGCAAAATGCCCAGTGTATTTAATAATATATGGTTTACATTCCAGTTTCAGTGGTAATTAAGCACAAGATATAGCTTTCAGCATAAATTAAGAATACTTAAAAATAATCAAGGCATGAGAAATAAGCATGTATGAAAAAGTGAAGAACACTAAATATTTCCCTGAAGTTCTCTTACGTTTTCTGTTTTCACTCACAAGGGGGCATTTTCTGCTCATCATTACCAATTTCGCTCAAATTTATAGGACATGCAGGGCTTGGTTAGAAATGAAAGTACCCGAAGTGGGAACTCCAGATGGCGAAGCGTTTAGAAAATAAAAATTTTGACACTGCTTTCGCACCGTATAAGCCATTTACGCAAGGGCGTTTGCCAAGCAGCGTTTGGCGCGGCGGTAAGAGCTCGGAGTAGTCATGCGATAATCGTGATCTCCCCATGTGGAGACTTTTTTTTTTTTGTTGTTTTCCTTTTTCTCAAGTTTTATACTATTCTTTTTCCAATTAAGCAAAGAGGTGAATATTTTATTTTATTTTTTTATTTATACTTAAAAGGCATAGAAAAGGTAACAATTTCGGACTTTCCAACAAGGGATTGTAATTAAAGAGCATACGAAAAGACTTTGTACATGAAAATTCAAAACTTTATTTGTCCACATTCGATGATTACATGTGTCTGGATGATATTTATTGCAGAAACAGGAGGAACAATAATTATTTCTACATCTAGCACACGTTATAAAGCCGCATTTTTACAATAACATCGTTGTTTCAACGTCTCCATAGAAAACCATACTTGACTGACATTCATAAAGCACTCTCTTTCATCGCAAAGTTTAGAAGCGAACCACGCTTAACGTAACATGTTACCGAATATTGGGGCGGATAATTGATAATTAATAATCGAATGTATTTTTATGCAGTCATCTCGTGAAGTTATTTCTTTTCCTTGCTCGATGAGATAAGAACAATTTTCTATTTTTTTATTAAAATTCTGCACCTGACGATAAAAATATACATCGCAGGGTTGCACCAGTGGGGTACATTTAAGGGGAATTACTTTGACGCTACATGTTGGCAATCCTTCTTCATCTTGGAAGAATTCGTCGTATAATTGCGGAATTGTTTGTCCTCCCCACGAGCCAACCAGCAGAAGAAATTTGTTCTCTTGTACAAGTTAAGACAAGTTAAGTCTCTTAACGTACGTGCAAGAGAACAAATTATCCCGACACATGTAATCATCGAATGTCGACAAATAAAGTTTTGAATTTTCATGTACAAAGTCATTTCGTATGCTGTTTAACTACAATCCCTTGTTGAAAAGTCCGAAATTTTTACCTTTTCTATGCCTTTTGAGTATAAATAAATAAATAAAATATTCACATCTTTGCTTAATTGGAAAAAGAATAATATAAAAAATTGAGAAAAAGAAAAAAAAAAGTCTCCACACGGGGAGTCGAACCCACGATCATCGCATTACTACTCCGAACTGTTACGCCGCGACAACCTTTTAATTGCTCGAAACAGTGTACTTTCCATAGACTACAAGTTGCTCATTTACAAAACCGTGTTGCGTCCCATCTTATGTTATGCTTGCCCTGTGTGGGCTTACTCATGCAAAAGCTCCAGAAAAAGACTGCAAAGAGTGCAGAATCTTATACTCAGACAGATAACCAATGCTCCTTGGTATATTCGTAACAGCAAGATACATGACGAGCTTAAAGTCGAGGAAATTTGTAAATTTTACAGCCGGCTTGCCCGCAAATTCTATGCAAATCTGCCCAATATTGAAAATCCAGTAATTCGTACTTATGACTATAATTTTAATGACAGTAATTGTAAAAGGCCCATGGCCATCTTAAATGTTAACGACTAGTGTACTTGTCAATTTTATCGTACTGTATGTTTTTGTATTTAGTAATTATCATGTTTCAGTCTTGCATATGTGTCTCTCGTATCGTTCCATAAGTCTGCACTTCCTTTTCTCTTTATTGTCTTTGTTTTGCTTGTATATAGGTTAATGAGTATCTTATAATTCGAAACAACCTATCAATTTTACAAGGGGTAGGGCTGTTTTGCCCAGGCACCCTGGTGCTACACCACTCATAAGCTCGACAACCTTTGCTTGGCAAACGCCCTAACGTAAATGGCTTATACGGTGCGAGAGCAGCGTCAAAATTTTTATTTTCTAAACGCTTGGCTTTTCTAGCCAAGCCCCACATGCCCTATAAATTTGAGCAAAATCGGTGATGACGAGTAGCGAATGCCCCCTTGTCAGTTTTTAAAATTCTGTTCATAACGTAATTGTAATCACTTAATAACAGAGTTTAAATTAAAAATTCATACGATTTATATTAAACAATATCCACAAATATTCCTCTATAAACATATGTTTTCTTTACCTTTTGAAAGATAACAAAATTTTTTGTTGTTACAAATGGCTTTATTGGAAAGATCAATCCAAACATATGAAACAAAGCTCATGTATCACACAAGAACAACGACATATAGTAAAAAAGAGCAAACATTTAAAGTAAGAAACGGAACAAAAGTAAAAAGTTAAACAACAAGGAAAGGAACATAATAGACGTATTCTTTACAAGCATTTCATGACAGTTCTGGCATTCCAGTATAGTTTGCTTATCTCACCACGTTTCTGAGACTCTTTAACTAGTTCTGGGCATATAAGAAGAGCCCTGCATTCATGATGCCCGAATTACAAATTTGGCATATACTAGATGGAAGGATGCAAACTTTATTAAAATGATGCACCATGCAATCGTGGCCTGAAGTTTGCCACAGCCTCTTTACGAAGTTTTTGACAAAACGTTTTCCAAGTGTCCTGAATGTTAGCCCAGGATTTGCCTGTTGATTTTGCCGCCTGGTCAGATTTAAGAGTATCCATTAATTTCTCAAAAATATGGTTTTTAATGATTCTGGAGGAAGTGGTTTGCTGTCTTGTGGCTCAAATGTTTTTCTCTTAGCTAGAGAGTCTGTCTTTTCGTTACCGTCGATACCTACACGTGAAGGGATCCGTTGAAAAACGATTGTTTTGTTGTATTTATAAAGAAAGTTCAGGGTTTGTCTTATTTCTGAGATAATCTGAGTATCTGTGTCATGATTTATAACTAGAGCCTGAATGACTGCTTTGGAATCAACTAGAATAATTGCTTTAGAGAAACAATCGATTTTTATCTTCAGGTTTTCTAGAGCTAGTGAGATTGCAAGGATCTCTGCATCAAAATTCGACATGAAGTGTCCCAGAGGAGTACATTGGGAAAAGAGTTTACTGTATAAAACAGTCCCAGTTTTGTCTTGTATTTCAAGGCCATCGGTATATATTCTAGTCCATTCAGGTTCAGGGTATTATTCATGCAACATCCATAATGCGTTTGCTTTTAATATTGTATCAGGAATGTTTTTCTTTCCCATGTCATTAATATCTAGCTGCTATTTGATATCAATATATTCAAGAGGATTAACCATGACCTTGTCAATTCACTGGTTTGTTTTCATCTATTTCTTGTAATAATTTCTCACAAGCCTCTAGGGGACACACAATCTAATCTAGGGATAACACAATTTAATCAATTAGTTTTGGTTTTATGATGCTTCATTTCAAAATTAGAATACTTCGAACCACGAAAGCAAGAAACTAATTACTACGAAGCCCTTAACCTATTAAAAAGAATGTTATCAGTGCTGTTATTATATAGAGTGAACTCTCTCTAAGACGACTACCCATGTTTCCAGATGATTATGGTCTTCTATGAAAGTGGTCGTTTTAAAAAGGTTAAGTCCCACACCGAAGCTAATTTATACTAGTATACGAAATACTGGTCACTTTCAGAAACAATCAATCGAGGCTAAGCTAAGCATTGTAACATATCAGTATGATAAATATATAAGGTATTTCTTCCGCCTTCTTAGCATGCTTTCGTGGTGTAGCGCGTATTCGAGAGGTCTGTGGTTCGAGTCCCCTCGAGGGCATTGTTCACTTTTCATCTCTCCTGCCTCGAAATAACATGGCTCTACAGTGGCCCCCGAACTCAAAAAGGTGGTGAATGATGATTCTTCACCTCTAGGATTTGGCGAATTCTCTACAAGTATAGTGAAGACCCGATTAACAGGATTGCGGATTATTTGGGCTTTGTCTTAAATTATGCAGTGCGATGGAAAAATTACAATCACAATCCATCAGAATAAAGCCAAAATCTCGGTGAAAAATACCAAAGGAGTAGAAGATGTGTGGGATAATACATTAGTTACAGCAGATAATGTCACAATACATAGTAGTTCTTTCTATCCACAACACTACATAATTTAAATGTACATAATCTGCAATATATAAACATTACACTTTAAAATGCGTATGTTAAATAACACGTTAAAAATAAATTGCTTGATCGTACTTAACTACTAAGTGAAAAATAACTAAGTCCAGAGCCATTCTTCGTTTTTCAATTAATTCCTATAGAACTATAGAGTAATGTAAGCAAAAATATTGTTGCGTGCGTATGGGTTCGTAATTGACTGAATGCACACTGAACCGATAATAACTCCATAAAACTTATTTTCTCAAAAGAAACATTTTACAGTTCTGGAACTTTCGAAAAATGTACTCGCAGCTCTTCTCAGTATAACAGAGCACAAACAGTATTTCCCCTATTCAAACTACCAATAACGTTCAACACAACGCAATGCAAAGAGCACCCAAAGTGGGACGCTCACACGATGTTTCAATATTCTGAAAGCTGAACTAAAAACTGAGAACTGATGGTCTCTCGGGTCTTGTACAGTTTTCTTCCGGCCATCGAGAAATCTCTAGCACCTTCCATTTCCCGAAATTACTGAACGGCATATATAGCTAAATTACATATAAGAGCCGGATATGGTTACAGTTTCACATAGCGATCAATTAAAATTATTGTTACAGTATGAATAAAAGCTATAAAGGGATCGGATCAAAGTGTCGCCAAGTCTGGCTACTTTGGGATATTTCTCGCCAAATTAGATGCCGAAACCATTGCCAGCCTAATGATATCTCGCCAATTTAGCGAGATAGCCATTTATATCATTGTTAAATAGACTTGCTACTGTCACCTTAATTTTTCGGCAGAGTTTCCCATTTTCAAGCATTTCAAGTTACATTATACAAAAAGTACTACAATTTTACATATCATTTCGCTAATATTATTTATATATATATAAAATTTTTTAAAGACATAATAGGATTTATTCCCAATCAAAAATGTAACCTGAGTTAGATGCAGATATCACATACCCCCTGCATTCCAAAAAAGTTTCTTATAAGCTGAATATAATTTTCCTCGACAAATATTTCTTCATCGCAACTCTAGAAGTATAGAGAAAATGAAATTCTTAATATACTAAACAGATAATTGCAGTTATGGTAGTTCTGTCCAGCTTGCGAATCCCGGCGAACGCGGGGGTGTTTTCGTAATTTTCGCCGTGTGTAACGTGTATGAATTACCTTCTGGATACATACGTGAATGAAACGGGCTCAGCCCGCTCAGCTGGCGGTTTCTTACACGGCGTGGGTTTTTTCGACATTTTCCGGATGGGGAATGTGTATGCAGTATCTTGTGGATGTATTGGCATGCTTGCCAGCTGGAAAGTCGCTGAACACGGGTAGTTAGGTCGAACTTCCGAATCCCGGCGAACGCGTGGGTGTTTTCGTGATTTCCCGCATGTGCAGTATATTGGATGCATAAGGGAAATAAGCGGAAGTCCCGGTGAACAAGCGGGCGGGTTTGCAACATAGAAAATCTTAAACACTGGTAGTTCTGTTCAACTTTCGAATCCTGGCGAACAAGCGGGCGTCCAGACGAACAAGCGGGCGCAGCCCGCTCAGCTGGCGGGCTTGCCCGCTAGTATATATATAAAATTCGTAACATTATTGTTCTTAGAGTTTTGAAATATATTTTTGTTTTGAATGATTTAATTTACATTTACAAACCTTTTTTCCACATCAAATTACTTAAAAACACAGGTAATTTGTTAATAGTATTTTTCTGTTAATTATAATATGCGCTATTACTCTTCCCTAGGTTTGCCTGCTGTCGGATTAACGGTGGATGCCGTCACTGCCCGATAAATCGAGAATTTAATTTATCCGTCCTCTTAATTCCGCCACTAAGGCGTGGAAAATCCTCTCCTGAATTTAAAACATGCTAGGAATTTTACGACAATTAACTTATATTTTTATCTGGTACAATATTAGCAATACAACCACAAGAAATGATACTGAAATACTTTATTATGAAAACACCTTTTGTTTTTTTAATCCTAACCTCAGAAATTTGAATGACGAAATTTAAGATTTTTTTTAAAGCAGTAAAGCTGTAATTAAGACGAAAGTCATGGAATTAATTGAACATATAGATATGAACAAGATAAATGCTACTGAATTATGAGAATGACAAGTAATGCTGATGCCGAGAATTTTCTAGCCCTTATCACACTGACGACATCTTCTGCCGTGTTTTCAATAAAAGAAGACGACGACGAAAAAAAGGCCTTTCTAATAAAAAATCAAAACCGCTGCATTCCATAAGAAATCAACTCTTGTAAATAAACAAATTAAATTTGAATTAAGTTTTCCAAAAAAGAACTGGAGCATTTTTCTTATTTACAGGAAAAAATAAGGTGGAACTACATTAAATGATTATGAGATCAACCACCATAGTATTTCAGAAAGCTTTCTCGGTAGCTGGCTTATTTTACAAAATTAAATTTTCATTTAGGAGACAAAAACTTTACGCTTTTTGTGCACCTACTTTTAAAAAAGTTTACATATAAAATTACTTAACATATTTAATTATACGTATAAATAATTTTCTTAATGTTTTCATGGAAAAGATAGTTGGTATATATA
>KK117776.1:230268-348838 GCA_000611955.2 Stegodyphus mimosarum | reverse complement strand
CACGAAAAAAAAAAAAAAAAAAAAAAAATTCCCAGCTAAATGTAAATTTGAAACTAATGTACTATACAGCTGAGCGTCTTCTTTCAGGCAGAAAAAAGAACCATTTTCTTCCTGTTCCCCTTTTCCTAACCGTTTATATATGTTTCGTTCCAGCAAAAGTACATTGAAATCGGAATATGTATCGAAGAATGCATTGGTTTTTATGAATTAATGAGATCGAAGAATATGTATTTCTCTTTATGAATAAAATTATGTAAAACGTATTTAAGTGAAGAATAAATCATAATTTAAGAAACAAATCGAACTTCTTTAAAACATTTTTTATTTAATTCCTAGGCATTCTTTTAAAAATAATAAAATAAATGATCACAAAGGAACATGCATCGTAGAGAAACCTTCATGGGAGACAGAAAATTATTTTAAAATTAGCTATAAACTTTTTTTAGCCTATTGCATAAACATTAATAATTTTGTTTTCCCACACAATTAATACGAAGTCCAACATATACAGATCAAATACAAATTAAAAAAAAAGAAAAGAAACTAAATCTGAAGGACTCGGATTTTTAACGTCTCACCAGACGATTTATTAAGGTTTTTTATGCTTTCACTGAGCATAGCAGGCTACAAATCTGTTCTCGGACTCACTCCAGCTAACATATTTTTTTGTGTTTTTAACTTTATTAATAAGCATTGTTTTCTTCACACTCACGCAAATAAAATTAAAGAGCAAAATCACAAAATATTTAAAAACAGCATCTTAGGAAATATGTGTGCCATGAACGCAGTCACCTGATCAACGTTTACAGAGCATACAGTGTTGTCACTCTTTTTGTTTCAATATTCGCTAGATTATTTATATTTCAGATGTAAACTGATGAAAATATCCAAATGATTTGCTCCAGATATCATCACTTGTAAAAACTGTTACTGCTTGAAGTTGTAAATAAGGTTCAAAGTTTTTGTTTAATTTTGCTTTTCTGGTATGTTTATTCGCAAATTTATACGAACTGATAACACATAAAAATACTAATTCAGTATCTCAAAACATTGGAAAATATCAGAATGTTTCATCTTGAAGCAGTGGATGGCAAAGATTTGCAAAGCAATTAAAAATGGAATCATAAGTTTTAAATCTTTTACTCTGGAAAACAGGTAAGACGTTATTTTTAAATATCTAAAACTGTAAATTTTAAGATTCCAGTAATACAGTCAATAAAATGTTATAAGCCTTTTCATTCTGATCTAACTGTATGATTAAATTCTGTGAACTGTTTTGATATTACTTTTAAGATATTATAAGATGAACGAGTTTTAACGCATGGGTTGCCTACTTCAGTTATTATCCTAGCGTTAGCAGTGACATCAGCATCATGGTTAATATGATTCAGAAAGCAGAAAAGAAGAAATTTACTAGCCAAAAGAAGGCTGAAGAGAAAAAAAAAAAAGCGTGTGACGTGGACGTGTAGCTGCAACTAACAGTATTAAAAATAATATATAGGTGCTAAACAAACTAAACAATTAAACCAACAACTAAAACAAAGTCGATTACTGATTGCTTACTAAATATACAGGCGTGTTCCTTTAGAAATCAGAAGGAACAACTGGCCTAACTTTGGCCAGATCTCCAACAACTTTCATGGTTCGATGGTAGCCAACTTTCACGGTTGACGGGATAATATGCAAAAATTCTTTCTTATTTATTAAAAAAGAAATATTCGAAGGAAGAACTCCAGTAATGCATTTTATTAAATGCCCCCCTTCTATTCTGAGCTACTAAAAAAATATTCTAACCTCGACGCAGTTAAAACGGCAAAAAATATTACAAACATTAAAAAAAAGACTATATTTAAAAATATGGATATGTGCGTAAGGAAATGAAAATCAACTGATGTTTTGATTTTAAACCACCACGGATCCACTCAGCTTATCAATATAACAAGTAGCGTTTACAAGTGTAATGAATGTAACGTTACAAGTTAATGGTTTGGAAAATGAGACTATATCAAAAAGAATCTGAGAAAGATCATTCAGCAGTCAAAAAAATTTCGTTTCCTCCGTGGCTTAACAAGAGTTAATGTCAATACTAATACACCTGAAAAATTATTTGAGACAGATGATCCTTGGGAATTGAAAAGAAGGGTTGAACGTTGCACAGGACACAGGTAATTGGATGGCTAGTTTACGTTAAAGCATTATTCAGTTCGTTAGAGCATCAGAGGCTTATTAGTATCTTGAGAATACCCATCAGAATGTTTGGGGTTGCTATACATTTTTTTTAACAACTGCTACATTACTTCTTTCAACACTAGACACTCGAGTGGCCACACGCTTAAAAGAGTTATTAAAAGAAAATAGTAAATACTGGTTTTAATGAGTCCAGTTAGTGTCACTTCATAAAAATATTTAATATTTCTAATTACACTGTACAGACATTAAGTATTGTTTGAAACCATAAGAGATGAAAAATGAGCAATGCCTTCGCTGAGACTCGAACCACGGACCTCTTGAATAGCTCTCGAAGCGTGCTGACCACTACACCACGAAGATATGCGAAGAAGGCGGGAGAAATACCTTATATACTCCTCCTTTTAAAGGGCGACTGGAGATTAAAGGAGACTCAATCACCAATACCCGGTGGTGAAGAATCATTATCCACCACCTTTTTTTGTTCGGGTGCCATTTGTAGAGTCATTAGGTTATTTTGAGGCAGGAGATGGGAAAAATGAGCAATGCCCTCGCCGGGACTCGAACCATGGACCTCTCGAATAGGCGTCGAGCCTGCTGACCGCTACACCACGAAGGCGGGAGAAATAATCTTAAATACTCCCCCTTTTAAAGGGCGACTGGGGATTAGGGGACTGAATCGTCAGATCCTGCTGGTGGAGAATCATCATCTCCACCCTTTTTAGTTCGGAAGCCAACGTAGAGACATTAGTTTTTTTTTTTTTTTTTTAAAAGCAGGAGAGATGTGAAATGAGCAATACCCTCGCCGGGACTCGAACCACGGACCTCTCGAATACGCGCCGAGCGTCACTACGTGTGTGACTAAGGCGTTGCTAAGGCGGGAGAAATACCTTATAACGAATCATATAATTTAAATTCTATTTAAACCAATTAAAACAAAAGCTGAAAAAATATTTTCACCCCTTTCCAGCAAGCTACCTCTTAAAGCTGGAATTAAAAAAAAAAAAAAAGCAATCTAATTAGGCCTATAGCAGCACAGAGGTAAAATTTTGTTAAGCCAGCACTTACCGTTTTAGTTTAGTGGGTGTGCCCGAAGCGGGCTCACTGACTAAATGAAGCTTGGAAAAGAGCGCTGAAGCCAGAATGCCTGGTAGCACGTAATAGAGTAAATTATTTTCCCTACGATTAAAAAACTGTAGATTCTGATTACGGTGGCAGATTTTGCATTACTCAGGGTGCACCATGGGAAGGCCAGCTACTTTACACCCTCAAAAAAAAAAAAAGCATATGGTTATATGATTACATGCGTAAAAATGAAAAAAAAAAAGGCCCTCTCTGATCCATTCGCAAACTATTAAAAATCAGAAAAATTAACTAATATTACATTTAAAATTAAGAAAATACAAACTATTGTTACGAATTTTGCATACAGATAGCTAATTTTACTGGAATTATAATTAAAACGTGTTGTATTTCCCCGCAGCGCGAGACACATTCTGAGAAAAAGCTATGTCGAAAAAGTGAAAATACAGGGACACGTCCATTTAAACTTTTAATAAATAGGTATCTCTTTAATTTGTTTTGAATTTGATAAAAGTATTTGACTACTAGGTTAGCTGTAATCGTAATTCCACTCTTTTTGCTTTCCAGAAATCTTGAGAAAAAGAAATTACTAGAAAGATCTGGTGCGGCCGGCTTAAAAAAACTATTTAAGGCCGAAAAAAAAAAAGCGTCTCAGTTCAGTTGCTTAGTTACTGTTATTGCGAGTTGTTTAGTTAGCTGCTGTTGCGAATTCAGAGTGAGATCGGTTTAGCTTTCTCTTTAAATCCGCTGTGCATTGCGTTCTATTTAACGTTTTTAGCAGTTTGAAGTATAACTACTGATTATACTGCGTGATTTTGTGAACAACTGTACGAATATGTCTGAAGAAAATTCTAGCGTTCTATTATATTTCATTTGATAAGAATTAATTTGATTAACCTTTCATCGGACTTGGAAACTGAATCTATTACGAACCCATACGCACGCAACACTATAAAGTAAGATTAAACAAACATCTACAAAACTATCAACAAAACAACTACAACTATCTACAAAACTATCACAACTATCTACAAAACTATCAAAATGTAAAGCTAACAACATTACTCCTTTCAATGAAAGCGAGAGAAAAAAAAATGTACCTGCTCTAGCGAAAATCAATGAGCTAACTGATAAAATTACCCCTTACCTTCAGAAAAACATCCCAACAATTCCTTAGTTGATAACCAAACCTCCCCTGCCCCCCCCCAAAAAGCAACTACGCTTTCGTGAAGCACGTGACAGACGTAGATGATGACAGAATATTACGAAGATCAAAAAGGTCTATAAATTGAAGAAATGAGAAGCCGGGGTAACCGGTGCAACTGCACTGAGCAGAATGTAAAAAGAACAACACTGGCTCTAAACCTAGTGCGATACATTTGTGTCCAGCTAGAAAGAAAGAAGTTCGTCAACGAGAAAATATTACAGGATAAAGCAATTTCATCAGAATCACTATGCCTATTTTGACAGAAACTTCGTAGAAGAGAGAAGTTTGTATCCACTTGCTCCCTCCTTGCACGTTGGCTGGTTTGGTTTGGTTTATTTAAATATGGCAAAACACTCGAGGGCTATCTGCCCAAGGTTCATGCCGGGAGATAATTTTAATTCAGCCCGCGTTCAGTCCCACGAAACGGTTTTATGCATGAAGATTTCATGTTATTTCCTTAGATGGAAACGTAATATGAGTCGTTTTTCTTTTGAAAATTCTCCACGATGCATAGGACGATGCTCTTAGGACAGGACAACAGCCATCGAAAGGTTTGCCAAATTCTTAGCATTATAAGCAAAAATAATAAATGTTAATAAATTTAACAGTCTGATAATCTGGCTCATTTGATAATTCGACAATATCTGGTAAGTCCCAAATTTAGCAGATTATCGAACTTATACTATATTTTGCACATATGGTGTTAATTTAAAATTCGCTAACATATCAAATGACATCTGTCTGAAAAAAAAATGACAAAATGCCATATTAACTACACAAAAAGTCAACTGCCCCCTCCTCTCTTTGTCTTTTTATCTCCATCCCTTTTAAATATTTGTATTTTTACTTTCTTGTACGAAGTAAAGGAAGCATTGTAATTACGAGAATTTTTGGGTGTCATATTTCAATGAAAATACCCATTTTGACGGCTATCGAATGTAATTTGTAATTTAACGATGTTTTTGCGTCACAATTGTACAGGAGAGAATAAAGGACTCTTTTCCTCAAAATGGGTTGCAAAAAACGAGTAGCCTCAGAACGTTGAAATTTTGCACGTAGAACTTCTATAGCATGTAGTTGTGAACCTCCCTTTTTGGTTGCAATACAAAACTTTTTTGAAAAACAAAATATAAACATGCCTAGTATTTTCGCGCATTAAGCTGCTGAAAAAATATCAGTACAGAACAGAATAAAGGGCATAAATTAAGAAATTATTCTCTTTATTTAACACACAAGTTTCTAATTAAAATTTACCTTGTTTTTTTCTTGCTTTCTGGAAGGGCCAGAATTTTCGGGTTAACTATTATAATTAAAATACACTGAAATAGTTCATCGGCTAACTCTGGATACAGAAAAGCAAGGATTTTTGCATAGGAGAGATTTCAACTGGTTTCAGTGTTACTTTCCCCTGATGAAGTGGCATTGAAGTTGATTTAATTACTCTTCTTTTGAGTTTTTTAAATTTCTTTAAATTTCATAAAATTTTTTAACTGGGATATGCTTATTTAAAGGTTTCGGTTTTAATAATTTTAAAAATTCTTTGTTGCATTTATAGGATTTTTGAAATTTATTAATTATTAATTTCAATTTTCGTCTTCGTGAAAAAGTGGTTCTAAATTTCTTACTTTAAGTCTTTACTGATATATATATACATAGACATATATACTCACTCTGTTACTGGATTTTGTGAGCTCAGTTTTTTTTTATGCTTAAATGTTAGTAAATTGTACATTTTTCGCTTTAAAAATGATTGAATTACATTGTTCTTATTTTCCAGTTAAGGTTTTTACGCCTTTAGTTAATATGCATGCAATAGTTGTAGAATTATGAAAAATTTAAAAGAAAAATTTTAAAGTGCGGCTAAACCTAACTTTTTTACCATAGCAGACATATTTGAAACTTAGGAGAACAGTGAATTAAGTCAGTTCCTGCACCTTTAACGTCTTTTTGCTGAGTGGGACCGAAAGAAAACTTTCAGTTTTGTGCACCGAAAAATCTGCCTCCTTGCCTGCTGGCCGAAGTGATTTTTTTTTTTTTTTTTGTGTGTAGCAAGTCTTATTTGATTTGCAAAAATTGTTTGTTTAACTGTACTTGGTGTTTTATATCTTTCCATATTTTTCAATTTTTAATCAAGATATTTTGACGTTTTATATATTTTTGCCTTGTCGCGAAGTGACAACTGAAATAAATGAATGAGAAATATGTATACCTCCAATGAAATTCGAGGAAATAAGTTTAAATGAAATGCAGAAAAAACTACGTATAATTTAATATTCCGCACAAGGAAGTCATGTTGTGTACACATTAGATTTAAAAAAAAAAAAAAAAACTAAAACAGACGCGAATTTCTGTTTCATCCGACCATTCGCATCTCTCCGAATGTAGCATCATATACATCTCACAAAATCTACATTCTAATCGCTCTGTATTAGATTAGTTTTCAGTCTCTAAAGTTTCCGAAAGTAGTTGGAAATTCGGCGGAAACATTAGCTTGCTTAATAAGGGAACAGTAGCATAATCTTATCGCTCCCAAAAATAAAAAAAAAAAAAAAAATTAAAGGAAAAATCCTTTGTATTATTTCTGAAAATTACTGCCCTACGTAGCAGTCCTAATTAAACCATTATGTTACATAATTACCCTGGCCGTACAAGTGCTATTACAACTCATGTTAAGAGTAATTAACGTTCAGCCACAAATAACTTAATTTACAGTTCAGATCTTTTATCATTTTCTCTTGATTGATTTTTACGCACGAGATACAACATGACACTTACATACAGTAGCATTTTCAATTGTTTGGACACCAGATATCCAGAACTCTAATTATCTAGATTGCTCGCTTTTTTTAAGCCAAGTAAAATTCTTAGATTATAAAGAAAAACATTAATTTAATACGTTGCGATTTCAATTATTTTCCTAGTTTGCATTCGGTGTACAAGAAGTTAAATGGATATGATTGTTAAAATTTAAGTTTTCCCACCAAGTTCAGATCATGGTGAATGAGGCTGGTATCACACATTTTTCTTGTCTCTACTATCATCGAAATACAGACTGTCGATTTCATTTAAATGAGCATATGAGGACAATCTAGCCCAACTATCCTTTAGAAAAGTTTAGAAAAAAAAATGTAAAGAACAATCGAATGGGACATTTCTACATCTTCCTTTCTACTGGCCCGATTGATGAAATTAAACTTGCGTTTTTCCTGTATCGAAAGCGTGACTTAGGATATGCATTAGATTTATATGCATAATATTGTTCTAATATACGTATTTTGACACAAAATCGGACTTTTTCTGAAATGACATGCCAATTTTTTTCCATATTTCGATTTTACGACTCAAATTATGCCAAACTGCCAAGTTTGGTAAAAACAGCGCAAGTAGTTTTTAAAAATTTAGCTGTTTAAATTTTAGTTCCTCTGTTAATTGAATTTTGATATATAGTTATTAATATCTCTTTTTTATTAAACTTATTTGATTCTTCCTTTCACATTTCGAAATTTAGTTTCATTCCAAATAAAATTTGCACCATTTTTTATGATAAATTTTTCGAAAAAATTTTGAATTACACTTCATTACCATAAAAATGAGTACCAAGAAAGAGTTGTCAGAATGAAATGAAATTTTATATGTAAATACTACTTTGAAATAAGTAAATGATTAGAAAATCAAAGAATAAAGGATCATTTATTGCAGAAAAAGTATACATGAGCGGAAGTATTAGTACTCTGTTGGACCACCTCTAGTGCAAATGCACGATAGGATACGAGCGGGCATTGAGGCATATAAGTTCCGTATGGTGTCCTGAGACATCTCGTTCCACATTTCTGTAAACGCGCCTGTAGTTCGGCCAATCTCGTTAGCTGTCCAACTTGCCGTCCCGAATGATCCCAGATATGCTCGATTGGTGACAAATCTGGGAATCGAGCAGGCCAGATAAGGGTGTTAATGTGGCGGAGGTAGTCTTGTGAGATCCGTGCTGTGTGTGGCCGAGCACTGTCTTGTTGAAAACAGGCTCCTGGGAGTCCTGCCATGACTGGCAACACATGTGGCTAAAAGATGTCATGGACCAATATTAGGGATGACCATGTATCGTAAGCAATGACACCCCATGCCACCACACCAACGAAGGGAACGGTATGTCGCTGTAAAGCGAAGGCAGGATTGAGGCGTTCACCACACGGGCCTCCACACAGGAACACAATTGTCATCACTGGTCAAATTGAATCTAGATTCGTCGCTGAAGATGACCTGATTCCATTAAAGTCCAATCCTGTCGTGCGCGACACCACTCCAAACGGAAGCGTCGGTAGGTGGGTGTCATTGGCAGCACGCATAATGGGCGTCGCAATACCAGATGTCCTTCAACCAGGCGCCTTGCAATAGTTCGGGAAGACACAGGGGCCAGTAATGAAGCTGCTGCCTGTGTCCGGATAGCGGCCAATGAGGCAGTTGGCTCTACGCTGGTATTATGTGACGGTCTTCTCGATGACTGGTCTGTCGAGGGCGTCCTGAGCCTGGTCGCCGTGTTAATGACGTCTCTTGTATCCACTGGTTCCAACACCTCCTCATGGTAAAATCAGAACGGCCTACCTGACCACCCAGTTTCCATCAACCCGATGATTCTTCCCCTTTCGAACTCTGACAGCTGCTGATATTGGCTTCGATGGCGATGTGACGGCATGTCTACCTCAGCGTTTCCTTAGCAAAAGTTTAAGTACACTCAAATAAGTTCTCTTTACCTGTTTTATACTCCAAGAAAAAAGAAGTTCAACGCCCTCTAGTGACATTACGCAATGCGCAATCACGCTGCCTTTCTAATCATTTGCATATCTACCCGACATGTACCTTCATGCCAAGTTTCGTTACAATCCCACAATTATTTATTGGTGCGCAAATTTTTATGTCAATCAATAAAATTTTTACCATCATCTTAAAGTCGATGTATTTCTAAGCATACTCGCAAAAAATTAGATTTTGTATTCAAAGTCTCCAAAGATATACTTGAATTTATATATTGGCGCGTTTTGAAGTTTGGCATATTTGTTGAAAGCGACAATAACATCAACTAAGGTTTAGGCATTTTGCTAAAATTATTTGAAAGTAGGAAGGATGTGACTTTTTTCCCCGCTGATGCACAATGTAAAAAGAGAAAGGAAAATAAGTTGTCATATATTAAGAAGTTCGTCAAGTGAATTATTCTTGACGCAAACTGAAAAAGAAAATGCGCCAAGATAAATTTTCGAACTTCTCCATAAATTTCGCACCAAATTTTACAAAATTTAATATTTAGGCATAATTTGAGTCGTAGAATCGAAATATGGAGAAAACAAATTAGCATAGCATGTCATTTAAAAAAAAAGTTCTATTTTCTGTCAAAATACCAATATTAAAACTGCTATATATAAATCTAATATATATCCTAAGTCGCGCTTTCTAGACATGAAAGACGCAAGTTGAATTTCGTCAATCGGCCCAGTAGAACAGAAGATATAGGACTATCCTTCTCCCGCAGTGTACATATCGTAAAAGAACTGTTTAATAACATTCTGTTTTAATTTTATATGAATTAAAGGGTTAACTTTAATTTTATATGAATTAATGAGTTAACAAGAAACTCAACTTTCCCTCCGTAATACTCTTTATTGAAGCATTTAAAATTTATGTACCATGAAACGTTGAAAGCTGATTACTATTATTGGAGGTGTTAAGGCAACAAGAGCTAATTATATGTAGCTTATTATTAATATAATCCTAAACGTGTTTTATTTGAAGACTCTAAATCCAATATTCTGTCATGCATTTTCGATTACATATGAATGATCACAGTTTAAATATCTACCGGATGTAGATAATGCACTGTTTTCATTGTTTCCGAATCTTGACACTGACCAAACTATTTTCTGATAATCTCTGAAATCACTAGTTCGAGTTTCTACACTTGAACCTGAATGACTATTTAGCATGTTTTGGGAGAGGCAAGAAAACTTTTTGCTGAAATGCAAGTGGGAAAGGAGTTTTGTACTTCTGTTAAGATACAATTAATGTTAATTAGCAATCTTCAAATGACTTATTTCAAGCTCAAAAATACAAAACACATACATTTATTATTCCCCACCTCCTATTTTTTTTAAACCATTACTACAAAACAAAATTTTAGCATCTGAAGAAAACGGAGGCACATATGACGTTAATCATAGCTTTTCAGAATTTACAGTTTGATAGTTGGCAAAAAAATCTATCCTCAAAATAAATTTACCATTTATTATGTAACTTAACAAAAATAAATGAGTACAACACAACAACAATGACATGTGCATTTACAAATGCATCCTAAATGTTTCAGCAAATCTGCGGTATAAAAGTGTTGCAATGCGCAAAGTATTATCATAATGCAGAGTTCAGAGAGCACATTATGATTTATTTTGGTTTGTTCGTTAAATTTCCATAAAGGGCAATTACGTGATGTTTACCATAACGTACAGGAATTTAAATCGCTAACTGAAAACTGAAACGCATTGGTGAAAAAAGTAACATCTCTTCAAAGACTCTAACTTTCATTTCAATTCCGTTACAACAATTTCTGCTGTTAAATATTTTCATAAAATATTTTCTAGCAAAAATTAAGTTTTCCTTTTCAACTTGAGTCACTAAAAATACCTCTCTGAGTTGAATGAATTACGTAGTCATTCCCCCCCCCCAACAGCAGCAAAATGCTGTCAGAGCTGGAATCTTCAAACTCTCAGGATTAACGGGAGTTTTGTAGAAATATATATCTAAAACGCACAAGTATTTACTAATTAAAAGCCTGTCTATTCTAATTCTTCAAAATTATTTCGATTCTTATATCAGCAAGCACTAAAAATTACTCTAAGTCCGGCGCAAGCCTGGATACTTGGTTTCTTTAAATCAGTAATCTTTCAAACTGTGCTCCACAAAACTTCGGAATTCCAAGCAACTTCTTCACAGGTTTCAGGAAGTCACAATCAAAATTCGAATGAATAATTTAAATACTTTGTGAATAGCAAAAACTATCATCTAAAATGATGAATTAAGGAATACATATATTTTTTATTTCTGTTGTTAAATAATGCAAGCAAGTCAAAATTAATAATAATAATGTTGATAATAATAATGAATAATATTTATAATGTTGTTAACTAAAACCTAAATTAATGCGAAGCAAATATGTTTTTATGAACGAAATTGTAATAAACTAATACGTTTCTTTACCACATAAAGTCTACATAACACGGATACATTTTCATTTTTTTTTCTGAGTAAGGTTAAGATTCTACTACACACACACACACACACACAAAAAAAGAAAAAAAAAAAAAAGAAAGGTTTCAGATTTTAATTACGTCCAAAGGGGCGTTTATTGAACATTTTGTGTGTTACCTTTATTTATTAAATACCATGTTCTTCGCACATAAATTTCAGTTCAACAGCAATATCGCAAAATAATTTTAAATTGAGCATATCTTTAGAAATTTCGGTACACGCTCTCACGCGCTGGAGATAAAAATGTTTTTCTGTACAACGTTGGTATTGCTGGCTTTGAAATCTTTGAGTTTGTTAATGAAAAATTCGTTAACGTTTTAGAGAATATTGTTACGAATTTCACATTTATCTGGCTATTTATTTAGAATTGTAATTAAAATTCCTTTTTATTTTCCCGTGCAACGCACGCAGACGATTTTTGAAGAGAAAGCTACGTCAAATAAATAAATAAATAAATAAAATAAGCAGTAAATTGAAAAGTGAAACGACGCAAAATGCCAAAACGAAAGTAATAGTCCTTCGGGATTCTAATTCCTTTGGACTAAAAAAAAAAAAAAAAAAAAATTACCGCGGGATAAAATAACTTTGAATATGTAATCAAAACATTTAGTTTTCCGCTTCGAGTTGAGTTATACAATTCTTCTCTTTTCTATTCTAGTTTTCGACAAAAACGCTCTCAAAACAACCTGACGTCATTAGCTAACATGCAATAATCGAAATATGATTTTTTTTAATCTCTCTTTTGCTGTCCTCCTGTTCTGTACAAAAGAGTGATATAGAATGAATGAAAGGATTGCACTGCATTTTATTTTCAAATTGTTACAAACTCACAAAGAGTAGCATTTACTTTTATTTCAGCTCTTTTGTTACTTATAATATTGAAAGAAGAGTAATTTAGAGACATCGACGAGGAACAAATTCGTCTCGGTCATTGTGAAACATGTCGATAAAATAATAATAATGGGCAGTGAGGAGAGGGATGAATTAGATCTTATCGACTACTAATTCTCATCCAGATAATGATGATACAACAGTTGACGACTCCAATTTTGAAGCTTAATTTAAATAAAAATTACTGATATAACAATGCATCTGACTTACATAAGGCAATCAAGTCAAAATTATTGATTAGGAGATTTGAATAAACATATATAAACTTAAGATTTTTTTAAAAATAAAAAATATATATGTAAAGGGTATTGTTTTGTATTGACTTTGATTTATACTTTTCTAAAAGTTCCACTTGTTTGAATTGCTTTCCGTAGGTCACATTATTTGGTTTTACTCTTGGTTTTGAATTTTACACTTGCCTACATAAATGACGAAACACGAATTGAATAATTGAAGAGTTAGGTTTGAGGGCAACTTCCCCTTGATAAGTCTGTCTTCTGCCAGCTCAACAATCATTCACTTATGCATATTTTTTATTTTTAGGATTTAAAAAAAATTATTACAATTTTAATACTTGCACTTGATTTACTTATGTTCTCAGAATTTAAATGATATTGTAGATTAGTTCGCAGCAATATAAATTATTTATAATTTCTTTTAAACTTATTTTTATAATTAATTTTTTACTTTAAATTGCTTTTTACGAATAGAAATTTTGTTATATATATATATACTGTTTTTCAGAACACTCTGCCCAAAAGTTTAACTGTATGGAATATAATATGCAGTAGCTATCATTTAAACAAAGCGTTTCCTCTAAATAATTAATCCTAATATGTTTCAGCAGACTGTAAGTAATAAAACGGCTGGAATAATTACGTTGGTATATTAAGTAATGCTTTTAAATATAAGAATAAAACTCACTTTATATTTACATATTTTACACATTAATTATGTTCAAACTGCATGCATTTGAAACTCTTAAAACATCTGCAACTATATCTTGAATACTTGCACAAGAAAGGTACAAGTGTGTTAAAAAATTCCGTTTTAAGCTTTCTTTGACTAAAGTTCAAGCAAACTAGATATACAGGGTGTTTCAGAGATCACGGGACAAACTTGAAGGGGTGGTGGAGCGTACTAAAACATGCATTTTTTGTATAGGAATGTAGGGTCTAAAGTGACGGGTTAAGGCATGAACGCAAAAAAACGACACGAGAGGAAAATGTGTTTATGTACAAAATCAAAGCAAAGTGCTTCTTTGCAGCAATACAGTATTCAATGTTCAAAAAAGAAAACACTAACAGTAATAGGAACTACAGCTGTAATTGGCTGGCTATGCAGCGGTAGAGGGCGGTAGTGAGCCGGACAAACCACGATCCCATGCATCAGAGCATCATTCGCAACTCTGATTTCGAACGTGATGGGTGAGTTTACGCACAGAAAAAAAGCTGACATGTGTGACGTTCGTGATCGAATGTGGTTTCAGCATGATGGTGCACCAGCCCATAACCACGTGCGGGTCCGCAACTACTTGGACATTTCCGGGCCGATGGATTGGCCGTGGTAGATCCGTTCGATGGCCACCCCGTTCGCCAGATTTATACAGCTTGGATTTTTTTTTTAATGGGGCCATCTGAGGAGCAACATTTACGAGACTCCCGTTGACTCACTGGATGACCTCGTTGCACGATTATCCACTGCGGCTGCAAGCGTGCGCGAAATGTCTTGACGTTTTTCAAAATGTTCGCCAATCCCTTCTGCGACGTTACCAAGCATGTATTACTGCTGGTGGTCGCAATTTTGAACATTTATTGTGAATACTGTATTGCTGCAAGGAAGCACTTTGCGTTGATTTTCCCTCTCGTGTCGTTTTTTTCGTTCCTGCCACTTTAGTCCCTACATTCCTATAAAAAAATGCATGTTTTAGTACGCTCAACCACCCCTCCAAGTTTGTCCCATGATCTCTGAAACACCCTGTATATTTACTGAAGAGGGAAAAAATGCAGGAAACAAAACTGCCATATAATTTCGAATTTAAGCCGGACGTTTAATTTAATTTTTTAAGATTCAAACTAAAATGCGGCTTAAACTGAAAAGCAATATTTTAACATATTATTTCCACTGATCTCCCATATCCCAATTATGTTCTTTAAATCTACTTAAAAAAAACTTTTGTAAAATGTTACATTACTAATGACTTCAAATGCAACGAAAATGCTATGCATTGGTATAATAATGAAGATCAGAATTCAAAAATAAAAGATTAAATTCGATGTAATACGATAATTATTACAGAGGTTCTATTTTGCTAAGAATGTCTTCCAAGAATTAAACCTCCAAACGTTTCAAGCACCAGAAAAATCACTTGTTTTCAATCAGAGAATGGATATTCTTGGCTTAAGTTACACGAGTTAATTTCATTCTGCTCGTCAGCTCATTTGAACTTTCTCCGTGATCTCTGCAGTTATTATTACATTCAGCTGCTACACGCATAACACCATGATTCGTCCTTGATTTTCTAGTCTTCGCAACCTTCAGCAAATTCATTTTATGCCTCTGAAAAGAAATTTCTCTTTCTTTATAAAACCTCACTGTTGCATTTTAGGAAGATTCACACTCGATCATTTATTATTAGACAGCGCATTGGTAAGTTATTATTGGTTAGCAACAACTACTGATCAGAAATCATCATCCCCCCCTCAGTTCCGTTATGATGAGATCTAAATTCAGAGAAATGGCATAACATCTTCGTTTTCATCGGTTTAATGACCGAAAACACATTTTCTATTTCAAGTCCTTCAGAATGCGACCCATTAGAACGAGATTCAACTTATGACGCAAAAAGATACCCAATCTTCGTCAACAGAAATTAGTAAATAAATTATAAACATAAAACAAACAAATAGCTATAACACACGCAATCGTACCCTGAACCATTCCATCGCTGAAAAATTGTTCGGCTTTACAATCAACTAAGGAATAACCGATTCATGACTAAAATCTCGTCTTTAACTCAAAAAGTTAGGCTACTTGAATATGGCACAATACACAAGGACTATCTGCCTAGGAGGAGGGGTGATTTCGTGGAATATTTTCTAAGGGTTTGGTTTGTTTGAATATGACAAAGTACGCAAGGGTTATCTGCCTAAGGAACGGATGCCTTTGTGAAAAACTAGCTAAAGGAAACTGGCTCCTATCTACGTTAGACATGGGAAAGCCACGTAAACTAACCATGCAGCCAGCTCGTTCGTCTGAAATCGAATCTAGGTTTAGCTCCAGTATTCAAGGATCTTCCACTCGGCCACTTGCGGGCTCAAGTTTATTTATTGAACAACGACGTAAAAATTATTATCACAAATTTCTGGGGTAAAATAGAAACAGTCTACAGATAATGCGAAAGGGCAACTAAAAATACGGTGCAAACAACAGTAATAGCAGATGATGCAATTGTAAATTTCGGAGTTGTTATTTATATAAAAACAAATAATTTAATTGTATGCAATTCGAAGCATTAAAATATTTATCCGAAAAAAGTAAAATGCGCAGAATGAAAAATGAATCAAGTACTCTAACCGATTTATTTACGTTGGTTTCGTTTTGAATACCGATTAATAAATGAAACAAATAAGGTAAGCTTTCAGACTACACTACGATAACGTAGGTGACATGACAATACTAACAAAATTATACGAAGCTTAAACTTCTCCATAACCCATTCTAGGGAAGAAAAAATTTTAAAAACTTAAAATTTTTTTTACAGAAGCCCGATTAGCGGCCGAACGATTAAAAACAGCTGAACACCAGTATTTCGCTCCGAGTTCACATCCCAGCGAACGAGTTCGCCGCTTAGGTGTTTTCATAGTTTTCTCCCCTATAACGTAAAAACGTGAGAGTTTTCTTTAAAAGGTCGTCTCAACGGCATCTCTCACTTTAGGTTGATAGCTCTGATGGGGGTGCTTTGGCATAATCAAGTAGATAAAAAATCCATTATACAGCCGACAAACATTAATATAGAAACATGATTTCAAGTTCTCCTGCTGCAACAATGCTAAAGTTCGAAATTTTTTTCTTCTCATAAAATGAAGGCTTTGTATAAAACATGTCATATTTCACTCCTGATTTAAATCGGCTAAATTGCATAATTTGAAACAAAACAATTTAAAAAAAAAACTTTTACCCGTAAGGTCAGGGTAATTTTACATTTCCGATCTTTCTTCCCCGAATTCCCCAAAACACATCTTCCTTATTTTTGATTCTTTTTAAAAGAGAAACATAAGTATCTGATTAACCACTCCTTGGTTGGTTCATGGCTAAGCATACCAGAGCTTTCTAACTTAGAAATATTGGTAGACAGAACTTTCTAATTAAAAAAATGGGTCCACCAGCGGCCGAGCAGTAAAGTCGCTGAGCGCTGGTAGTTCGACCTAGGTTCGATTCCACACAAACGGGCTGGATGCATGGGCGTTGTCGTGGTTTTCCACAAGTGTATCGTGGATACGAACCATTTTTCCTGAGAAAGTCCTCCACGACTACATCTCTTCACTTAGAGGCAGACAGTTTTAGCGTGCTTTTCCATAAAACAAATAAATAAACTAAATGAAAAACTGGTGCGTATTATCGTTACGCAGTCGAATAATAGTATAATAAAGTTTGGAAACTACAGTTCAGGATACATATATAGCATGTGAAGACTATACTTGATGACTAATGGTACAGAGTTGTATTCTTCGTGTTAGCACCTGTACTTAGTTAGCCCGTTCGCCGGGAATTGAGCTGCATACTTATCTACCAGATTCAGCGACCTACCTGTACCTCAATGTATTACCTGTGAAATTCCTCTGGCGACAATTTGGTGAAAAATTTCAGTAACCGTTTTATATGCAGTAAGTAATTGTCAGGTGCAGGGCTGTAGTGAATTCTGTTAAAATGAAAAATACATTTAGGAAACAATATACTGACGGATCAAAACCATTTATTTCAGAAACTATTGATCTCATTAAATTCGGCACATTGGTTAAAACACAACAGCATCTCCCTAATGAGAAAGAATGTCTACGTGGAATAACTACAGAAAAACTAGCCAGCATTTAAGTGATATATTACAGCAGTGAGGGGGCCCATACAGTCAATGTTCTGCCATCAGGAATAGAAAAGATGAATATTAAAGTTTTGTAGCGTTTAATATATCGTTTCGTCTATTACAAATCTTTGGCGCAAATACATGTGAGATAACGATTCGCATACAGTTAATATTTAACATGAAAATGTACAACAAAAGAAAGTAAATTTTCTTCCCTAAAAATAAAATTTTGCGCAGATTCATTGCGCACATAGCAAAACACAAAGAAAATATTTCTTCAACATAAAAAGAAAACTGTAATCACGCGTACTCGTTCGAGGAAAGGTCTACTGTATCGAAAAATGAATACAAACCGGTCAGAAACGTTTGAAAGCTCCCAGGCCGCAAAAGAGGTTCAACCGTACTAACCTTATTCCAATACAATAACTCTTTTACATACAAATGTTATAACATGAATATGCTCCAAAAGCAAGACTGGGAGGGAAGTGAATTTTAATGCTGTAGGAAAAGAACTAATTATCTTCAAACAGAAGTTCACACAGATGATGTAATCGTGGAGTTACACAGCAGATAAGGTTTAATAATGCACAAGCTTATCATGAGATCACTAAGGCAAAAATGAGAACTTTTCACGATCCAAATGATTTTTTTCTATGCCCGTCCCTCTTTTTGGCCCCTATTCTAATAATTTCATTTTTGCTCCTTTTCCATCACCGGTATGGAAATTCTTCGGCTCCTGTAACTATGTAAAAAAACATAGTCAGCAAGTTGTTCAACTGAATACGGCAAATCATTCGAGGGCATCTCCGTCTTATGAGGGATTCATTCAAGGAATATTTTTATGGAAAAATGAATCGTATTTTTACACATACAGTAAATAATGAACCTCCATGCAGCCTATCTACTGGAAATCGAACGAAATACCAATGCTCTATTTGCCAGTATTCGATCATTGGGGATATCTACAAAATCACATTTACAAGCCAAGGACTGTTGAAAAATTTCATGTGAGGATGCCTGCTGATGATTTACAGGTCTTAATTAAAAAGTGAGACATTTTCTTGCAAAGTATGAAAAAAAAACATGCTATAGCTGTAAAACTAAAAAAGACGTTAAAAAATTTCACTGCGTGTTTATAAAAGTTCGGAAAAAATCAGCTAAACGATATACACAAAATTCGTTCGAGCAAAATACGGGCATAATATGAACTTTTATCTAATTTAATGGCAATGCGCATTTACATTTTACTTAATAGTAAAATGGACATTGGTAATTCAATGGTAAAATACATTTTACTTAATAGTAAAATTCAATGGACATTTTACTACCAGCAAAAGTAGAAAAGTTTTGGTATAATTAATTCATCAACCAAGCAGAAGACCATCCTCCAGCGCAGCTTAAAATCAGATTTATAATTTCAGAAAAAATATAAAAAATATACAAGATAATTAAAGTACGCAAAGTACATTTAAAAAATCCAGCGTTTACAGATTTTAGATTATGAAAAAAACACACACACACAAAGATTTCGTAATAAAATAAAATCGAACAAGCAAGGGAATGCCTCATTAAACTTGATGAAGCAGGTGTTTTAGAAAGAAGTTGAAAATCCTAGTTCAGCTCAAACATAAAAGTTACAGCTGGAAGTTCCACTTGAAGACGGAATAAATCAGGATTTAAAAGATTCTCCTCGCATACATACACAAAAGTAAACTGCCATATATCTATGAAGCGTAGTAAGATATTTTAACAGTCTTAGAGCTCCTACGCTGAGTGTAGACCTAATACAATTAAACCATCTTATCTGATAAAGTTTAACTTCACAGCAGATGATTGACCTACTACTCCTAAGCTTTTGGCACGCGTGGAATCACATCTAATGTTGAAAGCTACAAGCCAGACGTCGTGACAGATGTGCCAAAATATTATGATTACAAATGAAGCATACTTTCGTAATTAAGATGCCGTTTGATAATGATCACCGTTTCATCGGTTTCCTACCGGATTTTGAACGCAAATTACCAAAATCCGCAGCATGAGTGCATATCTATCTATCTATCTATATATAGAGACATGACTGTACCAGCGATATATACACATGACTATACTTAAGCTGAGAACACTAGATATGCTTAAAGCATGCGCATCTGCCGAAAAATGTAACCCTATCACTCCTAGCAGCTTTGATTTAGAAATTAAACTATGACATATGAATGCTGTTGCGATAAAAAGACTGATCAGAAAAGGGAAGTTTAAGGAAAGAATCACCTTAAATTCTTATTTGAAAATATGCATATCAATTATTTGATGACCAATACGAATTGATCCCGTTTTTGGTATACTTGTAATTTTTATTTCTTAGTAAAATAGTAGTATCCTCCTACCACGTCCTGCAAACAATAGAAGCATCGCAAAAGATCGTTACGGCCCTGTATACATGATGCACTAAAGACCTTTTTGACCCGTTGTTAAAAGTATTTGCCCACCCCTAGTGTAGATTGATCAATCAACACATTATGGCAGCTTACAGTGTTTTACTACTAATTTTTTTACTTGTTTAAACGCCTTTTACATTTAAGAAAATGTTTAACATAAAAATACACATTGCGGGTTAATTAGAGAAATCTGATAGTCAAATGATAAAGGATATATTTCAGTAGTCCCCGCCCCCCCTTCTTCTTCCATAAAGAAATGCAATGAACAGTACTTTGCAGTTTAAAAGGCATTAACACATTAAACAACTCCGCGAATTTCAAATGGTGCAACAGTAACTTTGGCGTTGATTTCAGTAACCAATCAGCAAAATCATTTCTCCCTCTATTTCAGGAAATGCAGACTACGTGAAGATATTTCATCGACTCTATGGTAGTTATAACCTGCATAGAGAAACTTGGCATAATCTGACTGATGATAACTGCTTGCACAGTAAATCGCATGGCCTTTGGCAATTCTGTTCCGGGAAAGTTGAAGGATGGTTAGAAGAGGATTTATAAAGTGGGGGCCTCATCTAATCTGAACTTTCGGGGGCCCTTCATCTTAAAACAAAAGGTTATAAAAAATCAATTAATAATCTCGAGGTCTAACGACCTGCACGACCTCATAAATTCGCCTCGGTATGGTTGCGGAAAAGAAGCGAATATAGCGGAAATTGAAGGTATGGTTGCAGGAGGAAGGCTGACATTTACTGCAAATTATTGCCCTTTGAAGACAAGAGATATACACAGTTTCCTCAAGTAATAGAAAAATGTTTAGCCATTTTATTCCAGATTAATGATTTCTAATCTACTAGTCAAAAGCTTCTGCCAATTAGCTGAGAAAAGAGACCTTTTTTTTCCCCCCATGAGAACAGGTCTTTTTTCCAAGAAGCAGAAAGGCCCATGAGAATTCCAGAGGAGAATTTATGTGACGGCACAAGTCACAATCGCGAAGGACTTGGCATTTCAAGAGCCCCCAAATCTATGCTTAATTTGTAATGAATAATAAACATATCTGTGTCTTAGAGTTAAGGTCCTCCCATTTCATAAATTCACCACTGGTTAATTATTAACACTGGTTAACAGGATTCTTTCTCACAAGTATAATTGGAGGTATTAAATGCTTATTTTTGAATGAGGAAGTACAAGCATATCTGCATTTTGGTTTGAATCTCTGAATATGGGCTGAAACAATATTTTATATCATCACAGAAAGGATGAAATTAATGATATTCCATTCTGGTCATTTCATTTGAAAGCAGAAGTATGCACAATAGTAATTCAAATGTTCAGAGATACATACTGCTCTGAATCTTATTCAAGGATACATACTGCATCAATGACTTTTAAATTATTATCAGAATTTAAAATTAAGAGTAAATAAATGCATAAGGTATATATTCAAGGTCATTATAAAAATGCTACTGAAGAGAGGATAAGAATACATATAATTTATTATTTAAGTATTCAAACTTAGCTGCATGCTATTATTACAGAAATGGAACTTATCAAGAAAACATTAACAAAACTAAGTACACTTAAACATAATATGTACTGAATAAAGAGGAGGGGGAATCAAATTGATCATGCTAATATAAGCGATTTTTTTTGTTTCACAGATGCCATGAAATAAATGAATAATTTAAAAATACTTCTCTTAAAAAGATCACAAGACCAGCAAAATGAACTATTTCTCAGTTTGTATATCATTAATATTTTGAATTTTATATTTAATATTAAAATCTGGAATAATAAGTATAAGGTTTAATTTTTCTGTAAATAAAAATATAAAGGATAGATCTACTGTTTGCAACTATTTCTTGTTTCTTTTAAAAACAAATCTCTTTTGCTTGTACAAGATCTGTAATTATCTGCTGAATAGAAACTTCATCTTACTTAGTCCTCCTCCATATTTTGAATACTAATAACTCAGTAGCTTCAGTATACTAATAATATCTGAAAAATTCATCAGTTTCAAAAATTCAGTATTACTGAAGGATTTCTTCAGGGCTCAATTTTTTTTTTTTTTTTTTTTTTTTTTTTTTTATAAAAAAAATTTTTTTTTTTTTGATTTTGAAGAAAATGTTATGCAAAGCTACAATCAGACCTTTTCCACCCTCTTACATATGATCCTTCCTTTATGGAAAATGAAAGATCAGTATGGAAGATCTATGAAAAATTAATCATTGTGGAATATCTGATTTACCTTCCATCTAACAAATACAGTGCTTATCAGTATACAGGAAAGAATCACCTAAAAATAATGTATACTTATTGATAACATTTTAGAATAGTATTAACTACACTTTTCCTAATAGAATCTTCATTTTTTCTAATTGTCCTTATTGTGGCTTCATTCGTTGACCAAAATTTAGCAACATCTGTTACTCTTTCTCTATTATGTAGATGATCTAATATTTTAATTTTTGTTTCTAAAGAAATACCTTTTCTTTTCATTTGATTTTTTGAAAATCTTTTGCCATTATAAAACCTTAAAAAATTTACTTAAATTATAGAAATGCCACAAAAAATATAACTGTTAAAAACTTACCAGTAAACATTCAAATATGCAGTTAAAAATGATGCAAACTTTGCTGTTAAAATACTGATACTGCACTAGTTCACATGAACCAAATAGCTTTACTGTTGTTAAATGCATACATGTACTACGGGGAATCCCCATCCTTTGTTGCTGCCACCAGTGTTATCAAAGAAATGAGATTCAAAAACGACTTCAAATATATTTGCATATATGCAGCCGAATATACATTTTTACTAAGTTTTTAAAATCTGTTAATTTTAAACCGTGTAAAATCAAAATTGTGTAAAATGAGTACTGTGTAAATCAAGGGATAGGTGTATTACCATTAATAAAATATATCTGTCATCTGATATATTATACACTTTTGGCTGCAGAACTTTTCTAACTTGTATACTACTATCATTCTTACCAAATATATATATCAATGATAATTATGAAATTCTGAAGTAGCACGTAGATGGCAATTATCTGTAATACAGATAGCAAACTAGAAGTATGCAGACCATGGCATAAAATAGATAAAATTTATCATTAATATGATTGATTTTCTAGATGTGTAAAATATTTTCATACTAATTTTGATGATCCAATGGATATGAGATTTTACTGTAGTACACCATTTGGCTTGAGTAATGGTATCATCTTTTCATTCAGTTAGAGATGGATGATTATGAGACATTTAGTACATGAAAAAAAAAATAAATAAATAAAAGGTAACGTGATTTTAGCAGAAGCCTTACATCCATATTTGTAAGATTATACAAATGTGAATGCGGGTTTTCAATTAAAAATGTAAGTTTGCAGAAAATTCTAATACATTAATTAAATTTGTATTTGTTATACTTTTATCAATGCCAAAAGTTTTTCCCCCACTTAAAGCAAAAATATTTTATTAAAAAATGGATTTACTGTACCTGGCACAATAATGAAGAAATAATTTCCAATCAGATTTTCTAGATTCCAAATCTAGAAATCTATCACTGTCCAGAAAGTCTCTTCTAATAGTCATTCTTGGACAGATTACAGATCAGGTCCATGAATTTTATTATGGCCAAGACGGAGATGTTTGTGCCTGACATTGGCCAATTCTTTATACCTTATAGATAACAATATGAGTTTGCCCAGCTTCATTCCAGTTTTCATGGTGAACAACCAAGAAACAGCTCGAACGATCTCTTATCCCTCCTTCCTTTCTACCAACTTCTCAAAAAGAAATTTAGTTTTATCATATTTTAAGTGTCCCCATTGCAGATCACTATACATTTACAAAGATCCATGCCTTCTCACATATCCTATAATATCGCAGCCAGGAAAGCGAACTACTGTATCAATCAAGGCAACAAATCAGATACTTCTAAAAGGAAGAAGTAGCTTATGCTCACCACACTGTTATATTCCGAATGCAATGGCACTGTGGAATCCAGCGCTCCGATCACCTCTGTAACAAAATTGCTTTGCTTTCAAAAAAATTAATTCAGAAAGGAATTTTAAACTTTTCACATCTATAACTTTAAATCCGGTCTCAAAGCGGAGTTAACTGAAAAACTGGTTACCAATATAACTTACACTACATATATATATATCTACTATCCAGATTTAAATCTGCATCTACTGTACCAGGATGCATAAGCTGAACTCTCTCAACTACTGGCCATTTAAATTGAGGTATCTCTCACAAAATTTAAATTTTGTTATTGCAACAGATGTTATAAGTACAAAAATTAGCTATCTCTGTTTTATACAACTATCTTTCCAATTTAATAGCCTGTTACTTAACAATAAGAAACAGGATCATATTTCACTGCCTGGCTTGCATACTAATAATAGAAATGACAGTTGCAGCAAATGGTTTGCACTGCCTAATTTTTTTTTTTTTCATTTCCATTCTGCATGTTTCATTTTTTTTTTTTATAAAACTTTACAAATAAAGGCTCACTTGAATTAATGTTTCAAATGAGGTGGAGAAAGCGACGTTCAGTAATGAAGACATGTTCACAGTCGTGAATGGGAAAGACTGGCAAAGGCCTTGAACAGAAGCAGATTATACCACATATATTTGAAAGAATTTTCAAAATGAGTTAGCCAACACTAAAGGGAAGAGAATCAATATTTTGCTGCTAAAATTAAATTTTACTAAAATTCTAGCTGCATATTTTCCTTTTCCTTGGTTTTGACAATTGCAGAAAAAGTAAACTATATTAGAAAAAAGTATTTTATCACTTGAATGCGCATTTTAGATTACAAAAATTTGTTTGTTAAAGATACAGAAATCGTATCATTCACAATTCCTTTTATGTTTTAGAATGGAATTTTAGACTAACAGATTGTTATTTTTAAATTTTAGTAACATAATTTAAGAAACACACCAATTCATAAGCATGGTTTATATACACACTGTGATTTTCTGTTTCACTCCTATAAATCTGTTAAGAATAGCTTATAATAGTATCCCACAGAATATTTCAGAGGGATATCTATAAATTACAATCTAAGTAAGTGTCAGTAAAATAGTTTTAATTTATCATTTTGGAAAAGACTTGAAAGGCATGATGCAGTTTCAATAGCTTCAAAAAACTTAATACTGTTACATAAAAGTGCTGATATTCTTTCAAATAAAAGAAAAATAAGTAATATATTTTTCAAATCATTTAAACAATCAGAAAATTTATTTAAATACAAAAAATAATTGTGTTATGTGAAGATAAAAATAAATAAATAATAAAATAAAATTCCTTTCTGATAATCATATTTTTTTAAGAAACAAGCGGAATAAATAACTCAATAAATAAAATAAATGATGAGAAACAGTATTATGAAACTTTCCATATTTTCAGTTTCAAAATTAAGTATTAAAATTTAGTGTTAATAGATGAAAAAATGCTTATAAATTATATATTAAATATTAATAATAAAAATCTTAAGAATTGTCAAAAATTAATATAATGTGTACAGAACCTCTTATATTAAGTAGACAAGAAAAATTCATAAAAAAGCACACAAAATGAATTTTTTAAAGAGTCACATGATCTCTTAACTAGCAACAAATTTATTTGACTCTCTCTTCCAAAAATATGCCAAAGAATTCTATTTTATATCAGGAAAATGCTTTTCAATTCTTTTATAAGTATGGCAAATAAAATTTTATCTATTCTGTACCTTTTTCTTCTTTGGTAAGCAAAGTATATTGAACACCAAAGTATATTATTTTAATTTCAAAATGTGAAAAGTTTAAGAAAAATCATCAGACACACACACAAAAAAAAAGATTTCTGACACAATTTTGCTAACTCGGAATTCACGACAATTTGAATTAATCTAACGATCTGTAAGCGAAATGCAATATTATTAGGGGAATTAATATAGCCAGTGATTACATTTAAAAACCCTTCTCTACAAACTAGAAATCGCGCATCTCAATAAAATCTAATATCTGCAGTCATTCAACACTATTCCGTTTTCCTTTATATTTTTATGATGTTAATAATTTAATAAGCGGACAATTTGATTCCTTCAAAAGTCTTTTTTACAGATGAAAAACTAATTACAAACTTCTGAATAGTTAAAATTCTTATAATAATATTTATTGAGTATTAATTTAAGACTTAAGATCTGCTATTTAGTATACACGGGAGAAATTAACGTCAAAAACTGTCATATGTATTTTTTTTTATTTGACTGGTAAAATGTATATAGTGATACAAACCGACTGTTATTTACTCCACATAATCCAGTTCTTCCACACGATCTTGCTCAATAAATATCCTTGCGTGCAAAATATAACATTTCACATATAATTAAAATTAATAACTTCCAAAATGCTTCGCAAAACAGCGCACTATCCGTACCATATATGTGTTTGTATCCACTAAAAGAAAGCTGAACCCAGAATGCTTAAGCAGACGACCACAATACACCATCACGATTTCAAGCACTGTTGACGGTAGTTTTGTTGCAGCTACGTAACACGCCGAGTTTAAATTATAGAGTTTAGATGTCTGTAATTCTATATTTATGTAAAGTTGTTTGATTCATTTAACCGTCATTATTGAATAAAAATAACGCCAAGGAAAATTGAAAATAAGATGACTTTATTATAATTTGCTGCTAGCAAGTAGTTATTTTGTATCAATTAGTTCATAACTACTGCAGTTAAGTACAGTAAAATAATATTTGAGGTATCTGAGACTTTAATAACTCAAATTAAATACTTAAGTACCCAATTCATGTAACACTAAGAATTAAAATGTTTATTCAGGAGCAACGTTTGATTTTAGAAAACCAGATCTGAATTTATTGTGCTTTCCATATTTACAAAAATTCACTGTAACCGTGTTTATTTTTGCGGGATATTTAACAGCTAAGGCATAAGTTAGTTTATATAAAAAAATATCCATATAAATTAAATGATTCTTAGATATTTCTAAATTCCGTGTGTACTGTTCACATGTATTCTGCAGTCTTTCATGGCTTAGAAATGAGTTGACCCTCATCTCATGTTTTAGAGTAATCATAAATTCGAAGCATGTAACCTATGAGAACTTTGTGTGCTAATATTTTTTACTAAGCAACGGTGTAATTGTATATTTTTTTAATTAAATTGCATTGTCATGCATTAGAAAATCTTTTGATCGTTATGTTTTTTTCATGCAAATTCTGCACTTCGTAGTTGTATATTGTACGTGTGTTTTTATCCTTCCTTTTTCTTTAGAAATGAAGAATGGATGGCGATTATGACTATGAATTGGATTATTATTCCGATACTGAATATGATGGAATATATGAAGATTATGGAGGTATTTATCCAAGTATTATGGATTATACCATCCAGGATCTTTGGCATGATTGTCTGTTGCCCACTCTTTCTGATGGATTTAATTCATCATCTAAGCTGTTAGTTTGTTGCATGCTATTGAAGTTAACTCTTTCACTTAGTAAGTTTTTCTTTTTATAATGTAATCCTTCCTGCTTTCTGGAATGTTTATATAAATAGTTTTGTTAAAAATAGCAACACACCAGCATAGTTTTTGGAATAAACAATGAAGCAATGTCAGTTAATATTTTTGAATAATATTATGTATTGCTAATTTTGGAAATGCTATGTATCAAATAGATTTCAAATTAACAAATTAGTCGTGTTTGATAAATTAGTCATAGCTGCATTATCAAAATTAAGTTTGACAAACTAACCATAACCATGTAACTCTGCATTGTCAAAATTAGGTTTCATGATACTTTTACATTTTGCACCATCCATGCTTTTTGGCAGTGTGAAAGAGAAGTCATACAGTTGTTGAAACTCAGCAATAACACCAATCTGGAGACAATGTGTGTATGTATGTAAACGAGAATAATCAAATACGCACACAAATAGATTATTACAATAATAATGCCAAAATGTGTGGCAGATGCATAATGGAAAAGTACAGGTTTGACAAACTAATTGTAACTCTACATCATCAAAATTATTTTTTACATTATCGAACTATTTAACAGAAATTTCAGATGTTTACGAATATATAAAATTATTTTAAAAAAAGAAACGAAAAGAAAAGATAGTGGGAAAAGAAAAAATCTGAGAGCTTTCAGATTTTACATTATGTCCAAAGGAGAATTTTTTTTAATGTTTTCTGTGTTACCTTTATTTATTAAATATCCTGTTCTTTGCACTTAAACCATAAATTTCAGTTCAATGGCAATATCGCAGAGTAAATTTAAAATGAGCATATCTGTAGAATTTCTGATACACAGTCTCGCATGCTGGGGATGAAAATGTTTTTTTTCCCCATATAGTGTTGCCATTGCTCGCTTTGAAATTGTTCAGTTTCTCAATCAGAAATTTGTTAAAGTTTTACAAAATATGAAATAGATAAAACAAATTCCAAATTCAGGCTTCCAGATGCCCATATTCAGATACATTATTCAAAATTTGATGGCTGTAGGTACCGCTGTTTTATCGCAATAGAAGAAACATACATACATTTATGCAGATTCTTCATTATTTAATTTCTTTAAATATAATGCGGGGCTCTAAAATTTGGTGGCTACAATTTGAAAAGTGATATGCCATTTATAGTGATTCAACACAAAATGCTAAAATGAAATTAATAGCCATTTGGGTTAATAATATTTTAATCTGTTTATCATTTTAATTTCAGATTTGAAAAATTTTCAAATAACTGTGAGATCCAGTGGGATCTTTAATTAATTGTATCTACTGCTTATAATATGATCAATAAATCATGTTTACAGACAAATTCATCATTAAACGTTAACACCTCAAACTGAGAATTTTTCTTCTGGCTGTTTACTTTTGTTGGGAATTCATTTTTTTTTTTTATCAAAAGCGCAGAAAATAATTATCATGAGCAATAGCCGTAGAATGCTAGAATTTTATATGTAGGACTGCTATAACATGTAGTTATGCACCTCCCTTTTTTGTTGCAATCGGCTGTACCAATCACATATTTTTAAAGTTATAATTGTAACAACAGTGATATAAATCATGTTACTAAAGATTGTGTAGTAAAGCAACATCATGTTTTAGTCCTGTGGTAAGTTATGCTATTGTTAATGATGTCAAATTTGAAAAGGTTTGATGCAAAGTTCATGATTTTATTTCTTATTACACCACTTAATATGGAGAATCTTAGCAGGTTTTTATGTTTAGACCAATAGTTTCATCATTAAATGAAATGGAATTAGTCTTATATTTCTTAACATGAATTTGCTGATTTTTGACGACATTTTGGTAATTTCAACTGCAGAAAGCAGTAGAAAAAAAGTATCTATCTTTTTTTTATATACCAATTTTAAAGGTAGGAAATGAGGAACTTACTTTTGTACAGAATATTAATTAATAACAACCAAATAATACATTTATTATTATTATTATTTTATTTCTGTGTCTCTAATACATAGAAGTTTACTGTATTGTATTCAAAATATGTACATTTAAATTTTTTTTTTAATAGATTTTTTGCCAGAATATGCTTTTCACATAACATCATCATTAACCGGTCTTTACTGCTTGTACCATTTCTTTGAAAATGAGATTCTCTACATTATTCTTTTTGCTGTGGTGGGTTACGGGATTTTACTGTTAACAAATATTATTTTGAAGCAGTACCAAGGAATAGTGTGTGTTTTTGCAAATTATGCATTTTTAATTATATGGTAAGTTGTATTTTATTTAAGTAATTTAATTAAGATATTTTTAATTAATTTTTAATTATGATTATTTTTTACTTCATTTACTATTATTTATATTTTTTCTATAGTGAACTGTTTTTTGCCGAGAAAACTCTATGGCATCGTATACGAGGTAATCAGTGTCTTAATAACAAGCACTTTATGCAAATCTGATGATAAAATTCTTGTTTTGTAATTCTTCTGTATTTTATTTATTTTCAAGCAGTTTTTGTTTTTGTGCTAATGCATTTCATTTCGCAGGTTCTCAAATGCTGCTGTCTATGAAACTAATATCTCTAGCTTTTGATACGGGAAGTATTGCTAAAACTATGCCTGAAACTTTCGCTTGCTTTGGTTATTTATTCCATCCTGGAACTGTGATATTTGGTCCATGGATCAGTTATACTACATACATAAATAGCAAGCAGAACACAAAAATTGTAAGTAAAAATATTCAGAACTTTTTTTAAACATTCTATGTATATTTAATATTAAATTTATTTCCATAAAAATATAAATTCAGCTTTTTACAAGAAGTGTAAATTTGACCTATTTGGGATTGGTTCATGATTGCATTATGTGTAATGGCACCTCAGTATACATCAGCTTTAAAATAAGTGCAACTTGATATATGTCCTATTTAGATGCAAAAAAAAAATTTTTTTTTTTTTGGTGTATGATATTTCTTTGGAATAGGACTTGAATTTGGTGAGTCATGACTGCATGCATTAGCCTTGATTGTGTCTTTTGGGATAAGGCTATGACTACCCATGACCATCAGTATGCCTGTTGCTACAATTCAACAAACAACTCTAAATAACAGTAAATTTTTATGTTATAACTCTAAATTTTTATGTGGTTTCATGCTTTTTGAGTATTTTTTTTAATTCATGAACAATGAGCGTAGAGAAAATTAGCAAGAGGAATTAAGCAATGAAGAAAAATGTTAGAGTCACCGTGGAGAAGACAATTGTTGAAAAGTATGAAGATGACATTCCATATCCGGGATTTTACTATTACATATCATATGGTGAGAATGGTGATATCTACAGTTGTGAAAAGCAAGGACGCTATTAAATCAGCCAGTGTAAGACCTGTAGTTCTCAATTAGGTCCAAGTAGAGACTTGACAAAAAGAAAATAGATTAATAAATTTCCTAAGATTTCATTGTATCTAGCATATATTTCATGTACTGCATTTGTATTTTAGTATTAAATAGTATTATAATAATAACAGTTGGAATTTTTTAATGGAAAGGATTAATTATTTTTCTCTTATTTCTTATTGGAAAAGTTCATTTGGATCATTCATTCATTTGGAAAGTCAGAGGATCTGCAATGTATTAATGATGTATACTGAGGTACCACTGTATATGGAAATCTATGAAATTTTTTGCATCCGACCTGATTAGCTGCAAAGAAACAAACATAGTCGGATAACCAATGCGCTCTTAACACCAGTTAGACTCTTTCGACTCTTAATACCAGTTACGCTTTTTAGACTCTTAATAAGGTAGTAATAAATATGCATCAAGAAATAAATGAACTTAAAGCTATTTTTATTTTTCTAAAATTCCATTCTTAATTGTGTCCTTTATCACATATATTATTTTATATATTGTGATTTTAATACTCATTTTAATACTGATATTTCAAAGAATAGAATTTTTATAGGTATTATGTATTATCACAACAAGCTTGGCCCAGTTTGGTGAATTTTATGGAAGAAAAAGACCAGTTACTTTTATTGTAAAAAATTATGTATTACATATGTGCATTTTATTATTTATTATTGTATTACATATGTGCATATATTCTACGTTTCAACTATATTTTATTCCGAAAGACAATCAGTAAACCTAATTACAAATGGCTTTTTATTGTAGCAGAAATTTCATAATTTCTTTAAGAAAGAATTTGAAAAAGCCTTTAGCAATTTTGCAGCAAAATGATGTATTCCTGCAGAAATTTCACCTCTCATTCTTCTAAAGGAAAATCTTACAAGCACAAATTTTAAAATTACGTTTAAGACAAAAAATGAGCATAAATTTTCTGTGAAAGCCTTTGGAACTTGGAATACAATAAAAAGAATGTATATAAAATTGAATATTTAGCATGTGCATAGTTGCCTGAATAATTGTTATGCACATGGTTACCAGAGTTTAGTGTATTCTGAAGCTGTAGCAATTTCTACTAAGGTGGTTGCAATGATATGTAAATACTTTTTCTTATGAGAATTTGAATTTTACATAGAATTTTTGAATTTCCATTGCTCTTTACTTCTATAAAGCTATAGAATGAAAAGTCTCCCCCTAAAAAAAAAAAAAAGTATTAGTCAAAATAGGTTTTGGACCTATTAAAAGGCAAAGATTCTAATCAGAAGGTAAAGCTACATGGTAGAGATGATACTTGGAAAGCAGTAGATCAGTTTCTGAAAATATGAATCTTTGCATAGGTTCATTGTCAAAAATATTGGGTGAAGATAAGAAAATATGGTTGTGAATTATTTAGAATTTTCTTATTAGGATGCCTATCAGAATCTGGATGTTTATGCATCTGTGATCATGAGATCATTTCATGACATTTATTCATATCATGAAATTTATGGAAACCATCATTATTAAAAGAACATATTCATTGAAACTTCAGAAACTGAAAAATAAGAACCGATGGTGTATTGCAAATTAAAGATAAAAGAAGTATTATATTATGGTCCCCTATAATCTTTATAAGTTCTGAGTACAATGGCATTAAATAATCTTATTTAAAGCTCTGTGTCTATTTAATTTATGGAGTTTAATTTTTACTTAACCGCACCTTTATTTTACATTTTAGAGTTTTTCATGGTTTTATTCCATTATGAAAAATCTTGCACTGAGCTTCTGTTTCTTGACTGTTTCCACTTGCTGGACGTCTTGGTTGTTATATTCTTCTGGCTGGAAGTAAGATTTGATTTATATATTGCAGACTTTTTGCATATATTAAGATTTTTTGTAAATAGATTAATTAAATAAATTAATCAGTACTGTTCATACTCTATAATCTTTATTGCAACATTCCATTTAAAATCATCCATAACCTTCAGTTCTATATAATTTAAATTTTATTTAGTAATCCAACATAATTTTTTTTATTAAATTGAGTAACTATTAAAAGCTTCAGTTAATTTTTTACTTTTCTGATTATCTTATTTTATGCAAGGCGAACATAACCTGAATTCAGAATTTCCATGAGTGTCAAATGCAATTCAAATGCTGCCTATTCTTGAAGTCATTTTAGTGTTCTAAAGAATTTCTCCAATTAAATAGTTGCAAATTGTTTTTTAAAATCTTATCATTATTAGATTTCATGTTATTGTATCAAATCTTCATTTAGTAAGCTGGCTTTTTTAAAATAGGAAATTTGCTTTGTTATTCAAATTTCTTGTTTTCTAAATGATTGACATTGCAGTTTTCAGTCTGAAACTTGCAGATTACAGTTTTTTTTTTTTTTCTGCCTTGACAAGTTTACCATTAAGTTTCATTACATTAAATAAATATTTAAGCAAAATTTAAAATAATGAGATTAGAAAGAAATTGCATCTGCTTCTGCTATGTAGATTTCAGCTTAACAGCTTTGAAAGAAGAATCAAATTTAAGAATTTGTCCCCCAGAGATTAATGATATAGAGATTGTAAAATTTTAAAGGGGAACCTTGGATTACAAATGCTTTGGATCATGAACGAATTTTTGAAACAAAAAATGTCTTGATGGCTCGTGTTGATGACAAAAGATGTCTTGAGATGTGAACAAGTAAGCCAGCAACAAATGATACTCCAAAATGCAATTAATGCAATGGAGAAAATGGCTTCAGTAGAAGATGGAAAGGAGGATATTCCTAGTTATTTGATCTGTGAAATTTGTGCTGAATGGGATAAGGTACAAAAGTTTATAGAATATTATCACCCTGATAAAGCACTGGTAAGCCATGGCATAAATATTTGCAGTGATACTGCCATGTCTTGCTTTGAGAACATTTTAAAACTTAGACAGGGGAAAAAAAAAAGTCAAAGTTGAAAAATTTTTTATGGAGATAAAGGCTCAATGATTTTGAAGTGGTGAAGTGAGTTAAGAGGGGGGGGGGAGCAGAAAAACAGAAAGAAGAAAACTACCTGATGTTTTTAAACAGTAGGATTTTCCTTTTATTCCTTAACAATTTAAAATTTAAGATTTTTTTATTTAATATTATGTTAAATATTGTGTATGTGTTAAATTTAATGAATTTCATCAATTTTGTGAACTTAAATTCAAAGTATTTTTTTCTGAGCAATCATTTGGGATCCAGGAATGGATTAGTTCATTTTGCATTAATTGTTATGGAAAAAATTAATTTGGTTTATGAATATTTTGGGTAATGAACTGTCTTCAGAATCAAATTAAGTTCATGATCCAAGGTTTCATTGTATTTAAAAGGAGCTGTTCAAAATGGCAAAACCAAATGGTAGGGAGGGGATTGCTATGATGTTATTTTATGGTAAATTAATGCTTGTACACTTTCTTAATAAGGAAAAGAATTATTATTCAAGCCATAGTTGTGCTTTATTTCAATAGATCACTTGTGCACAAGGCTTGTAACAAATATTTCTTGCAAGTGGCGATGCTATTAATTTTGCCAAAATATGAAACCTAAAAAAAAAAAAAAAAAAAAAAAAACCTGTGATATGCTATTAAATTCATTTATTAATTTAATTTGTTTCATAATATTCTTATTGGATAACAAAATTCACTTTATGATTATGATCTAAATATTATGGTATGCTATTTGCATCTTGCCGTAATACTGCAGTGCACAGGCTGAATCATATTCTTCATTCAGTTATTAATATTTGTAAGTGATATATCAAAATATTTGCTTTGCACTAAATTATATGTCAACTGTATGTGTTCGTATTCATGTACAAACATACAGTTGGAGAGAATTTAGTAATCGTATAATATGTTATAAAAAATGAAATGATATTGTGATCTGCAATTATGCTTTTCCTTTTGAAATTTTGGCAAGGTATTAATTGAAGAATAGAAAAAAATTAGTCCAAAGATTATTGTGAAATAAAGTACTTTTCATTAAATTTAACCAGACATCAGTAATCTTTACTGTAACCGGGACTGTATCATCTTTCTGATGAACAATTTTTGCAGTTTAATGAATGTTTGTAATTTCTTTCTGCATTATCTGAGCTTTTCAAATATTCTTTCTGATTGCAATATGCCATTAGGTCTAACTGTTACAAAGTAATCATTGTCTTGAATGTATTTTTTTGAATAGTTTTTATTTTTCTGATTACTTAAGTAATAGGCCTTTTTTCCTTTTCAGATGGATAGATGCATATCGGGATGCATTATCTTTTCGATCCAGTCATTATTTTGTCAGTTATATGTCTGCAGCTACAGCCATTACATCTGGTTTGCGGTGAGTCTAGAAAGATATCTTTTACAAAAGATGAAAATTGAAGTGTAAATGATATAACTTTATGGTATTTAAAAATGAGACTTTTCATAGTTAATTGACTTCATATGATATAAAAAATTTGCAGTGTTCCATATTATTTTTGTTTGAGAAGTATTTTCTGTAATGAAATTACATAAAATGTATTGTTACTTAAAAATCAGAGGATAAACTTCAAAATTATTCGCACTATAAGAAATTTGAAATGAATTTGAATGTGAAAATATAGAAAATAGGGGACAAGTTTTTTGTTCTCGCATTGAATCATTGTTATTTGGCAATAAAATATTTTCTTAATAATGTTTATTGATGTTCTACAGTTCCTTTTATTACTTTGATTTGGTTATTTGAATATGACAAAGCATACCAGGGCTATCTACTTAAAGAAAGGAATGCCTTTCTGAAGTATTTTTAAAGAGAAAGTATCCTATTTTCATGTTATACATGGAGAAAACTAACCATGCAGCCAGCCTGTTTGGATTTAAACCCAAAATGAATTATCAGTATTCAGCATTCTTTAACTGATCGGCCACTGGTGAGGCCCTTTTAGGTGCATATGGTATTTTTATTTATGTTTGTTAGTGGTCATAAGTGATGAGTGTATAGTTTTATTGATAGTGTATTCAGTTGGAGAGAAGCAACTGATTTCCAAATCCCTGAATATGTCAGAGATTTTGTTAGCATCTTGAAATATTTTCAAGGTATGGAAAATAATGTTTAAAACAAACTAAACCCTTAGCCATGTTTAAAGGATTTGCTTAATACATTTTTCTAATCCCAAGAAGATATCAAATAATAGCTAGCTAAATATCATTAGCTGACTAGATATTTACAGAAGACTAATACAGGCATAATGTTTGTAAAAAAGACCTCGTGGAAGAAGTTTCAGCTGATTGGCATTCTATGCTCTTTAAGTTTTCACATTAAGTGCAAACTATGCTGATCACAATTACAGCTGTCTACAGAAAATTAATCTTTCCGGTGATGAGTTTCCATTCAGTTTAAATACTGATTGTTCATTTTTTTCATCCCTTGTGCTTTTCTTTTTCAGAGGTTGGGGTCCAATTGAGATACTGTTACATCCCTTTGTTTCTAGTTTCTCATGGAGAGTAAATTGCCTACATGTTTGTTGTGCGTGGAAACCCATACAGCTGCAAAAGAGGATCCTGGTAGTTGAGAAGCAAGGTACTATCCCTTTCACACTGTTTTAGCCTCTGGTTCAGTCTAAACTTAGTTATCTTTGCTAGTGTCAATAGGTTGTCACTAGTCTTAAGCGTCAGTACTTTGGAGATAAGTTTTTGGGAGTTACTTTGTCTTTTAGCTGTCTGGTGAGCCTCCTGCTTTTAGGAAAGCTGACTGTGGGACTTCAGATTGCATATAGACCCATTTAGCCATGGTGCAGGAATATGCATATCCTTGTTGGATTCCCTGGTGGGTGGGAGTAGCAAGTCCAAATTTTTATTCCTTTCTAATATGGCTCTTGCAATTTCTTAAATGACTTCGAAAATGCATCCTCATTTAAAAAAAAAAAAGAAAGAAAGATTGAAAACAATTATAAATGTTAATGCTGATCAGAAGAACTGCATTTTTTACTTCCTTGTACGAAGTAAAGAAATTATTGAAACCGCTAAAAAAATCTGGATGTCATATTTCAAAGAAAATATCCATTTTGAGTGCTATTGAATGCAATTTAATGATTTTTTTGCGTGATATATGTACATAAGGACAGAATAAAGGACTTATTTTCCCCAAACGAATTATAAAAATGATTTAAAATGGATTCAGATGAGATTTTTTCGTTGCATCTGTACATACTTATGTATGTATGTATCTCGCATAACTCAAAAACAAGTAGCCTTAGAAAGTTAAAATTTTGTATATAGGACTGCTATAGCATTAGTTGTGTACTTCCTTTTTTTGGTGGCAATCGGCCACACCAAAAATATATAAATATATATATATACACATATATACAGGGTTCATACGGTCCTTAAAAGTCCTTAGGTTTTTTGGAATCGATTTTTGGTCCTTAAAAGTCCTTAATTTCGGCCAAAATCGGCAGAAGGTCCTTAATTTTAATGATCTGAAATTTCTGTCTGTTTTTACGACTGCCATTTTGAGTGTGAATTAGCATTTTGGAGGAATATTTTTGGCGATTCACTGTGGTTATCTTTTTAATGGTTTCATGTTTTATAATTTGTTCCTAATATAAATAGTGGGATACTCGAGTTTCTAAGCAAGAAGTGAAACGCACTTCGAAATTCTAATGAAAAGCTCTTAAACAACTTTTCGCTTTTAGTGATTTGAATTTTTTTATTTAACGGTTCTAAATTTGGTGACTTATCAAAATTTTGGCGATTTAAAGATCAGTTTTTATAAAAAAATTTTAATTCCGAGATCTCGGAATTTTTCATAGATTTTTTTAATACATTGTAACATTGATAAATTTCATTAAAATAATGCTAATCTATTGAAATTATATTTAAAAAATAACATGAAAACAAAAACAAAATAAATCTGAAAGATTTCAGATTTTAAATTACGTCCAAAGGCACTTTTTTTAACGTTTTGCGTGCTACCTTTTTTTATTAAATATCATGTACTACGTACTCAAACCATAAAATTCAGTTCAAAATCAATATCGCAAAATCATTTTAAAATGAACATATCTTTAGAATTTCCGTAAGTCTCGTGCGCTGGAGATAAAAATGTTTTTTTTTTTTTTCCCGTACAGTGTTGCCATTGTAGATAAAAATGTTTTTTTTTTTTCCCGTACAGTGTTGCCATTGCTCGCTTTGAAATCCTTTAGTTTGTTAATCAGAAATTCGTTGAAATGTTACAAAACATAAAATCGATAATAAAGCAAATTTCAAATTCAAAATTAGGGCTTCCAGATGCCCATATTCTCAGTAGGATTACGTCATTCAAAATTCGATGGCTCTAGGTTTTATCACAATGCGAGAAACATGCATACATTTATGCAGATTTTTCATTTTTTAAAATTTAATGCAGAGCGATAACATTTAGTGGCAATAATTTGAAAAGTGAAATGGGCATTCAGAGTGAATCGACGCAAAATCGCAAAATGAAAGTAATAGTCCTTCGGGACTAAATCCCTTTGGACTAATAAAATATTTTTATTTTTCGCTGTCATATTACAAAGTTTCATTTTAACAACTTATTATACAATATTTTGAATCTTAGAAATAGACAAAGTATAATGCTATAAAACATAATTTACAGAACAGTTCTTACTAAAAGCGAAATTAGCTACGTAATTAACTAAAAAGTCTCCTTTTTAATTTTTTTCACAGTTTTTCCCATGTAATTGTCTCAGAATATTCAAAATTCTCAGAATATGCATGTTTTCTCTATAAAATTAATTTTACACTTCCCCCCCCAAAAAAAATATTTCTGGCTTTCGGCTATTACAGAATTGGTAGGGATCATTTTTCTTTAGGATTTTAGACACTGCAGCTTGGAAAGTTTAGAAGGATTTGAAGGCAACATTTATAGACCCACGATTCTAGAAGATTTCAGTAATATGTGACAAAATGAAAAATGTCTCCATGGTATTAACACATAATGGGTGTATTTTACAGAAAGTTTGTGATGAATTTCTTACTTTTTGGAGAACATCTGGAAGAACAATGAAAACATAATATTTAAATGTTTTTAACTTCTGATACTAGAATCTTTTTCTTAGCATGTTTATCTTCCCTTTATTAGTCCAAAGGGATTTAGTCCCGAAGGACTATTACTTTCGTTTTGCGATTTTGCGTCGGAAACACAAAAACGGCGTATCACTTTTCAAATTGTTGCCACTAAATGTTATCGCTCTGCATTAAATTTAAAAAAATGAAAAATCTGCATAAATGCATGCATGGTTTTTTTTTTTTTTGTCGTAGCTTTCTCTTCAAAAATCGTCTGCGTGCGTTGCACGGGAAAATAAAAAGGAATTCTAATTAGAGTTCTAAATAAATAGCCAAATAAATGTGAAATTCGTAACAATATTCTCTAAAACTTTAACGAATTTTTCATTAACAAACTCAAAGATTTCAAAGCCAGCAATACCAACGTTGTACAGAAAAACATTTTTATCTCCAGCGCGTGAGAGCGTGTACCGAAATTTCTAAAGATATGCAGAATTTAAAATTATTTTGTGATATTGCTGTTGAACTGAATTTTATGGTTTAAGTGCGAAGAACATGGTATTTAACAAATAAAGGTAACACACAAAATGTTAAATAAACGCCCCTTTGGACGTAATTAAAATCTGAAACCCTTCAGATTTTTTTTTTTTTCTCTACTTTTCACTGAACACAAGCATGGAAAATATCAAAAATGCTTCTAATCTTATCACATGGACAGGTGTTATAGAAATGCATTTTTTATTAATAAGGAAATTGAAAACTAGCAATTTAAAAGATTCATATGCCTTAATGCATCATACAGAACTAGCACTAGGCATTTTCCCAGGCACTAGGCAATCTCTTTGAATCCTGAATTCTGCTGCATAGTGTCTTTCTAAATTCTGCTTCCAGTGCCTGCTATAAATTCTAAAAGTTATGATATTTCTAGATTTTGTTGCTTAGTTTGTAGGCCCACCAGCGGCCCAGCAGTAAAGACGCTGAACACTGGTAGTTCGGTCCGAGGTTCGAATCCTGCGAACGAGCTGGCTGCATGGGCGTTTTCGTGGTTTTCCTCATGTGTAACGTGTATATGAGCCAGTTTCCCTTAGAAAGTCTTCCATGAAGGGATCCCTCCCTTTAGGCAGATAGCCCTCGTTTGCTTTGCCATAATTGAATAACCTAACCTAGCCTTGCTCAGTTTGTCACTAAATTCTAAAAATTCTGCCACATTAGCTTTATAACCAGCCCTTACCATACATATTTCATATTTCTTCTGAATTTTGATATTGCTAAAGAAATAAAATTAGCAGCTTTTTCTATACATTCTAAATACAGTTTCTTAGTTTTTCTCAGTTTTTTTTAGAATAACAGAAATCCTTAATTAAATCCAAAAATTTTAAAAGGAAAAGGAAATGTGTTGAAGAAAGAAACTGAATACATAAAGAAAATTATTCTTCAAAGATATGTACAGTTATTATTATGTAAATTACTCAGTTTATCATTTCAGCCTTTACTATAGTTCCCATTTCTATTTCTGCATATGATAGAGTTACTGAGCAAGCTTAAACTAAAATTAAATTGTATTGTCTTTGACCACTAGTCTATATTTTTAGTTTGAATTAAACTGTTCTTGTTTAATTACATCACCACGAGCTGTAATTGATTTTGTTAGCATCAGAACATGCCTTTATGCTCTAAGTTCTTTTTAAATGAAAAGGCTTATTTAAACCTTTGTCTGACATTGTAGTTACTTTCAGACATAGCGATAATTTGTTTCACGTCTGTTGGGAGGTTTTAGACTATTTAACTTTTACCAGATCTATAAACCCTTATAGCTGTATTGTAGAGAGTTTGACAAGTTAGGTGATAAAGCTCGCAGAAACTAGTGAGAACACTGGTTTGCGTATTGAGACAATTTTCTGATTGATAAAAAAGATGCTTAAAGAGAAGAAAATTGATTTAAATTAGCGAAAATATCTGGAAAAACTTCAAATTAAAAAATGCATAAATACTTTGTTGAGTTTTGCTGTTACAAAACATAAATGTTTAGTAGCTTTTAATGTTTAATTATCCTAATATCATTTAAGAATGAATGTCATAAATTACATGTATTTTAAACTGTGAAATTTTATTAGATTGTGATTTTAATATGTTTTTTTAACAAATATTGTTAAAAATATTATAATATGGACATGGGTAAGGATTAACAAATATTGTTAAAAATAAATAAAATTTCATATTGACCATGTAAATCCATAATGACTAAGGTTATCTAACTACCTAATTTAATTATGTATAACTAACTGCTTACCCTTAAAAATTATAATGTTAAAGCTAGTTATTGCCTTTCATTAATCCTTACCCATGTCAGAAGATAAAACACAAAAATGTAGAAATTCATGTAAAACATATTCTTTGCGCCTAGTGAGACCTAAAACAATACAAAACAACTTATGACTTGTGGTGCTTTAGTGGTTTATTGGACCTACATGAAGCTAAGACACTGAGACAGACAGAGCCCAACTAACTTTTAAATCTTGCCAACTGTGCCTGCATCAGGCCTTTTAGGTTTGTTCTAATCAGCAGGTCTCTCTCTAGGCAAGCAGCAGCAGTGACAGAGTGATCTTTTGTTATGAATCATGCTGATTATGATCTTACTTCTCATTTTAATCTATGCCGCTTGACATAAAATCTACTTGTTTTTTACTAAACCTCTAGACTGAGCAAATGAAACCTTAAAAAAAAATTAAATGAAACATTAAAAAAAAAATTCAACATAAAGCTAACTGTTAGCGAAACAAATAAAATTTGAATTTATTCTCAAACTTATTAATAATTTTGTTAATTAATTCATGTTTAATAATAATTAATCCTACTTATGGATCTATTTCCTTTTTAGTATGGTATTACAAATGGGAAGTTCAGGCATAGATAATGTTTTTAATTGAATTTATTAGGTTCCTATTTGCTCATAGGTCCTTAATTTTTTTCATTAATGGTCCTTAAAAGTCCTTAAGAGTACTTAATTTCTGTGTGCAGAAATGGATATGAACCCTGATATACCCACTCTGGTACTCATCTCTGCGAGCTCAGTTTTTTAATTCTTATATGTTGGTAAATTGTGCATTTTTTTGCTTTAAAAATGATTGAGTTATGTTGTCCTTATCTTCCAGTTAAGGTTTTTATGCCTTTAGTTAATCTGAATGCAACAGTTCGAGAATTATCTACGATTTAAAAGTTGTTTAAGTGCGGCTAAGTGAAAATTTTTTTACTATAGCAGCCATATTTGTTTACATTTGAAACTTAGCAGAATAGTGGATTTGCTGCCAATCTAGACAAATTAAGCTTCACAACAACTAAAATAACATCTTCTTTTATTATTGCAAATTAAATCATGCTTAATTCATTCTGGAATTATCAAAAAGTTAAAAAAGTTATTAAATTATCCCATATATTGACTCAGCATAGTGTCCACAAGAAGTCAGTTTCTACTCCTTCAGTGTTGTTTTGCCGAGTGAGACCAAAAGTAAACTTTTAGTTTTGTGCACCAAAAAAGGCCTGCTGGGCGAATTACTGTTTTGTGTAGAAACTCTAATTTTAATTGTAAAATTTTTTTAGTTTTGTGCATCAAAAAAGGCCTGCTGGGTGAATTGCTGTTTTTGTGTAGAAACTCTAATTTTAATTGTAAAATTTTTTCTTTAAATTGTTTTAACTGTATTTATGTTTTGTATTTTTTCATTTTTAATAAAGATATCTTGAGGTATTATGTATTTTTGGCTTGTCACAAAGTGAGAACTGAATTAATTGAATGAGAAATATATCTCTAATGAAATTCAAGGAAGGAAGTTTAAATGAAATGCAGCAAAAAATGTATATGCTTTAATATTCTGTACAAGGAAGTCATGGGGTGTACACATTAGATTTTTTCTTTTTGTATAAACAGAAGCAGCCAAAATACCCTCCCCACCACCAAGTCACCCAACCCTCCATCTTTAAGTCAAAATCAATTTCCAGGTTTTTTACCAATAATGCAGTGCCCATTTGTCATTTGTGTCATCTCATTTACATTTCAAAATTACACATTTACAAAATTTTAAAAATTTCCATTTAAGTTAAATATAAGTTTTCTAAAATCCTTTTAATTAACTTCACTCTGAAGAAAGCTTTTAAATTTATAAATTTCAGCAAACCTTGGAATGTATTTAATGAACACAAAAAGTATTAATATTGTGATTTTTATTCTAGAGTATCTGCTGTTGTATCTGCATTTGATATTGAGGTTCCACGTTCTCTGGTGGAGGTAGTAATATGGTGGAATGTTCCCATGCACTTCTGGCTCAAAACATGTAAGTCTGATATCTGTTTGTAAAATTAGATTCTATTTGTATAAACTTACTCATATCAAATGGTATTCAAATTTATCAGATCCCTAGGACAGTGATGTAATAAGAAATTAAACTATTAGATTTCATCATCTTAGAATAAGTCTTTTTTGTTTCCCCACCCCCAAAAGCAGCTTCATTTCATTTTGCTTTGCAGTCTTTTCAAATTAAAACTTATGCAATTTTCAAATTAAAAATAAATGGAGTATCTCATATTGGTACTAACCTATGAACCTACACTATTATTTTATTGTATTTATATCATTAAATATGACTTCTTTTCATGCTTAAATTTTAATAACTAATATTTAGTTAAAAATTTAATTTCAAATGTTTTATTTATCATTATAGTTATGTATTTAGTATGAATATCAGAAAATAATTTTACATTTTTACTTATATTAGTGAGATTTAAATCAGTTCCTTTAAAAATTCAAATTTCTGTGTTATTTATCACATTTTGGCCTAGAAATTTTTCAATCTTTTTTAATGGTTTAGTGAATTTTTAGAATGTTTTTAAAGTGGTTGTGTAAGTTAGGTTAAATCCTTTATATTTGGGAGCATAAAGCTATGAAAAATGAATAGAAGTGAGGTCATAGTCAGTTTGCATATATAGTCAAATTAATTCCTATAGTTTTTCCTGTAGTGCTTCCTTCTGTAATCTACAAATATGGTATTAACTGTAGTCTTTGCACTGCAAGGGAAAATTATTTATTGACTTTGTCATTAAGCAGTAAAATTTAGCACCAGTTATGGATAGGCATGGCATAGCAACACGCTCATAACATCTGTGCTTTCATTTGATGCAACTCCGATTGATTCTCAATAAATCATCTTTTGTCTTTATGAACAAGGATATAAATTAACTGTCACTGCTGTATTTTTTCTTACAGTTTGGAAAAAAAAAAAAAAAAGTTGATTAAAATGTGGTTCCCGCCTTCTGCAGAACAGCAAGCAGTGAATTATTTTCTGTTATGGGATTGTCCCCTAAAAAAAAAAAGTGTGTTTTAAGGGGACACGATATAATACTTTATTTGAAAATGATAAACAATGGGAGTACAGTGGGAAAAATTGTGTCCACAGTATATGCATTCAAAAAAGAACATGATTTGAGAGCTATAGAACATTATCTGAGAGCTACATTTGTAATTGCTCTCTGTGCATTTTCAGCTGATTCATTTATGTCCTATAACTATTTGGTCTACAACTGGCTTATATACTTGTATGGGAAAAGTAATAACCTTGTCTTTTAGCAATTGCATCTGATTGAAACTGTTATTATATGTAGGATGGTTCATAAAAAAGAGTAACATTTTTCTTTGTTCTCCCCCTCTTGCCATACAATAAAATGTCATGTATCAGTGAGTTTTTTTTATCATTTCAAGTCTCCAGGCCTTATCTTCTCTATTTGTTTTTTCTCTGAGAAATCATGAAATGAAACATGTATGCCATACTTGTATCTTTAGCAGCAAATTGGTGCAGTAGTGCATTTCATAATTACTGAGCAGATAGAGTATGTGCAGCATGAAACTATCATTTTGATATATAATTAACTTATTGAATGTATATTCATAGAAGGCCTCATGTAGCAAACTTTCATCTGAGTTATAACACGTTTTTGTACTGTAAGAAATAATAATTTTATAAGCAAGTAAATTCTTGTCCTCCTTTTTATATATAAAAGGGGATCTAAGGTCAGCTTTAGCTTGTATCTAGTTAATAGCCCAATTAAAGAAGAATTTGTTATTTTGAAAGTTTAAAAATCAAAATGAAGTTTACTTTTTTATCTGTTCTTAGAATGACTTCTGGTTAATAAGAACAAGAATAGCACTTGTTCAAATGTTTTTATATGGTGTACATTTTTTTCTGATAATTTTTTAAGCATACTCAAAATCTTATGAACAGTAGTCTCAGAAGTAGAAATTTTGATTTATTTGTTGATATGTTGTTTTTGCAAAAAATCTTAAAATTTTGAAATAGTAACTTTTTATAGACTACTAAAATAAAGGATTTTTATCTTCAGATGTCTTTAAAACTGCGAGGCCATTGGGTGATTTTATTGCCATATTGCTTACCTATGCTGCCAGCTCATTTCTTCATGTAAGTAAAATTAATTTGTTTATAAATATAATGATGTAATACTGGATTTTCCAAAAAAATCACAAATTGTTGTTTAAGATATTATTATTTATAATATAATTATGTTTCTTATTATTTATGTAGCTTATATTATGTTTCCTATCTTATGTTTTCCCTTCTTCTGTGCTGTTTCTTATCTTTTAGTCATGTAATAAAGATTATGCATTGTGCAATACAGCTGTAATATTTGAAAATCTGATATATGTGGTGATATTTAACTGTTATTGAAACAAATTAAATACTTATTGTCATTTTTATTAAATGCTAATGTACAAATGCAGTATTTGAAAAGATCATTATATGTAAAGGTTATGTATTGGTACTGAAAACGAAAAGTAGAAAACTTTAGTATGAGAAACAATAATTATTATTATTAATTTTTATATTCTTTTTTGTTGTGTAATTTATTGGAATAAATTATTCATAACTTTTGAGAAAGTTAGATTGACTTTTTAATTAAATATTAATGGTACGTATATATTATCCCGTTGACCCTGAAACTGCATTCAAGCAGTGCAATTTATCGCCAGTTATGAATAAGCTTAATGTAACAACACACTCGTAACATTTCTGTTTTCTAACATTCTTTTCATAACAATTGTCTTGTCTGCCTATCTTCTCTGTATGTTCATTTAATGTAGCTGGACTGATTCTCAGTAAGGCACTTTTTGTTTTTATGAATAAGGATATAAATTAACTAAAGAAAAAAAATCCATAAGCTTTCAGATTTTATATTGCACCCAAAGGGAAATTTTTTTCATTTACATACACATGCACAGTTCGAGAGCATTTGAGCTAAAGTCCCTTTGGGCTAAAAATATCTAAAAACAGCATATCTTTAGAATTTCTGATAGTCTTGTGCGCTGGAGATAAAAATGTTTTTTTCTGTACAGTGTTGCCATCCCTCGCTTTGAAATTGTTGATTTTGTGAATAAAAAATTTGTTAAAATTTTAGAAAATATAAAATAGATAATAAAACAAATTTGAAATTTCACACAGAAACATACATGCATTCATACAGATTCTTCATTATTTAATTTCTTGAAATATAATAAAGAGTGATAATATTTGGTGGTAGCAATTTTAAAAGTGAAACAGACATTTATAGTGAATCAATGCTAAATGTCATTTCAAGACTAATAACCCCTCTGGGCTAATTATTGCTGTATTTTTCCTTGCATTTGAAACTAATTATTTAAATTTAGGATTTGCCTTCTACAGAATAGCAAGCAATGTATTATTTCAAAGTTATGAGATCCTACCATCAAAAAAAGTGTGTATTAATGAACATGATATGATCAGCTGAATATAGCCAACAAAATAATAACGAATTGAAATTATCACCTGCAGAAAGTTTGTACTTGTAGAGGTCTAAACAGAACTTTCAATAAAAATCAGAGGACTTAACAAAATAGTAGAAATCGACAAACGGCCTTTCATGAAGTACAAAAAGAAAATAACTTGAATTCTGATTGTTTATTAAATGAAGAGCTGCTAGTTTTTTCAGAATTCCATAGGAATATTTGACGCAATTTTGATTGTATTTCCAGTAAGGTACTAGCCAACTTTCATGGCTGATGGGATAATATGTAAATACCATTTTAAATTAAACCTGAGCAGCTTAATTACCTCAAAATATTGTTGTCTCAATATTATGACTGAAATGTTATGTGTTAGAATTAAATGCAATCAACTGCAATAAATTTATTATAAAAAGTTTGCAACCAAGTCTGTGCTCTTGTATCCTTTTAAAAAATTTTCAGTCTGTAATGAAAGATAAATCATCAGTATTTAGCTAATTATAGAAAAAAGTAAGTCTGAAAAGCTGAACAGGAAAAGTAAAAGGGAAGTTTAAGAAATATTTAAGTAATTGGAATTAAAAAGATTGATGAATCAAAAATAATTTAAGAAAATTCCTATAAATATATTTTAGTGTAATGATTTAAGTATAGTATGAGTAGAAAATCTCTTTCAAAAGATGGCAATAGCATTTGAGTTTTTTAAAAAAAGTTTTATTCAAAAATGATTAATTTGTTCTCTTTTTTACAAAAAATTAAATTGAAATATACTTTTATGTTATAGAAGTACTTATTAAAAAATTAATTATTTAATTAATCACTATAGTTGATTGCTTACTGAAAACCAACCCTACTTAAAACCTCTATCAGGCAGCATAACTTTCCCAATGTACAATTTTCATATATTTTTGAATGCTTCTAACATTATTTAAAAGTTCTTTTGACAAAGTAAATACACCTCAATCCTATTAGAAATGGTAGTGAGAAGCCATTAAACTAGTTTTCCAATACAGATGTCTTTTGCCTTCCGTCAGTTTTTAATTTTGTATCTCCTGATATTTTCTGCATTGATATGTAAGTGCATTTTGAGACCATTTTTGCATATTCTGCTACAAATAACAATTCTTTTTGTTTTTTGACATCACTTTGAGGTTTACATAGTAAAATTTATATAGCACTAGTACGCAGGGCCAGTGCTAGGCATTTTGCCGCCTGGTGCAAACTGTAGGTCTTATATTTTGCTGCCTGGTGCTTCCCTATATTCTAAAAATTTTGCCACATCTAAATTATGCTGGTCAGTGCAGCTGCATAAGAAACAAATGTTCTTTTGAAGCCGTATTATCAGAAATTGCAGGTATGTAGCCTGCAGTTTCTGCTAATTTACAATTTCTTTTGATTTATATTAAAATAGATTATGTATGAATTTTGTTTTTGATATTTAATGTATGTAATCGCTTTTAGGGACTGAACTTTCAGCTTGCTGCAGTTCTTCTGTCGCTGGGTTTTTATACATATATAGAACATGGTAAGAATATCATATTCAGTTTAAAATTTTTTATTGCAATTGTTATTGCGTTTTTGGGAACTTTTATTGATATTTGCAAAAATGTATTTAATTCATTTAATAAATTTATATGTCATGCAATCTTAAGCATTTTGATTGAAAATTTAGACCAAAAATATTAAACTATTTTATTAAGAAATTCACATAAAACTGTCAACTTAAATTAATCCTTACTTCTTAATTATTTATAATTTTAAATATACACTTTTTTTAAAGCATCATGTATCATAATATGGTAACATTTTCACAGTTTGATATTTGTATTTTCTACCCTTGAATTAATATATCCAAATTTATACTTGTTTTTCGTGGTGTCTTTTCTAGTGTTGAGGAAAAAGCTATCAAATATTTTTAATGCTTGCATTTTGGCAAGGAGGTGTAGATCTGAGTGTGATCATTTATTCAAACATGTAAGTATGATAAATTTCATGTAATATATATAGCACTGATTGATAAGAAGCTAATTAGGTTTACAAGAAAGTTCATTATATTAATGCTGTGATTATTTATAAATTTATTCGACTTTCCTGTAAAATTTTAATTAATAATATATAATAATGTTAGCATATGGGGAGAGAAAAGGTGTTATTCAATAGCTAAGTAACTATTTTAATTTTTAATAGGGTTTCATTTCTTAATTGTATACAGACTCTTGCCCCTCTCTCCGAAACAAAATTCAGTGCAAACTGTTAACATTTTTATCAGTCTTGATTATTTTATTTAGTGAATATGTAAACAAATATCTATAGTGCATAATTTAGAGGTAATTTTTTGCTGTTATATCAAAAGTGGTGTAAACAAATATTTTATACCATTTTGGTTAGTACTGTATTTTGCTGTGCAATATAAAGTACTTTTCTAAAGTTTGTGTAGAATGTATGTATCACAAATTATTTGTATGTATTTTCCTAAAAAATTAATCTGAGAATATTTCTCAAAGTTAATTGAAAATGAAAATGTAGATGAAATCCATTTTGAAGGGAAAAAAAATGCTTATTCTTTTTTTTAAACATAAATTCGAGTCTTGTGTGACTTATCAAATCATAGGTAATCACTCCTACTAAGGTGAACTTTTGGCAGTCCTAGTTCAGTAAATGCAGAATCTTCACAGTGTAATTATTTATTAAGCTGGGAGATGTAGCTTTTAATTGCAATATGCATGTAGAAAAAGACTTCTAATAAATAAATCCATCACTAGATGGCAAAAAGAGCACATTCAGTTTCTGTGAATCAAGTCATATGTGTACCTCTAGGTACAGAATCACTTATCTAATTATTGCTTACTGATCACTTATTCAAATCAGATTTTTGAAACTACATTTAACTATACATATACGATAACTCAGTCAACTGTGTAATAAAACTCAGCCTCACTGATTCTCATTTTTATTCTTTAGATGCTTTAGACTCTTTTTTTTTTTTTTTTTTTAAATTAGCTTCTTGATTCTATTTAAGATGCATACTTTAAAACATTTGAGGAAAGAGTCAGTCTGCTGTACCTTCAGATATGAGAGAGAAGAAAGTTTTGAGTTGAGAAAAGAAGCATTTTTTAGTTCAAAAAAGCATAGTTCTCATATGAAATTACCATACATGAAAACTGATAAAATCCCTATTAATTTTTAAAAAATAAGATATATGAATTTCATTATTAATAAGAAAATTAAATTTTTGCAAGCACTTTTGCTAGCAAAATTAATTAGAATAAAATGCATTTATGAACATCTATCCTAATTAGTTTTAGTAATGTGATACAGATCCAGTCACCATTCTTGCTTTAAATAGTTCTTTAAAATATGTGTACATATAATGAATATTATCGTATGCAAAATAGGATAACATTACCCTATATGAAATAATTAAAAACTTATCATTATGTTTGTGAATATTCAATGAATGTTCCATTAATGTTTGTGAATATTCAATAAATGTTCTAGTAAAGATTCTTGCTTTAAATATGTATACATATAATGAATACTGTCCTGTGCAAAATATGATTACAATACCTTATATGAAATAATAAAAACTTGTCATTTTGTTTGCAAATATTCAATGACTGTGATTATTTATTGTAATATGAAACACAGAGGGCTAAAAATCCTAGTTATTAAGACAAGTCTAAAAAAAGAAATATAGCTTAATAATTTAACTGTCGTCAATTTAAATGTATTTCAGTCTTCATGCATCTCTGCTATAGTGCTTCTGTTTCAAATGATTTCGAATTTCAAATGTAGATGTCTTCATGCATTAAAATTTGTCTCAATTGTTGCAGAATCAGGTATTGTCAATGAAATAAAGACGAAAAATGTACATACATAAAATTATAAAGAATTACTATATCTTCCCTTGCATATTCAAGACTTTAACACAACAAGCTTTTTATTGTAAGATTCATGATTTTGAATCCTGAAAAAGGTACATTTGATTTTTCATCTTTCTTGATCAGAAAAACCTAATAATTTGTACAATGGCATCCAAACTAAGACATCTGATGGATGATAACTGTCAACACCTTGATTTGGTTACCTCAGTCTCTTTCAGTCAGTCTTTAAGTGGGGGAGAATGTAATGAATTACTGTAGTCCCTTGTACATCCTTTGATGGTGTAAGAGATTGCCAAATCCAGCTGGCAATTAGAAGATCCATAGTTTGAATTCCAGGAAGGGCATAATTGATATTTCATGTTTTTCTCTTTAAAAGCACTAAAGTTCTATAAAGTGTTTATTAAATAAAGCATTTTTATTATGTATAATTTTTTAAAGGTATTTGAAAAATAATCTGCAAAAAAATTGTCATACAAAGTTATTTTTAAAACTCCTGTGAAAATTGCAGCAGATGTCAAATTTGAATCAGAATGAATAAAAAATGTGCATTTTATCTGAGGCTTAATATATTGCCTAAGAACTCAGAGTGGGATTCCCACTGTAAGAAGTAATACAAAAAATTTGTGCATATTTTTAGTTTGAATTTCTTCTTGAGTTTTTAAACAAATTAAATCTTCCCAAATGAATAACATTGTGAAACATTTTATTAATTTACAAGAGTAATGTGATAAGAAATATTATTATTATGAATCATTATCACTATAATACATCTCAATAACATGTGTAAAAAAGTTTCCAAGTCTAAAAAGTAAAAAAGTTTCTAAGTAAAGTAGTTTCTAAGTCTACTTTTTTCCATTTAGGACCACCCTTATGTTGTAATTACTAATATTGCCTTTGGACTGCTCTCTGTTTTCCACCTTGCTTATTTAGGAGTCATGTTCGATAGCTCTTCATCTCTTGAAGAGGAGGTAAGAGCTTGTTCAGCTTTTTTTATAGTTTATGTGTATATATTAGTTTATTTACTTTTCTTTCTTATATACATATCTTAAAGATGTATACATAGTTTTTCTTTCTTATACATATCTTGTATACATATTGTCTCATTTATGCATATCTTTTCACAATATATACAAAAACTATTCTGTACTTTTATGCACAAAATCCATTTTTTATGAATTGTGTAATTTTATGGGCAGGTGCAAACATTGTGCTAGTCTGCCAGTTTGTTATCATATGGTATTTGAAATGCATATGTTACCTATTTAAATTTTCCCTCTTTTTTTCATAAGAAGTTTTCAGGATTTTGAAATGCAATCTTGTATATTTACTTATTATTTTTTTATGCATCATTAAGTCTGGCCACTTATCTACATTTTGGTGATTTAAAGATCAGTTTATCAAAAATTTTGGTTGATTACTTTATTTATAAATTAATTTTGGTTACCATGAATTTAATGATGATTTTTTAAACAATAGCATTATGATAATGCAGTAATAATAATAGTAGTCTATTAATTTTTTTTGTTACTTTAAATAGCATTAGAATAAATTATTGTTTCCTCCACCATGTTTTAATATATATAACCATGTTTAATATATATAACCATGTTTAATATATATAACCATGTTTTAATATATATAACCATGTTTAATATATATAACCATAATATAACCGTGTTTTTATACCTTTCATTTTGAATTCACTTGATTTTTGAGTATCTTAATTCCAAAACTGAAACAAAACAGTTATTTTTTCGGAAAAGCAAAAATCAGATGTGTATCAGTTTGCTCCAAGAAATTCACTTTACACTTTTTTCTTAAATTTTCATTCAGTTTTTCCATCAACATTTTCTTTTTTTTTTTCATTTACAAAGCTGACTGATATGATGATCCGATATTAGAAAATATAGCATGGATGCAATTATACAGCATAAATAAAAATGGGAGTACTACATTTAACACAGTTTGCATAAACTGCAAATTAAGCGGTTTTGAGCATTTGCAGTTCAGCAATATTAACTGGCAGCTAATGAATAGTTTTATTACATATATTTTTGTGAATTTTCTTTTTAACATTGAGGAATTCTTCTTTAAAAAATCAATTGATTCCTTATAGGTAGATACGCAATAATACAATATTTTATTTGGGATTAACATAATGTTCTGTCAGTGATTTAGTATGCACATGGATAATTAGGCAAAACAAAAACTTCTGTTTGGCATAGATTTTAGTCAAGGCTGTATCAGTTTTGAGGCCAAACGAGCAAGGTTCGTATTGACCAGGAACAAAGAAATATGCAATGAAGGGAAAGCCACTATTGTTTTCATACTCAACAGGAGTAATGTGAACAAGAAGGTAGTGCCATTGTCGGCAGAAATAGTAACAAAAAATGAAAAGTTAATAGGATTTTAAAAATGTTAGGAAAGGTTGGATTGGAATTAAAGCCATTGACTAAATAGTATAAATCTTTGTGAATGTTAAAAGCTTCAAGAAAATTAATTCACCAACGAAAGAAGCCTTTTGGATAATTTTTGCAGACCAAAAATCAAAATTGTGATTAAATTTCTAACTGCATCCTTGTTTCTAATTTTTAAAGCTCACAACCCAATTGACTAGTCCCACCCATCCAGTTAAACTTCCCACTGTGAGTACTAATCCCATTGTTAATATCTCTAATGTTAATTGTTTGGAGGATCAGAAGGAAATATTAAATATAACTTCAAATTTTCACATTTAAACATTTATTTCCTCCAATCATAGATATATTGAAAAAACTTTTAAATTCTCAAAAAGTTCAAAAACACAGACGCAATTTGTCCCTTAATTACTCATAACCTGAATTTTAACAACAAATCATTTGTATTCGAATCTTAACTAAAAGGAAAGGAAGGCCTAATCTGAAATTCATTCTAATCCTAACATTATGCTTTCCAAAGCTGGTAGGTGGACAGATTGTTACTATGGGCGATTGCAAATACGTTGATGGAATCACAAAACTGATAAATGAAAGCCCATACTGCTCAATCCCTAAAGTTTCTTCAACTTCTGACCTCATGAAAGTTAACAAAGTTGTTAAATATTCTCTTATATTTCCAACTCAGTTTAAAGAATACCTCATTCCACCTATTGCCAAATGTGCTAAGTTTTATGCTTTTGCCAAAGTCCACAAAATTTAAATTCCTTTTTGAACTGTACTTTCTAACTTAGGAATGGCACCATATTCTTTGACCAAATATTTAATTTCTATATTTTCTCCTTTGCTTTCTAACAATATTTGCAATGAAAAAAACTCTTTTAAAGTCACTGATAAACTTAAGCATATTTCTCTCCTGCTCTCCATTATGATTTTTTCTGATGTTAAACCACTGTTTATCAATGTTCCAGTCAAAGGAGCTCTAAAATGTTTTGAAATTGGGCTTCAAGAATTCTATTTCATACATACTGAAACTGAATAGTTAGTTTCTCTTAGTCAAACCTTTCAGTCAAACCCATTTTGTTTTTTAAATGAATATTATCACCAAATTGAATGATTAGCTATGGGTAATCCTCCCAGTCCTGTACTTTCTGACATTTAAGTGCACTAGTTTGTGATAAAATTCTCTAAGAAACTACCTTTTCATCTCTGGATTCGCTATGCACATGACACTTAGGCACTTTTTGATGGTAATAAAGAAGGTTTTATCTGTTATAAATTCAATGCAGCTATCCAGTTCACTTTTGAAACTGAATCTGACAATACCCTTCCCTTCCTTGATAGTCTTGTAATCCACAATGAATCTGGTTTCATCAATACTGTTTACCTAAAACTTTTTCTGTTTGTTTGCCTTCCCATGCCAAGTTATGTCATCTGGCTAACAAGAAATGGCTTATTTTACTATTACCTATTTTGTGTTCTCAGTTTTCTCCTCAGAACCTTTGCTTACTAAAGAATATTATTTGAGGTCAGCTTCTACTGACTGAGGAATTTCTTTCTTGGTCATTGACAAAGCCTTTAAAAATTTTCTATCTTGCTGTAAAAGAAGACACTGTGCATTAGAATTAATAATGTTGTCATGCTTCCATTTCATCCTTCTATCAGTTACAAAATTGCATGGATTCTCCAGAAGTTCAATTTTCAAGCAATTTTCTTCCCTGTCAATAAAATTAATGGTTCAATTATTAAAGATTCCATTCCTGACTTTAATTCTTAGGGAATTTATACATATCTTGCAGTGTAGTTTGAGATATATCAGCCAAACTAAAAGAGCATTAAAGTTTCTCATCAAGGAACATGAATCTTATGTTTAAAAAAGTGAAATTATTAAATTTTTGATAGCTAATCATATTTGGACATTTAGTGTCACTTTTGATTTTGGATCTAGAAAAGCTTCTTCCATTGGTCAACTGGATTTTCTTGAAGCTTATCATATTCACTTAGATTTGTCTTCTTTAGTTAGTGATATTAATTTCCATCCAGTCCTTCCTATTGCTTTTAAAATTCTATTAATTTTTCAATTTTCATTACTATTTCTGCCGACAGACTTTCTCATTCGCTTTGCCCCTTTTGGCTATGAATGCAACCATGGCTTTCCCTTTGTTGCAGATTTCTTTCTTTCTGAGGTAAGAAGGGCATGTACCTGTTTGCCCTTAAAACCGACAGAAATCTATGCCAAACACAAAGTTGTTGCTCTGCCTAATTTTATATTTTACTTTGACATGTTCCTGTTCTGTCTTGACATGTACAGTGTTTTTAGAGTAATTTTTCTTTATCACTCTTTCAAATGTTGTTGCATTGTAAATGCATTATAAAAGCATAGTGTAATGAGCACAGATGGATTAATTTATTTTAGGGCCCCGGACAATTTTTCCTGTCAGGCCCCTACACCTAGGGTGTTATGTATTTACGTCGAGGGCATAGCACATTTTTCACATCTCCTGCTTTAAAAAATCCTAATGACTCTACAGTGGTGTCTAACTAGAAGGTGGTGGATGATAATTTTTCACCACCAGGATTTGTAGACAGGGTCCCGTAATCCTCGGTCGCCCTTTAAAAGGAGTATGTAAGGTATTTTCTCCCTTCTTTCTGCATGCTTCCATGGTATAACGTTAGCACACTCGGTGCGTATTCGAGAGGTCTAGGTCTACACACCAACTTCTTTTACTAAAATCTTGGCTTCAGACTAAATTTCTGCATCAATATTATCTGTTTTTGTATTAGCAACATGTTTAAACAGAACATTTTTTTTTTTGTTTATTTGTTTCTTCCTGCATTTTCTTCTCACGCTTTCTTTTTTAAGCACCAGAAGCATGACAATAATTCATTTTATATAAAATATTTATACAATTTATTATATAAAAATCTACTTCAACTAAATAAACACTCGCAGAAATTTAATATTTAGAGCCAAAAATCGTCTCTTGATTAAGAACATTTTGTCTCTACTCTTTCTATGTTTGCAGTATGCACCCAATATCACGTGTCATGCCCCGCCTACAGATCAGCTAGGCAGCAAAATTTTGTTCACGTACAGTGGAGCATTTATATCAGCTTAATAAAAAAGGAAACCTGTAGATTTGAATTAAATTTAAAATGAGTATATGGATAAAATTTTATTTTTACATTTTTTTTTCAAAGTAGACGGTTTAACCGCCCTCCCCCCCCCAAAAAAACTGGGCCCTAGACATTTATCTTATTTGTCTCTGCTATGGTTGGGCCCTGGTAATAGGTGAAAGATAAACAACATCTGATGAAAGTTAAAAAAAAACTTGTGAAATATGTGACTTGCAAAATTTGTTTATAATTTTGTAGAGCTATCTATAAAAAATGCATATAAGCTCATACTGATAATTATAAGATATATATGTATATATACACACATATGTTGATAAAATGTTTGATTTCATATTTATGCGATGTTCATTCAGAAGTTAAATAAACTTATGTATAATGATTTTACATTATTTTTCATTATCATTCTCATTCAAATTAATGAATTGCATATACATGGTAAAAGAAAATAATAATGGATTTAAAAAAAAACAGCCAATTCTTAATTGGCCAAAGAGATTTAACTTTTTACTGATTAACAGAACCTGTCTAAGAAGAAAGAGTAGTTTGCTTATTATCCATGCCTGTTGGTTGTTGCCCAAGCATACACATTCAATGTTATTCACAAGAATCTAAAAAAGAAACACGAACAATTCCAATAAAACTATAAAATCCGCTGAATTGTGTCTTTAATTTCAATGATTACCTCATGCAATTCGTTCTGCATAAAGGTATTGTTTGAATTGATCCCAGGGACTGTTTTGTTTTGTACATATATTCATAATGGTAGAGAAATTCTATTACAAACCTTCAGTATAAAGCAAAACTGTTCATGGGAAATAAGAAATAAGGGGAAGAAAATTATGCAAGATAACAGCAGATGATATCACACTATTTTGGGTTTTTTTAATCAAAAATATTTATTTATTTATCTATAAGTGCCTGGTTTTTAGCTCTTAAGCTATAATTCATCTTGCTTCCCAGTACTTTTGGATGACAGAGTTAAGACTATTAAGTGCAGATCATGGGTTTAAATGTTCTTTGTCCATAGGTTGTTCAGCATCACAGTGAAAGAACACATTAGAGAATTTGAGTCTGATGTAAAAAAGATAAGCACTAAGGTAATCATGTCCAGTAGAAAGATGAAATGGTGGCTCAGCTGTAGGGGGAAGAGAGACTGGGATATTATGTTTCTTGTTCAGGAGATGCTTCCAAGCCTTTTCCCTAGCTTTCATGTATAAATTTGAGTTATGAATTTTGTAATTATTAGTCTCCTAACAAAAAGCTCATAAAATTTCTGGATTTTTGGAAGACAGATATTCCTTTCTTTGCCAGGGAATTTTCACTCTCATTTCCCTGCACTCCATAATGAGCTGACACCCACTGTAATGCTTCTGAATTAGTAAGAATACTTGCTCGTTGGTATGTTGGTTTGGTTTATATGATTATGGCAAAGCCCAAACGGCTATTTGCGTAAGGGGAGGTATGCCTTCATGGAGGACCTTCTAAAGGAAACTGGCTCATATACATGTCACACATGGGGAAAACCACAAAAACATCCATGCAGCAAACCCATTTGTGGTATTCAGCGTCAGACTGAACTATGAATTTTCGGCAACTTTACCTCTTGTGGGCTACTGATTGGTGTAATTTTAGAAGGCCTTCTCATGGTGCAGCCTGGTTAACACTAAATCTACCACAGTATTCAAATTTCTTTCTGTTTTTTTAATCCAAAATATATAAACATTATTAAATTTTCTATTAAAAATAAATGAAGGGAAGCAAAAATATGTGGGAGTTGTATTTATCCACAGTACTTTGGAGTTGTATTTATCCACAGTACTGCATAATCAAAAATTTGTAAACATTATTGAATTGTCTATTAAAATGAATTGCTCAGTCTTAAAAATAAATGTACTGCTATTAATGTTTCAAATTGACTGCTATCAAAATATAATTATAATGTAAACAAAAATAGCAGATGCACTGTGAAGTGAGGAGACAGACAAGAAGAAACAAAGAAAAAAGGTGCACATGCATGTTTGAGAGAGAGAAACTTTGAATCCTGATTAATTTACATAATCAAATGAGCTTCTTCTTTGGATTAAATGCCAACAAATTGTTAATGTACTTTCTTTTAATTATAATATGGGTTATTTTTCTTTCCTGTGTATTTTTAATAGCTATTGGATTAGCTGTACTTTTTAATTAGCCATGGATATCATCTTTGGTAAATATATCATCTTTTATAAACCTGTTCATCATAGCTTTTACAGTGTTTGAAATCTCATTGTGTGTAAAATCATTAGGAAACGATTTAACAATGATTGGAAGGTGGAAAAGTGTTAATATTTTACTGTATCATCAGTATTTTAATATGTATTAGGCTTGTGCTGCCATGCATGTTAACATATTATAAAATATATATATATATTTTTTTTTATGTTTGATGTTATGCTTGATACTGCTTAAATACATTAATCTAAGCATGGTTTAAAGTATACAAAAGAAATAAAGTATATTATAGGCAAAGTAAGTAAAACAAGTAATGAAACAGTTTTATAGAAATGTTTTGAACATATATGATTTGGGAATAAAGAAGGAACAAAGCTGGGTGAGGCTGAGGGTGAGAGTGAACTTCATAATTTATAATACTGTTACTTTGTTCAGTCAGTTCAGATAAAAGTTGAAATATTAAGTGCTCAAATGCTTGCAAAGGTAGTTAAAATTTTAGATCTTTTAGGACTGTATTTCAGACCTTTGGTCTTAAGGACATTTTATTGCATCTTAATTAGAATGCTTACTGAAGTCCTTCAACTTTAGCAGGAATTTTTAAATATATGAAAGCTTTAAATCTGTTATTCAAATTTGTATGTGATTCTGATACAGTGATTTCTCATAAACATATTCAGCACTGGCACAGATCAAGAGGTGTATATTTTTATTGATTTAATAAATTAGATTCGTGAAGTAAAGAAATAATTTATTCAAAGATTTAATATTTTTTTGAATAATTAGTATATATTTTTTATAATTTTGGTTTCTCATCACTATAGTTTCATTTAATTCCTTTCTTTCATTCACTATGCTATGCAAATAAAATTCATTTTATTTAATGAATTATATTGCTGATAATAATAATTAAGATAAAAGAAGATTCATATGTTCTAATCACAAAATGCAAATCTTGATATGTGTTGATATCTTATTCATATTGGATAAACTAGAAACTAATGTTGGGGTTTTTATGATAAATATTTCATTAGTTGTTGTTTGAATTTATTAAAGTGAGTTTCTATCTGTTATTATATTTAATTCACAAGCACTGCATTTTTAAAAACTATGGTACTTATGTATTATCCTATCAACCATTAAAACTGTCACCAAGCAATGTGATTTAGTGCCAGTTACGGAGAAATGTGACATCACAACACACTCATGGCATCTGAGCTTTCGATTGATGTAAGCCCGATTGATTGTCAATAAAACATCTTTTGTTTTTAGAAACAAGGATCTAAATTAACTGCTATTGCTGTATTTTTTCCCGAGAGCTGTATAATTGCATTTGCAATAGGAGTTTTGTTAATCCACAAGTAGTAAAAAGAATTAATATCTGTTGAAAGGAGCAGAACATAGCTGGACATGGTCAAAAAACAGTAATTGATTGGAATAACCATTTGCAGGAAATGTGTACTCATTACCATTCTAAACAAAGCTTTTGGTAAAATCGCAGGACTTAACAAAATAATAGAAAATGATGAAAGCCTTTTTATGAAGTACAAAAATGAAGCAGGTCAGATATTTCTGCAGCAGTGGCTAGTTGGTATATTGTACAGAGAGACTGACAATATTTTATTATAAGAATTATAATATTAATTATTAATTATATTGTTGCAGACAGAGGTGTAGCTCAGAATTCTGTATGAATGATTGATGCAACTTAGGCGATAACTCTGACAACTTTCATAATTCCATGGTCGAGTAGATAACACGGAAGTACCAAAACTATATACAATTATATTAAATTTCAGTTTTCCTTCTTGATATAAAATTTTATGCATTTTTAGAGAAAATAAAATTTTGTTCTTTAAATTCTGATAAAAGTTTCTTCCTTCTCCCAGGGCTACAACATGCATCACACACTGCAGAAGTGGTCCGAACTGAGTTTCAGCAGTCACTGGGTAGCTTTATTCTGTTATATATTTTATTACCTAGTTTAATGTAACTTTTTTAACAATGAACTGGAAGGTGCTGATCAACTTGCTGTAATTCTGATCAAATTAAGTCTTCTGCAGGAACAAAAACAAACAAATGCGTGTACAATCTGAAGATAATTTGGAACAAAAAAGAAGTAAAATATAGGTTATAGCTCTAAGATTTCATGTAGTTAATTAATAGTAACACTGATTTGTTAATTTCAGTAGCTGAAAACAGTCATTCTTTTTTAGATTTAAATAAGTGGAGCTTCAATTGAAATTTGAATCTTTAGGGTAGAATTCAAAGTTAGTTCTAATTGAGCTTTAGGACCAAAATATGTTATTTCTCTTACACACTTTTCAAAGTATATTTCACCATCATGATCTGTTCTTAGGAAATATATTAATGTATATTTTGTTGTTAAATGAAGTGGATAAATTGTTATGTAAAATATTTACTTTTAATAAATTTTAATGCTTTTCTAAAGTGTGTTTTATTGAATAATTCATAAATATTTTTACTTAAAAATATCCTTATTTAAAAGGATAAACTAATAAACTCTATATTAAGGTAACTATGTTTAAAATTTAAGTAATTACAAAAATATAGCTAGCTAGCTATTAAAAAAAAAGATTTTAGTAGAATTTATGTACATTCAGACATATACTTTATACTTTCTGTTATACTCTTCTTTTCAAAAGACTGTAGAAATTTCATTTCACATGTAAAATCTGCAACAAATGAATTTAGCTGTTAGAAGGCTTAGTGTGCTCTTTATGGGAGAAAGGTATGAAGTAATTTCCCGCTGTACAACATAATTCATATTGCAGTTCAAATAAAGTTAAAGCATCTTTCGATCATACAGTGTAATGCCACATTTTGAGCAAAAGGGCATTTGAACAAATAAGCTTGGGTTTCATTGTTTAGAAACAGGTAACTATCATGTCACAACCATCTTATTTTTAGATTTCACACTCATTGAGCCTACTGTTCTGTCTCATGAGTTTGTTTATATGGGGGGAAGGAGTCTACATTTTCAGACAATTAAAGATATCGCAAATGAGGAGACATGTCTGTGATAAATACCAAAAATGCATTCTACTAGTCCTTCCAAGAAATAAGAAGCTATTGTATATGTTTCAATGGATGTTATGTTGGATGTCACGAGGTGACATTTTTTTCACTTTTCAAGCAAAAATGCTTGACGAACATTTCCTGTGAATTTTTTTTAACATAGGAATATATCAGATTGATCTATAGTAACTCAGGCAAGTATAAAAATAGCGTTTTAATTAAAAGTGTACAAAATCTGTTCAACAATACACTGAAAACATAGGAATAATATTTACAGTTGTAGCTTTTGAATTCTTTTGTGTGTCCAATATTTAAGATTTCAGTATGCCTTTTATCCATGGTAAGTAGTTTGGTATCCTGGTATAAAAACCATACTTGTTAGCTTTTCCACAGCCTTCTCCCCAACTGACAACACCTATCAAATACCATCTGGCTTGGTAATTCATAACAAATGGCCCTCCACTGTCTCCGTGACAGGCATCTCCTACTATTTCCTGAGCATAGCCTGCACAAAACATATTGCGACTTACCTAAAATGAAAAATACACATTTTAAACAAATTTTTTAACATTTCTGTAGTGGAAAGACAATTTTTGTCTTTCATAAACTAATCATACATTAGAATTTTTTACAACTCTTTTTTTTTCATTTAATAATTTGACATTTAAATTTCTACTGAAGAAGATCTCTTATGAATAAGACAGACTGAAACAAGGTTCATATAATTGCTATCCAAAGTTAATGTTAGGCATACAAATAATCTAATCCAAATGATTTTTCATGTCTTTCAACTTGTGCAAAATTATTTAATATGAAAATGATTCTCAAATAAAAACTGATATCGATCTTCTATAATGGCAGATTTATAAACTGAGGTCTCTCTTAACTTAAGGCTTCTTATTTTAAGGCAGGAATTATGTTTAATAGTTAAAAAAATTAATTAATGATATGTTGGTTTTTCCACATGATGGCATTCCACAACATAAATCCATAGAGCCTCAGAATATTTTGAGGAATACATTTGAAACTAATATACAGCCATCATGATCATATGATTAAACCCACTGATTTGTTTTTCTCTGGGGATTTTTTAGAATGGAAGTTTAAACGTGGAGAGAGTCCATGCTGCTGTAGTTTTCCCCGTCCAGTGACTGTACTCATTCTGACTTGGGAATTAATAAGTGATATAGACCTGTCCAATCATATAACAACTACAAGTGCAAATGTAATTAAAAGAGTACAAGAATGTTTTATTTTTTAGACACAATTATGTGTAATAGCTGATGGCAGACATTTTGAGCAAATATTACACTAAAATAGTTCACACCTTAGAATTTCTCATTTCATGATTTTCTTTTCTTTTGTTTTTTTTTTTTTTTTTTTTTTCTTGGTATTAGCATAAACTGTGCTCTTCAGTTTCATAAATAATTTATTTTACATTTTTCTTATTGTACATGACCAAATTTAGAATAGTGTAAAATAATTAATATCTAAACTTACAGTTACTAAGTGAGATTTTACGTCTTAAAAATACAATGTTTCAATTATTTATTATTAAAAATATCATTTAATTTTTTTCCCTATTCAAAAAATACTCAGACTGATTTTTTCATTTAAAGAATTTTTTTGCAATGGACTCTTACCATTTGCAATCTGTGTAAATTAAGTTCTGTTTAAAAATTTTGTATTAAAATTTTTCATAACAGTCTGCAGATAAGTGATGACTATTTATCATTTGCATCAGATTACTTTTCCCTAATTTATTATTTTATTTTTAGTTACATACAAATTTAAGTATTGCTCACCGCAATTATAAACAACCCCTCAATTTTCAGAAAAACTATTTGAAACATTAAATATCTAGTCAACTTTTGTTGTATGTGAGTTGCACTTTTTATCATGAGTATAACTTTATTCTATATATATAAGGACTGAGAGAATGTTTGAAAAGTTCAGGGTGTTCTGTTATATAGGTACTTTGGGGGGGGGTAATTTAAAAATTGCAGGGTTATTTTATATCTAAGGATATCAAACATAGTTATCTGGTTACAGGATTAGTTTTGGCTAATATAAACTGTAACGAGTTCCTTTATACTTGAAAAGGATAGTAAAAGCAACTTTTATCGAAATGAAAACCTATCTATCAAACTGAAAAGCAATCTGACTATTTATGAAATTGAAAAGCATACTCTCTTAAAAATGCAGTATTTAAAATATTATAATTGCTTTTGAATCTCTTAGTAATAATTTGAAAAATAATGCTAAGTATTAAATTTTCAGTACTTTTCTGTTATGCATATGGCAATGCTTTTTGAGGCCTGTGAAAGAAAAGTTAATACAGGCTGAGACCCAATGATAGAGTCTTCTGGGCTGTAGTTATATGCGCGTGTGTGTGTGTGTGTATCTATAACCTATTCTTATAACCAGAAATTGTTAACAATTAAAAAAGCCACCCAAAAGGAGTGGCAGGTGTATAATGGAAAAGTTCCAAATTTTCTTACTGTGTAATTTGTAGATGCCATGCACGTCTTTTGGTCAACTATTGGTAGGCGGATTTCTTGTAAGAAACGTGGAGAGAGTCCATGCTGCTTTAGTTTTCCCCATCCAGTGACTGTACCCATTCTGACTTGGGAAATATCCCTATCTCCTGTTAGTAATTTCTCACCTAGCTCTTTGTCACTGAGACAAATTGGCAGAATGTAATCAGTGAATTGGACATGATCTCTCAAACGAACCAGCGCGAGATCATTATCAAAAGTCAATTTGTCATATGCTGGATGTACAACAATGGAGGATGGGTCTGCAATACTTGTCCTGAACTCTTCCTGCTCTTCATATTCACGGTCATGTTTGCCAATCTTAATGACAATTCTGTCCCATCGTAAACCTCTGTAATTTACAAAGCAGTGTGCTGCAGTAGCTATCCATCGTTCATTTAACAAGGATCCTCCACAAAATGATTCTAAATTTGGTTCCCATAGCATGACCTGAAATAAAATATAGATGAATTTTTTAACCATCACAGAATCCAGGCATTTAATGCATCACTATGGCTAATTAATGCTCATTTTGAACATTATTAGCTTGAGGATAGCATAAAATAAAGGAATATCAGCCATTAACAATTGCAGATTTATTTATGATAATAATTTCAAGAATATTTTATTTTCTACCAATAAGATGTTTAAAACATTGTAGCTAATACAAATAATGCAATAATATTAGTAAGACTATTAGTTCCTTATCATATAGAAAGACACTGAATAATCAAATTGTTGGCAAGCCAAAATCATCAAAATGCAAACCAGGTTTTATGATTATTATAGCTTACAAATATATTTTAGCTATCATAAAAAATAAGTAACACATCAGATATGAATAGCTGTAGAAAGTAAATTACATGTTTAATAATTAGTATAAAATTGCACTATAATTAATAAAAATGTCTTTATCTAATTAATATATTTTATATACATAAAAATAAAATAAATTACCTCCATTTTTTTAATGTGCAGAGCAAGGCAAAATGAATTACATATATCAAATATAGGAGCTCTTTTTATACTGAAGATGCTCACAAATGATCTTGAATGAGGGAAATGTAAATTTTTAACATAATGTAATATATACAAGGTGCTAACAATGGAAGAAGTCTATGTGAGTGGGTGTTTACAAATAGATGCCATCATGAAAAATATACAAAAGTGTTTATGTATCTGACAATTTTCTTGAATTTTAAAAATCAAAGTTAAGATTTGCTTTCAGTTTCTGTACAGATGATATTTAATAAAAAGAATTTAACATTTTTTTTCATCATAGATTTAAAACTGCATTAATAATTATGTTTTTCAATTTTTATGCATGATTTAAATTTTTATATAGGCATTGTTACTTATTTCTAAAATCCCTAAAATATCCTTCCAATCAAAAATTTAAGTGCATTTTTCGAACTCATTATTATTACTTACATATATAGAATATTTAAAAAATTTTGAAATCTTTAAGTGAGATTGCATTTTGCACATTTAGATGTAAACCTGATTAGGATTTAAGAAACGAATACAAGCGCGCATTTAGATGTAAATCTGATTAGGATTTAAGAAACAAATTAAAGTGATCTTATGTATTTTCTGCTGAGAAGTAAAATTTAAAGCTCAAAATGTAAGCCAAAATGCTCTAATTCTAATAAGATTAATTTTGAATCATCTCTATTATGTAATATTAAAACAGAAAATTTCTCAAAATTAACTTACATAACATACACATACTTTTCATAATATTACTTCTCATAAACATATTTCTTTATAAACAGTCTTAAACTGTCTTTTGAGATGAAAACCAACTGCAAAAAACTTCTGTTTTTAAAAAAATTGCTAAAATATTGAAATATATTAGCTAAAAAAATTGGATTTTAGCATTTCTACACATGTAAATTTGCAGTTTATGCATAAATTTCATGTCTCTGACGTGAAAAGTATCTTATAGATATCTGAATACTTATTTGCATAAATATTTTTAGTTGTATTTATGTATGGTTTCCACACAATTTAATGAATGGTATCTTTAAAATTTTAATTGCATGAAGATTTTATTTATTTATTTTATCTCGGATATGGGGAAGAAAAAAGCTTCTGACTGCCGTTTTCCCGCTTTCTTTCCCATGAGGCTTGCATTAAAATTGAAATTTTAAATATATTATACTCCAAATACCTTACGTAATTCATCTTTTGAATTAGAACCACAGTTGCATGAGCAACTGTTTAAGAAACATTCGATCTTGCTATATTTTTGAAGGCATCTATATTAGTTAGTGTTCCTTAAAATGAAATATTTCAAGTCAAGCAAATGCATAAATGTAGTCACCTACAGATATCTCTTACCTGCCACGGATAAGCACCTTTTTTTGTATTATGACCACCTACAATCTTCCCATGTTGCATCAGTGGTACATCATTAGAAGGTTGACCAACTTTAGATCTCCCACAAACTGAAATAAAGTTGATAAATTAGTTCTCTAAAAATCATTTGCGAAAGAAACAAAAGATGTAAGCATTTCATTTCAAAAGCTGTTGTACAAAATTTAAAATGGTCATGTAATTTAAACTATATTAAATATTAAAATGGATACTCTAAATACCTAGGGAGATGACTATGAGTATGCATGTTCCTTACTCAAATGCAAAATCTTTAGTTCAATGGTAATAACACCTTATTCAAAATGTAAGCAAGATGTACGTGTTGTCTCTCTTCTTTTTATGTACTATTTCTTCATGCAATGTAATTTTGCATTTTTAATAAGTAAAAATTAAGTATAAATTTTAATACATATTAAATTTCAGCATGTGTATAGTTATTCAAATTTAAATATTTCCTCCTACTGGTCTAGCACATCCCAGTTTTGAGATATGATGTAGATTATGCATTCTAGTACCTGGAGAATGCTGAGATGGGGAATGGTAATAGGAAATCTTGACTATTTTAGACCTCATATGAATCAAGTTACTTTATTGCTACTACCTTTTTAATAGACTTCAGAAATAAATAAAACTTCCAACTCTTTTAGTTAATAAGTTAATAGCTATGTAATACAACACAAGTTTATTAAATTAATGCATGAAAATAATTTTCACCCAAGTAATATTATTATAATAAAATGTTGTATTAATATGATATTCTTCCTAGTTGTAGAAGAAAGAATAAGTAATTAAAATGAACACGATTAGTATTTCGAAGATCAGGAAATGTGGTAAAGCATGTATTTTATGAAAATGACGTTGAATGATGTTAATTTGTGACAATCAAAGATGGAGAATGAAAACTATCATATTATTAAGTAGAATATTTTTATGTAATAGATTAGATGAAAGGTGATGCTTCCATATATTTTCGTATAGCTTGGAGAATATGAAAAAAAAAATATTCACTGTCTTTATTTTTGAAGTAAATCATCTAGATTTAATTAGTGCTGTATGAGTTGATTATGGAAGAGAATTTTCATATTCTGCAACAGCAATTTTTGATACTTAACTGTGATGTATAATCATACTTTCCAATGGACTTAAGATCTTACATTGTTTTACAACATCAGTTTTCAAACACATGCATGTGCAGTAAACATACATAGTGCCTAACACTGACATATAGAGTGATCTAAATTATATCTCAAAAAGTACTTCAGGAATCTTAATTAAATTTGATTGTGCTACTTCATGCCACTAAGGATCACTGTACTCATACGAAATAAAAAGAAGTCAAAAGTTCTTTGATATGCAATTTGTGCAGAAGTATAATTTGTTGTTATAAGCAACCTTAGTGGCTTTGTCGATGACACAAGGGTTTGTTGCCAGAGTTGTGTAGCTGCCCAGAGTGGATATTAAATCTGTTAGCTTTCTCTTTCTAGAAGATCTACTATATCTTGTTATGCATAATTCCCCCTCTCCAAACTTTTGCAGTAATTCGCTGATCTTCCTGCAGAATAAAGTATCTTTATACCAAATTTTGCATCAGCTCAGTAAATACTTTTTGGGAAATGCAATATGCATTTGCTATCTAAATTTTGGACATCAGTATATTTGCTTTTTGCTGCATTACTGTTAATAATAATATTAGTATTGAACAATGGTTCTTAAACTTTTCAAAATTTTATCTTTTGGTCATGACTAAAATTAGTGAGTAATGACCCCCAATATAAAATGTTCACAAATTACAACCTAAAAAAAAGAGAGAGACAGAGAGAATGGGATGTTTTTAAATTATGGAGACATGTATATTTAATAGAGTTATAAGGTACTTCTCCCGCCTTCGTGGTGTAGTGGTCAGCACGATGGGTGCGAATTCCAGAGGTTCATGGTTCGAGTCCCGGCGAAGGCGTTGCTCATTTTTCAATACTCCTGCTTCCAAAAAACCTTATGACTCTACAGTGGTGCCCGAACTAAAAAAAAAATGGTGAATGATGATTCTCCACGACCAGGATTTGGTGATTGGGTCCCCTAACCCCCAGTCGCCCTCTAAAAGGGGGAGTATATAATGCCTTTGTGGTGCAGTGATCAGCATGCTCGATGAGTATTCAAGAGGTCCGTGGTTCGAATCCCGCGAGGGCATTCCTCATTTATCACGTCTCCCGCATCGAAATAACCTAACAACTCTACAGTGGCGCCCGAACTAAAAGGCAGTGGATGATGATTCTCTACCACCACGATTTGGCAATTGGGGCCCCTAATCCCCCAGTCGCTCTTTGAAAGAGGGAGTATATAAGGTATTTCTCCTGCCTTCTTTGCATGCCTTCATGGTGTAGTGGTCAATGACAGAATAAGAATAAGAAGGCTCCGGCACTTCTTTTATGTAACTGAACAGCAATTTCAGTACAATTTGATCTTGAAAATTTTATTCTTAGCAGTAAAATTATATTAAAAGTCGCTTATTACATGTTAATTTATCTCTTTTCGTTTTATTTAATTTTAATTATTTAATTACTTTAATTATTTAAGTATAAATGATAATTAATAAATATTAATATCAATTAAATAATTATTAATTAATTTGATAACCATTAACTATTTAATTTTTTAATTATTAATGATTTTAATAGTCATTTTATTTATTTACTCTTGTTCCTCTTTCCTAACGGTCTTCCATAGTGCTCCGGCACTTTTAGAAATTAAGCCCTGTTGAAAGCAATGAAAATTATCTGTTCACAATTTCTTTTACTGCTAGTTCAAGTTTCAAAAAGCTTTTACTTTGTTGTGAACATTGAGAGATGTAACATGTTATCAACTCATTCAGCCGATGGATAGTATCAGCCAGGAAATATCTCCTGAGCAGCTGATTACTCATCTCTAAACGCAAGTAAACTCTCACCTGCTATAAAAAAATTTAAAAAACAACATCTTTTCGAAATCTATATAAGTGAGTATGTAAGGATTAAAATGGGAAACCAGCATTTCCCATTTTAGTTCCTTTTTTCTACGATCTCTTTACCAGGGCAAAAAGTGAAAATCACAGGATGAAGATGCAGAGAGTGGGGTAGCATACAACAAACGAATTGTGGAATTTTTTTGTCCAATGCTGCATGTGTGCTTTGCATTTTTATGCAAAAGAATAATGCTTTGAGACGACATTCGATTATCCTGAACTTCTAACTCAAATATTCTAGTGTTCCGCAATAACGAGTAATGTCCACTGTGCACCTTTGGTAATCAGCCAGTGACAGTAGGTTCACGACGATCAAGAGAAAGAACAACAAAATCCTTCCAGTAAACCTCGAGCGTGATTCAGCAATGGACCTTATTAGTTGTCAAGTCTACACTCATTCACTTTTGAGTCGCTTTCGAAATGTTACAAAAGGGGGGGGGCAGTACTACTGGTGAATAAAGCAGATGTCGCCTAGATGGTATAGTGGTTTGGGGAGCCTACTACAGTGTGTCTATCATAAGAAAAGCTCTCGCAAGTTGGTCTGCTGCTGTCTGTTGCCGTAGAAACGAGCCTTGACCCATTTTCCGTAGGGGTGTCTTGAAGATTTACTTTTCAGTTTGCCATCCTGGTGCATTTAAAAATGAATTGGCAACCCTTGGTTCGCTCCTTTGAAATGTTCTAGCCCTGTTGCTATAGCGACCGCTACCTGCCAGACACTGTGGTAGGAACTGTTCTTCTCTTAGACAGACAGTACAGTATCGAAGGCCCGGGTTCGAATCCCGGAGAAAACAGGGATGTTTGTAAATGTATAGTGTCGGTGCGGCATGGCGGCACTCGAACTATGCAGCGAGCCGAAAGTCCTCTCGTGTGGAGTGGTGGGAGATCCCTCTGGATACCCCCCAGGTTGCTCTCCCTCAAAATTGGGTGTGATCAATAGAAGTCCAACCTCCTTTCGCAGTAGGCTCTGTTCCATCTGATAGTGGACAAGACAACAACAACCATAAAGCAGGTGATTTATCGTGTGCATATAACATGCGCAATAGATAAGTGTATCAAAAGCGTAATCGATTTTTCCTCATTTCTGCATACACCGGAATCACAGGCCCCATCCACTTATATCAGACAACCTTTATATTCTGCCATTTGCCTTTCCTACCGTTATTAAATATCTAAAAATTTATTTTGAAGCTAGCAATATTATAACCAACATAAAAGATATTATTTCCTTCCCGAATAAAAACCTATATAATCAGCAGATTAAATAAATTTCGAATTCAAGTATTCCAGTTCTGTTTTTTATGTGATACATATTTCTTTTTAGGGTCATTCTGATTTCATTTAAGGAATAACAACACTCAACTGAATTTAATAAAATTAATAGTAATTAATTCACATTTGTTTGTTGATGCTACTTCTAGATGTGAGACGTAAGAATTAATTAATACTTACTTTCCTCAATATTTGCTCTCTTACTCACTTGAAGAAACGCAGAAGCTCGTTTCTGGCAGTTAGCTGCTTCATCAAAGGCTACACAGGTATAAATTCCTGTGTCCGCAAGTGTCACTTTATCCAAGAAGAGAAATCCATTCTTTAGAAGGGTCATGTGTTCTTTTCTTTCGAGTGGCTCTCCATTTTTTTCCCATGATAATTGCACATGTGTTCCTGCTGCTAGGCATTCTAAATGTGCAAACTCACCCTCCGCAAATGAAGAATCTTTAGGAATTTTTCGAAATACTGCAGAAGGAGAGAAAAAAAAAAAGTACTTTATTCATCAAGAGTTAGCGTGAATAAATCATTTGAAGTTTCAAGTGCTTTTCAGGTTTCGAATGGAACTTAACATTTCGCATGTATCAAATGTCTACTTCATATGTAACGCATTATATACTTATTTTTCATTGTATTTCATGAGTGATATTTATTTTGTTTAGTTACATATCCATACTTGTACATGTTGCATTTGAAAATCAGTTATCAACCAGCTTGGTTAATACTATTAGTAATGTCTGCCGTGTTTTTTTCCCCTTTAAAAGGTGAAAATATGAAAAATGTACTATTTTGTCAGTTAGTTTTTTTTTCTGTATCTAAAAAATATCGGAATGATTGACTATAATGATGCTGTTACAAATAAAGTGCATATTCTGTTTATTACTCTGGAAACTATTATCTCGATTGCTTGTTTTTAATTAGATCAAATGTTGCAGATACATTTAATTAAAAAATGTTACATATATATTTTCTTGTTTGAAACATTCAAAATACTTTTTAAGTCCTGAATAGCATTAACAGCAAGGCAATGAGCACATTTTAATGTTGTTGAAAACTATAGATGGAATAAACTGTAATTCTCTCATTTTATTATCATATTTAAAGTTAAAAGAACATTCTTTATAAAGTAGGGATAACAGTAGTATCTGAAAAGGTCTGCAAATATACTTCAAGCATTTTATCAACATTTTGCCAAACCACAAATCTATATATTATTTGTTAATTTCAGATGCGTTTTGGAATGGCTTTTCTTTCAATAATTATGTAAATTGTAAATCTTACGCCAAAAATATGACCTGCAAGTATATTCTCCATTGCTGTTTTAAACATTAGACGTTGAGTAAAACAATGCTTTCAGACCTGAAGCAACGGTCATAAAGTTTGCACTAATCCACGCTGTAGAAATACAAGCAGATAAAATCATTATTCATTTCGACATTAAGGAATACAAGAAATTTCTGATTTTAAACACTCGTTTCCAGCAATGTAAGAAACCTAGGATTTCCTACAATTCGCTTAAGAATTCCAAAACAACATCTCTGGATATGTCATGTAAGCCACGATGGGAATTAACGAGCAAGTCGCCCAACCGGTATAGTGGTTAGCGTTGCTGACTGCCGGGCCGAAGGGCTCGGATTCGAATCCCGGAGAAGGCATGGATGCTTGTTAATGTATAGTGTTGGTGTGGCATGGCGGCACTTTAAATATGCGGCGAGCCAAAAGTCCTCTCATGTGGTTTGGTGGAAGGGGAGAGGGGTGGGAGACCCTCGGACCTGTCCCTCCATCAAAATTGGGGGCAAAACTGAGCCAAATCGCACTGTCACCTGTTAGGTGCTCAAGGCTGTTGCCAACGACAGGTGTAATCTGGTGCTCCTTGACACGAGAATTCTCGTTGGCTTGGGCTGACTCTGTCAGACAAGTGAGCATGAGTAACAACAACAATAACAACAACAACAACATGAGCAGACCTGCATCAGACATCATACTTCTCTTACAAGGCAGACCACCTTCTAAGAGAAGCAGTATTAGAATGGCGCAACATATCAATATAAAGTGGCTAATATCAAATATTAGACATCTTTTACAACAACATGGTGTTTCAAGCTAGCAACAAGAATGAAATCGAGCAAATCAAGGACGCAGGGTACATATGTTTTACCCCTCAGTCGCTAAAAAGGAATATCCAATAATTTTTTAACTTTGTATAACAAAATACGCTCCTTTTCCCACGTACTTATTCGCCAGAATTATGACATCTAATAATCAATGTATTTGTGGACAAAGAAGCATGCCATATCATTATGTTTTTGATTAAAATTTAACGTACAGTGGGCGGAAAAACTAATATTGCACCACATCAAAAATATATGCTCTATAAAACATTCCTTTGTAAAAAGAACCATAAAAATTCATGACAAAACTTACAACTGTGAATCGTAAAGACCCGTGCTAAGCATAATGTGTAACATAATTTGCATATAATTCACTACTGTAGTAACATCATAATCTAATATATACTAAACCAAATAATTATATTAAAAAAAATCAGAAACTTTTAACATTAAACATTTCAAGCGGACACTGCAGCAAGCTTCAAATTCCTAGGGATGTATAACAACAATGAAAAATCACAACAGTTCAGTTTTTATGTACACTACTAAAGACATGTATCTGAAATTCTGCAGTGTGGTCAAAATAGGCAAGAGCAAACACTGCTCCATTGTCTAACTGTGCATCTGATGAAGTTCTATATGATGACACAATTCGCATAGTTAGGTTAGATTGTTGAAAAATGGCAAAGCACGAGAGGATTATCTGGCTAAGGGTATAGATACCTTGGTGAAGGACTTTTTTAGGGAAAACTGGCTAGTATTTATGTTACAAAATCTCAAAAGTTAGCCTCTTCTCTTGTGATCGCACCCGTTCGAACTCCCAGTAGAATTAACTTCGTGTAATTGTAAACTGATAAACAGGTGCATAGAATTCTCTGAAGCATTTAACTTAGCATGTTTTGTTATAAAGCGTCCTGAAATGCATTTACGCTCTCACCTACAATGCAGCAGTATCATATGATATGGTTCTGTTAACTTATTAGGTATTTTCTCCCTCCTTTCAGCATGCCTATGTGGTGTAACGGTTGGTACACACGGCGCGTATTCGAGAAGTCTAGGGTTCGAGTCCCGGCGATGACATTGCTCATTTCTTAGATTTCCTTGTTTCGAAAACTTCTAAAATGATTCTACAGTGGCGCTCGAACTAAAAAAAAGGTGATGGAGGATGATTCTTCACCCCATTATTTGGCGATTGGATCCCCTAATTCTCAGTCGCCCTTTAAAAGGGGAGTGTATAAGGTATTTTCCCCGCTTTCTTAGCATGCTTTCGTGGTGTAATAGGCAGCACACTCGGCGCGTATTCGAGAGGTCTGCGGTTCGAGTCCCGGCGAGGGCATTCCTCATTTTTCATGTCTCCTGCTTCAAAATAACTTAATGTCTCTACTTCTGTAGAATCTCTGTGGAGTTACCTCTCACTAGGACAATACTACCATGTATGTCGCACACAATGACCATTGTTTCTTCTATCATCAGTATGTATCAACTCTTCCTACAGTTGCGTGGTCGCACGATTTGTCTTCCATCAATCACACATGGAATATGTTTGTTCGAAGCTTTACTCAAAGTTATTGCTGATGCATTGTGGATGCACTTTGAATCCGCATGGAATGATGTCACACAGGCAGCTAATCCAGCACATTTATCAGCCGCTGCCATGTCATAGGCAATTCGTAATAATAATAAAAGGTAGGCACACAGACTACTGAATTTGGCACATTCTTTTTTATGTACACTGCGAAAAAAAGCGGGACAGTTCTATATCTCCCGTTCTACTCGGCCGATTGACGAAATTCAAATTGCGTTTCTCAAGTCTCGAAAGCGCGACTTAGGATATATATTAAATTTATATATAGAATTGTTTTAATTTAGGTATTTTGACACAAAATCGGACTTTTTCTGAAATGACATACCAGTTTTTTCCATATTTCGACTCTACAACTCAAATTATGCCAAACTGCCAAGCTTTATAAAAATCGCACGAGTAATTTTTAAAAAATCAGCTCTCGAAATTTTAGCTCCTCATTTTAATTGAGTTTGGTAGATATTTATAAATATCTCTTTATTTTTATTAAACTTGTTTGATTCTTCCTTTCACATTTCGAAATTTAGGTTCATTCCAAATAACATTCGCCCATTTTTTATGATTTGTTTTTAAAATATGAACTTTTAAATAATTTTTATAAATTTTTCGAAAAAAATTTTGAATTGTAATCTATAAAATTTTTACCATCATCTTGAACTAGATGTATTTCTAAGCATACCTGCAAAATATTATAATTTTTTATTCAAAACTTCAGAAGATATACGTGAATTTATATATTGGTGCGTTTTGAAATTTGACATATTTGTTGAAAGTGATAATAACATCAAATGTTGTTTAGGCGCTTTGTTAAAATTATATGAAAGTAGGATCGATGTGACTTTTTTCTGCTCATCCACAATGTAAAAAGGTAAGAACGATGTGACTTTTTTCCCTTTCTGCACAATGGAAGAGAAAGGAAAATAGGTTGCCATATATTAAGAAGTTCGCCAAGTGAATTATTCTTGGCGCAAAGTGAAAAAATGCGAGAAGTTAAATTTTTGAATTTCTCCTTAAATTTCGCACTAAATTTTACAAAATTTAATATTTAGGCATAATTTGAGTCTTAGAATCGAAATATGAAAAAAAAAATGGCATGTCATTTCAGTAAAAGTCCGATTTTGTGCCAAAATCACTATGTTAGGACAATGCTATATATAATACATATCCTTTCGAGACATGAAAAACGCAATTTGAATTTCGTCAGTCAGCCCAGTAGAACCAAAGATGGAACTATCCCCCCCTTTTTTTTGCAGTGTATATTTCAATCCTTTTTATCTTATGTCGTATGTTGTCGTTCTCATATATCCTTATACTGAAACTCATATCCTTGTTCTTCTTGTGATTGCACTGAACAGAAGTTTATGTAAATACTTGAAGAAATCCACATGTAACTATTATAAATTGTGTACATCTGTCTATATGTAACAAATAAACGTATGTCATTAATGCATAAATGCGCCAATTTAAAAAAAAAATCGACTGTAGTCAGATAACCCAGACCCGCAAGACACATGCCAAGAGTTTCAGAAATAGCTTTACTTAACGGTTTCTCCTATACTACTGTATCAAGGATATAGCAAGATAGATTGATCCCTAGCGGGAGGATTAATGTTGATCAGCCATATGCAGCTTGGAACTCCCTAATGGTACTTCAGAAACGAATTACACTTACTTTCACAAGTACTACTCTTCATACCTAAGATTACTGAGTTCCAGAACCGTCGAGCTATAAAACTATTCGAGTTTGACATCCAACCAATACCAATAATGAATTATGGCTGGTTTATCGCTCGATGTTACCAGCTCGATTGAATTAATGCCTTGAAACGGCGCCTGAGATTGGAGATTTCTTGAAAGGTATTGTGTCTAAAGGACGGCGACTTGGTGCCGGGAAACTCAAACAGAAGCATCGCTGCATGTATACATAGAGACAGTATAATAATAAAAAATATAAGCTATAATAAAAAAATTTAAGCTTTCAGATTTTACATTACGTTCAAAAGGGCGTTTTTATAACGTTTTGCATGCTACCTTTATTTATTAAATATCATGTTCTTCGCACTTAAACCATAAAATTCGTGCCAACAGCAATATCGCAAAATAATTTTAAAATGAGCATATCTTTAGAGTTACCGATACACAATCTCGAGCGCTGGAGATTAAAAAAAAATTTTTTCGTACAGTGTTGCCATTCCTCGCTTTGAAATCGTTGAGTTTCTTAGTCAAAAAATCGTTAAAATTTCACAAAATATGAAATCGATAATAAAACAAATTCCAAATTTAGACTTCCAGATGCCCAAATTCGGTGGAAAAATACGTTATTCAAAATTTGATGGCTGTAGGTACTGATGTTTTATCACAATGCGAGAAACATGCAAACGTTTATGCAGATTCTTAATTATTTAGTTTCTTTAAATATAATACAGGGCTCTAATATTTGGTGGCAACAATTTGAAAAATGAACCGACATTTATAGAGAGCCAAAACGAAATGAATAGTTCTTCTGGGCAAATTTCCCCTTTGGACTAAACAGTATTTATAAAGATTTTGTTACGTATTATTCAAATGTAATATATTATTTAAAATAAAATAATACATAAAATAATATTTATTATATTTAAAAATTTAATAAATATTATTAGTTCTATGACTCAATACTTCTACATTCAAGAAATTCTACATTTTTACTACATTCAAGAAAAATTATTTCTCATACAGACGGAAAAATTTAATAAACAGAAGCGTCTTGATGGATGACATATTTAATTTCTTCTCCTGAAAAGTTATCATAAAAATAGAAATAGTTTATCTGCATTTAAGTAAGAAAATAATATTGATAGCTATCTTGAAACCATTTATAAATATTATTAATATTAAAAATCAGTTTGTCAAACAGCACTCACCTATTTCACAGGTTGAGTTACTGCTACTTGATTCATTTTCAAGGCGCACATATACGTTCACAGAAATGGTATCGTCAGGGGAAACAGCAACGCACGTATACATGCCACTCAAATGCTGATCCATTCTTTGTATCCACAGGGTACCATTAGAAAGCATCCTTAGGCCTGGTAACGGATTCCCACCAGCGAGAAAATGATCACCTTTCAACCTAAAATTGTATCATAATAGATCACTATTTTTGTTAAAAATATTTTAAATATAAAATTATTAAAAAAACATTTTAAATCTGAAAAGTTTCAGATTTTAAATTACGTCCAAAGGTGCGTTTATTTAACATTTTGTGTGTTACCTTTATTTATTAAATATCATGTTCTTCGCACTTAAACCATAAAATTCAGTTCAACATCAATATCGCAAAATAATTTTAAAATGAGTATATCTTTAGAATTTCCGATACACAATTCCGCGCGCTGGAGATAAAAAGTTTTTTTTTTTTCGTAGAATGTTGCCATTGCTCGCTTTTAAATCGTTTGAGCTTGTTCATCAAAAATTCGTTAAAGTTTTACAAAATATGAAATAGGTAATAAAACAAATTCCAAATTCGGGCTTCCAGATGCGCATATTTGGGTAGAAACGAACGTTATTCAAAGTTGGATGGCTCTAGGTACCGTTGTTTTATCACATTTGTAGAAATATACATACATTTATGCAGATTCGGCATTATTTAATTTCTTTAAATATAATTCAGAGCTGCAATATTTGGTGGCAACAGTCTGAAAAGTGATACAACGCTTTTAGTGATTCGACGCAAAATCGCAAAACGAAAACAATAGTCCTTCAGGGACAAAGCCCCTTTGAACTGAAAACTATGAAAATCTCTACTTAATTGAGCTACTCCATTTTTAATAGAGAATAATTAAAAAGAATGAAAGGTTATTTGTCATCTATGGGAAGGAGAAATACCGAAATTTTACTTCGTTGTTGAAATGTTCGTCAATGGGCCCAGCAGAACAGGAGATATAGAATTGTCCTCTTTTTTTTTTTCCGCAGTGTACATCATCCAGTTCGATAGTGAAGTAATAATGTGCATAATATTTTAAGTTATACAGTACTTTTGCGAACGCATTTGAGCTCAAATGTTACAAATATGAAGCTGAATATTTTTGTACTTGTTAATAAGATTGAGATTCAAAAGGCCTTGCCAAATTTTACTGAGATTCATCATTACATTTTTATAAATGACTTCTTACCACAGAACAATAATAAGACTACTTACCATCGTATTCTTGCATTTAGATCACGTGCACTACAGTGTATCATGTGTGAGGATCCTTTTGATAATGTAGTATTCTGGGGAATATTCAGAAATGAATTCTTTACTGCAGTAGAGCCTCTTACATTTTCCGGACGTGAGCTTTCTGTGTCTAGAATAAAGAGCAGCTTGATTTTAGAGAGGTTAAACGTTATTTCAAATATTACGCTACAAATTACCATGATAACAAGAGAGGGAGAGGAGGTAATTAGCTCGTTTTAAAAGGCGTCTAATTTGGCCAGCGATGAGTTTGAGAATTAAGAGAGCCGTTATTTGTCTGAATGGCAGCAAGAGAGCAATGGCAAAATTGTGGGCATTAAGAACAAACTTAGAAAATATGATTACTTAACCTCTTTTGAAACCGACACTTAAACATTCATTTGTCTGTAAAATTATTGTAGTCTTGTATTTTTATAAGAATCCTATCATGTTATGATAGTCAAACATTTACAAAAGTTGGTTAAAGTTACATATACTTTCTTCATTTTTCTATATAAGCGAACATAAATTGCAGTATAATATTCTAAAATCTAAATATAGTATTTTAGATTATCAGTATAATGTTCGAAAAAAATGGCCAAAAAGTCCTTACACGCAGTGATATACAATGTATCCAAAAGGCATTTTCTTTCAGTATCTAGCATTGCACTTGCTGGGGCAGGTACAGTCTGTTGCTTTAAAATAAGAATTTCAAGATTACCTTTCGCCATCCGATTTGCTTCGTAACCATGGGAACAACAGCTGCGGAAAAAGGTCGAGTCGCCTAATTTTTTCCCTCCTTTTCGTTTCATTTATCATGTTTCGCTTCACGCAAAGCGCGCGAATGAAGGCTGATTGAAACTACAACCTTATGGACCTTATAAGAACCTCTCTTACAAGGTCCATGTACAACCTCAAATGACGTAGAGAACATAGAGGCAGGACGGTGAGGACGACATGAGTTACGATCGCAGAGAGGGGGGGGGGAGAGGCTAGGAACGACTTTTTAAGTGCCTACTTAAAAGTAACAGACTATAGGGTGCATGTTTTGTGAGATTCATTATTATGAACGCTTTCAGAAGTTTCCAAGCTTTCCTATTCTGTTTCCATATTGCGTGATAATGGATTAACTAATAATTTATTGTAATGAAAAAGCATTCATTACCTGAAACGTTTTATTTGTCTTCAGTCGTGGCTGCAGATTACATTCACATGTTATGTAATATATTATTGTCACTTTGGAAGAGAAAAGCAATCTCGAAAGCAGGGCACTGGACGCGCCTTGACTCATTCTTCTGCGGTCTTAGAGAAAATCAAATGTCTGGGATTAAAAAATAATATAAAAAATAACAAAATGGAGCCTATTTTATACGAAACTTGGGTCAAAAGTCTTCAGCATTTGAAGACAGAACTCGAAGAAAGGTTCCGCGATATCGGATCTATCAAAGATAAGCTGTCTCAATTTTCAGCTCTAAATCAAATATTTAATGAAATGGGTATTTCATAACAACTTGCCTAAGTCCCTAGCGAGATCCAAGTTAATTCATATGACCCTCTGTCCTGAAAATCGTTAGTACAAGCATCATGTCTCCAAACAACAGAAAGCTCTTTGCAAGAAAAAGACGCCATACGTTGAGGAAGAAATAATATTCATCCACCTCGTGCCTAGATTTTTCTTACGTACGTTCCTTTCATTTTTTTTTCGAAATTACCATAGGAAGTAAAATTTTATGCAATTGCTCACTTCTTAAATACAGCATTATCTATGAAATAGCTTTTATTTTTCGGTACTTACTTATTAACGCAATCACCTTAACGAATTTTCTCGATTTCTTACGAATGGAAAAGTAAAAGGTACTTATCGGGTGCAAGTTGGTGATTTCCGCCACTTTCTTTTGAAAAATTCCCAAATTGTTGATATTTATCGTAATTCGGGAAACATTATCAACATATGAAAAGGAAACATACTTTAGCAATTTAAAATACAAATTTTAATTATTAATAAAGGATTACGTGACACATTTAAAAAAATAAAACTGTTACATTCTTCTCCAATAATTTTTTTCGCTATTCTCTTCAAGTACACAGCGATCTGTTTTCGCTTAAAAAGATTAGATAACTGCAGAGACTCGGCATAACGCAAATCTTGATAACACTGGCTATCCACCAAACGCATCTCCTAGTTTTCACTTTAGATAATTTGCGGCAAAATTCCATATTCTTGCAGAAATTTTATCGCAGGTTCTTCCACTACGGGCAAATTCCAAAAGTGCATATTTTAAAATTAAGTTTAAGGAAAAAAAAAATCACGGTTTGTTTATAAACACGGTTCGGAGCTTGGAATACAATAAAAAGAACGCATATGAAAATGGCTACGTTGCTTGAATGAAGAATTGTTATGGTTGAAGAATGGTTGCTAGGATTTTGCACGTTCTGAAAAATCAGGCGACTTCTACTAAGGTAGATTATGTAGGTAAATGATTTTCAACAATGCATTGAGGCTTCTCTGTATGGAAGGACAATAAATTTTCTTTTAAAGATTACGCTTACTAATCTGCGTGATACTTTTACAAATTAAGTTTATTAAATAAGTGTCTTCAGACGAAAAAGAATCAGACGAAAGAGAATTTGTCCCTACAAAGATTTTTTTCGAATTTTTCAGATATGCTTGGACTATCGAGTCGGTCAATTCTATTCAATTCAGGGTCGTGTAGCTGTATTGAGCGCCTACACGATGATTTCACAGTTTTAGTTATTAAACCCACATGCTGGTCTAAAGGAAACATACAAAAGGAAATAAGAACTGCAGTTTTCAAACCTACTTTTGATAAAAAAAAATTGGAAAAATTCATGAAATGAGATAATTAAAGACATGATGGATATTTTCATTTTTAACGGCGACAGTCTGATTCAATATAAAATGCAGGAAAATCTTGCTAAAAACTGCCTTCTCTTTTTACGTACACATATTTGTCTAAGTGCTTGAATAATTTTTCTTTCTGATCAAACAGTTAAAAATTTTAAAATAATCTTTTAATAAATGTTTTTGTCATGAAATTTTAAATATATCTGTTACAAGAATGTATATGTAAATCATATATTAATATTATATCTGAATTTACTTTTAGGGGGAGGAATGGAATGAAAATCGCACTGAATGTACTTAGGGGAATACAGTTGCGAACGGAAGGAAACTTGAAGCAAATCTAGGCTATTTAATAGGGAGGAATGCATACAGTAAATCAAATTTTAAACCAAGAATTTTGGAAAAATATACATTATAAAATTTAATATACAACATAATAACGTTCTGCATGCAAAATATTTTTGAATGTTTTAAAAAAATGCAAGACAGAGGAAGATTTAAACAATAACAAAAATTGAGTAAATTAATTTCAAAGTTCATAAATACAGATTTGTCTAATTTAATAAATTTGTCAATGCTGACATTAAATGTTACATTTAAGATGTGACATTTAGTTGTTTAGTATTTTGACACTTCCTCTAACATGATATCTTTGAACCATTCGTTTTAATTTCAGCACTGGAATGGTAAGGCATTTTAATATAAGCCAAACTCCTTAGCATAAACATTGTTGAAGAACCTCATTAAATATTTTATCATTATCACTACTGACAGCAAAGCAATGCATGTTTTTCAATCTTTAAGGCACAAAAAAAATTTAACAAGAAATTTTAATACCTGAATCAAATGTAAATTGAGTGCATTTTACACCGTTGTATAAAAGCTAACAGATATTTAATACGTAGTCAAAATAAAAATTAAATAACTAGTACAAAAAAAGAAATTTAACATGTTCTAAATTAATGCGTCAATTATTCTCTGCAATACTCTTCTTTCATTTCGTTTGAAGAATATAGTAAAATCCAGCAATCTTAAAAAAAAATAAAATAAATAAAGACCAAAAACCGTGAACAAAATCGGAAAGCTTACAGATTTTATATTAGGCCCCCCCCGAAGGGGCGTCTTTTTCATTTGTATACACATACACATTTCGAGAGCATTTGGGCTAAAAATATTTAAAAACAGCATATCTGTCGAATTCCGATAGACAACCTCGCGCGCTGGAGATAAACACGTTTTATTTCATGCAGTGTTGCCACTGCTCTTTTTGAAATCTTTGCGTTTTTTAATCAAAAATTCGTCAAAGTTTTAAAAAAATGTGAAAAAGATTTTAAAAAAAATCGAAATTCGGGTTTCCAGGTGCCCATATTTGGGTGCAACACTATGTTATTCAAAATCTGATGGTTCTAGTTGCCGCAATGCGAAAAACATATACACATTCATACAGATTCTTCACTATTTAATTTCTTTAAATATAATACAGAGCGATAATATTTGGAGGCAACATTTGAAAAGTGATTCAACGCTTTTAGTCATTCGATACAAAATGCCGCTTTGAGACTAATAGCTCTTCTGGGCTAATGTCTGTTCGGGCTTAAAAAAAAAAAAAAAAAAAAAAAAATCTGAAGGCTTTCCGATTTTACATTACGTCCAACGGGGCGTTTTTTTTAACGTTTTGTGTGTTACCTTTACTTATTAAACATTATGTTCTTCGCACTTAAACCATAAAATTCAATTTAACAGCAATATCACAAAATGATTTTGAAATGGGCATATCTTTAAAATTTCCGATACACAGTCTCGCACGCTGGAGATAAAAATGTTTTTTTTTCTTACAGTGTTGCCCTTCCTCGCTTTGAAATCGTTGAGTTTGTTAATCAAAAATTCTTTAATATCTGACAAAATCTTAAAAAATTCCAAAGTACAAATTTTTCTTCCAGATGCCCATGTTCGATGAAGGATTACATTATTCAAAATTTGATGGTTCTAGGTACCGTTGTTTTATGACAATGCGAGAAACATGCCTACATTTATACAGATTCTTCATTATTTAATTTCTTTAAACATAATACAGGGCTGTAATATTTGGTGGTAATAGTTTGAAATGTAAATCAATGCAAAAAGTGAATCGAAACAAAAGTGCCAAAACGAAATTAATAGCTCTTCTAGGGTAACAAAGCCCTTTAGGCTAAAAACCCACTGCTGTTTCATTACAGACTTTTTTTTTCTTGTGATCTGGTTACTGCTGCTTACTATACGTTCAAAATAACGCTGCACAATTCTGTCTCTACACTTTTTCATTTAAAAATACTGCAGTTTTGTCTTGCAACAATTTAGTAAGAGTGAATTTCTCGATTTTAAAGCTGCCAAAAGTTAGGTTATGCAAGATATTTAATGTTGAATACTGGTAGTTGACTTTTATATGCATCAGTATTTTTCTTTTCGGAGGGAGGTGGAAGGAAAGACTCAATCTATATGAAAAATACTCAAAAAATAATAGACCTTTTATTAAAAGCTGAAACATGATTAAATTTGATGAATATCTATTACTTACCGGTTTCGTTTTTCAGGAACTGATACCTAATTTTAAAGCCCGAGAACTCTGCAAAATCATCAGAGCGAAAAATGAGCTCCACTTCGTTACTAGTAGTAGTCAAATTCTTAGGTTCATTTCCTCTTCCACAGTACCTCCCAATGGTGCTAGAATCTTGCAGTGAAGAAAGAAGACCTGTTAGTTATATTTTAAAAAGAAAAAAGTTCTTATGTCCCTGCACTAATTTTAACGTTACCTTACTATCACTTTACTTTGCATCTATAGTAGCCTTATACATCTCAACTAGCCTTATAATGAATAGTATATAGTGAAATCACTGACTAATTAAGGGAAGCATGTGTATTCTTTTCTATAGTATAAATTTATATGCGTCATTGCCCTTGCAGTGTTTTTTACTTTCTTTTACTAAGTAAAGGAAGTATCGTAATCATGAAAAATCCCGGATATCATATTAAAAAAAAATATATTCATTTTGATCGCTATCGAAGTGAGCTCAATTTTATTTTTATTCTTATATTTTGGTAAACTGCCCATTTTTTGCTTTAAAAATGGTTGAATTATGTTGTTCTTATCTTCCGGTTAAGGTTTTTATGCCTTTAGTTATCTGCATGCAATAGCTGGAGAATTATCAACAATTTAAAAGCTGTTTAAGTGCGGCTAAGCCTGATTTTTCTTATCATACCAGCCAGATTTGTTTACATTTCAAACTTAGCAGAATAGTAAATTAAGTCTTTCTGCAACTTCAGTGTCTTTTTGCCGAGTGGAACCAAACGGAAACTTTTAGTTTTGTGCACCGAAAAATCTGTCTTCTTACCTGCTGGCCGAATTGCTTGTTTTTGCGGAAAAATTCTAATTAAGAAATTTTTTTTATTGTTTTAACTATATTTGGTGTTTTATGTTTTTCTATATTTTTCAATTTTTAATGAGGATATTTTGAGTTTTTATTATTTTTGCCTACCTGCCAAGTGAGAACTCAATTAATTGAATGAGAAATATATCTCTAATGAAATTCGAGGAAAAAAGTGTTTCATATTAACAGAAAATACTGTTGCCAGTTTATTTCGGGTAGAGAAGAAAATTGAGTAGCGCTTGCGCCGAATCGTCTGTAAATTTCGAATCGTCTGTAAAACTCAATTTTGCGCCGAAAATTGAGTAGCGCTTGCGGTAAGCGGCGCCGAATCGTCTGTTGAAAAACTCTTTCTTTTTTATTTGTTTAATTTCTTTTATCATCGTTTTAGATTTATTATAGTATTTGAGAAGAACATGTGGTAACGATTAGATAGTTCTTCAGATGGCATAATTTTTATGCATTCTGAGTTATGAAATGAATGAGATTTTAGCTGTTAAGTGAACTTAGCTGTAGAGTGTCACTATGGTAAATAAATATAGTGAATTTTAAAAAGTGCATTTTTTCTATTGGGGTTTATGCGCTATCGACGAAGTAGATTTAATTAAATTCAATAAGTTTAAATGAAATGCAGAAAAAATGCATAAAATTTAGTATTCTGTACAAGGAAGTCATGTGGTGTACGCATGAGCTTTTTTCCAATATACGAACATATGAATTAGCTGAAGTCTTCCTTTGTTGATCGTCGAAGTTAACTCAGACTTTTGAGGAAAGAGAACCGAGATGATTTAAACAGTGTGCTCCTTTAAACATTTTTTCCCACGCATGATGATAAGTTTTTCCCCGATTGAAATCCATTAGTGGAAAAAATGCTTACTTTTGAGATACTTTCAGAATTTCTGCTCAGGACGGCCAAATTTCGTTTTCTTAAAAAATGATTACAACTTCGTCAGACAATAGTAAATTTCAAATATTAGTGCTTCAGCATTTAAGCCAATAATGATCTTACATGATAAGAATGCTCGAATATAATAGTCAATAAGTCAGTAATTATCTTACATGAATAAATGCCTGTTTGAATTCCGTTTGATAAATTTCAGAAACTAGATCCAAAATCTGAATTTTAAATATTTTATTTAATATCAGTTTAATGCACTGATATAGTTACTTGAAATATAAAATTTAAATTATTGCTTATGTTTTGACAGAGGCAAAAAGTTCGCAACTTTTTCCGTCATTTAACATTTTGCGTATAGTTTTTCAACGAGTACCCAAATATGCTTAACTGGACTTTATTTTAGGCTGCATTCGTTCTAGTTAACAAAACTATGGTGTAAGTTACAAGAACTACCAAGACACTTAGTCAATAGGAAGACAGGAAGATAATTAAGGAAACTATGGAAAGGGTAAAAACTAGGGAAATTTATTTATATACAGTTAAACCTTATAAAGAAATTCTTTTTAGGGGCAGTAAAAAATTATCTATTATCGGGAGTGTTAAAATAGTTTTTTTGCGGAAGAAAATGAATAAAATATCCAAGGAAATGGAATAAAATTGTTAACACTAATTCTCCTTAAGCGTTAAAAATAATGTTTAAAGCATCTACATTAAGGGATAATGTAAAATAAGAATTAGCCCCACTATTGGCATGGTAGTGAGTAAACCAACTACTACAGCCTTAAGATCGGGCTCGAATTTGGAAGAAGGCATAGATGTCAGTATTTAGTGTGTTTGGGGAATAAAAGCACTCAAAATATTTTCGAGCTGAACGTTTTTTGAGAGACTGATGGTAAGAGAGCGGAGGATAGGAGCTCCTTGGGTCCGTCTACTAGGCTAATTGCAACAAAATTTGGATAGACATTTTCCCTTTGTTCTTGCAACATTCTTGGTGTTGCTGTTGTTGTCTTCTTCATGTAATTCATGGAAGAATGGTTGCCAGAGACTCAAGGAGGTTAGACTTCTATTTCCACCCCAGGTTTGAGAGAGAGCATCCCGGGGTAGTGGCCCGAGGGTATCCCACCCCTCTTCCTACAACCTAACCACACGAGAGGACAGGACTTTCGCCTCCCCATATATTTAGAGTGCCTTCATGCCGCAAAGACACTATACATTTACAGACATCCATGCCTTCTTCGGGCTTTGGTACCGCAGAAGGCTTTCCATAACCAATGCACCGTCTGAGCGGTGTTCTTGGTGATGAAACGGTTAAATGACCGATAAATGTCGCCCACTCCTGATAAATGTTTTAATTTGAAAGTGCCCCGCCATTTGAAGCAACAACAGCAAAATAAGAAATTTTGAAACTAATATTTCACTTATGGATACTATTTTGGAAGTTCTATTATCACTATTTCCTTTTCCAGACAACAACATGCCAACCTCACTCGAATAGTCAGATGAATCTGGTAACATCTGAAAATGTTTTATGCTTCAGGGTGTAGCGATAAGATTACAATAGAAGATGTAGTGGAATTTGAAACCAAATGCATAGCTTCCTACTCATGGAAATTGGTACCTCACATTTATTTACCTTTTGACTGACAGATTTACTGAATTGGTAGATTTTTAAGGTGATATAGAAAAGTAACCGTTGTCTCGAAAATTTTGGATCACAAAGAAACCTGCCTTTTTTCTGAGAGTGAATAATTTTATTCACATCGTGAGTTTAATGTAGCCTGATAGCCAGAGTGAGAATCTCGAAAGAGACTTAATAAGCAGCATTGATAATATCGAAAGGAAATAGGAATTTTTCGGGATCAAAGGAGTATGACCTAAAAAGGGGTGTGACCTACTATCCGGTGATATGATAATGAGGTTTGACTATAATTTGTTGCGAATTCATTATTTTGACCTTATTATAAGTTTTATAAAGCATTAAAGTCTTTACTTACTAGATGGAGGACCTTCTTTGATTTGCAGGTAATCGTACGTACAATTTGCTTCCATTTCTAATTGCAATGCATCAAAAATTAGAAGTATTGTCTCTCTCTGAGGAGCCTGCAGCCATATACTACAATTAGAGAAACTTGGATAATTGGAAGGATAATTTGGACTGGCAATAGTGCCATTGCTTTCATCACTCTCCCATAAGCAGTCTGTGGAAATAAACTAAGTTAAGAATACACTCTTAAAATATTTAAATGAAAAAAACTAAAAATAATTAATGAATATTTTTTGTTTATATAATGTTTATTGCATTCTAAAATCATTTAAAACTGTTAGAATGTTATAGGAAATTGAACAGGATGAAAATTTATGGCATCATTAACTTCGATACATCTTATTTCTCAATTGACTCAAAAATACATTGCCCTCCAAAAGTTAAGGAACAGCATATTTTTCAAAGCTCATCATTACGAAAATGTCAGTAACGTTTAAATTCACAGTTCATATGCATGACAGTAAAGAAGTTTAAGAAAATATATGCAAAAACAAACTTTTATTTTATAAAAATGAATACTTATACAGGAGTTAGAGAAAAATGCAAAAATTGTAATTTTTGTTCACGAGTGTTGATCTTCATTTGTTATTACGATTTCGTAGACAATATCCAGGAGAGTCTATCAATGTCCAGGAGAAGTCATTTTTCTGATTTGTTGAGGTGGCGGGCGATCGGATAGAGGGAGATTGGGATGATGATGCTACACGTCTCAATGTCTCACGTAGCAGTCTCACGATTCCATAGTCCACCGACTATGGAATCAGTTTGAATCTTTGAATTCTGTATCTGGAAGACATATTCCAGGCAGATCTAGAGTTAGAAGACCTGCGGAAGACCATTATTTAGCTCTTTTGGCCCGAAGGAGGAGTAACATTACTCTGCCTCAGCTCATGACAGATCATTTATTGACAATAAGAACAAGAATCTCAGCTACTATAGTGCGTAGACGCTTGCATAATATACGTCTGTATTCAAGACGACCAGTTGTTTGTGTCCCCCTGAGCCGAGGATACAGAGGTGCCCGTTTATGTTGGGCAAAACATGTCTTCTGGACCAGTCAACAACGAGCGTCTGTTCTCTTCAAGGTCACATTAGAGAGTGATTCTGGTCGTCTGCTGATCTGTAGGGAACAACACACCAGATACAACCAATCCCATATTACGGAAAGACACAGTTACGGAGGTGGTGGTATAATGGTTTGGGCTAGGATCTCTCTCGGTGGTTCCATGGAGGAACTTTGACCGGTGTGATATATCGAGACGAAATCCTTGATCAGTATGCCCATCCATATGCCGCAGCTATCCTGGATTGCCATATGCCGCTGTTATCGTGTATTCCATATGCAGCTGCTGGTCCTGGATTTCTTCTGATAGCCAATAATGCGCGACCGCACGGAGCTCGGGTTGCTGAAGAATACCTTGAGGTAACAGTATGGAGCGGATGGAATGGCTAGTTCAATCCCTGTACCTGAATCCGATACGGCATCTTTGGGACTACCTTCAGAGACAGGCTGTTGCTTTAAGTCCTCCTCCAAGGTCATTAGATGAGTTTGAACAAGGATTCCTCTGTGTCTAATTTTGGTGTCTGATTTGGACCCCATCAAATAGTCGTTGCTTCCCATTTCACTAACCGATAACTTAATTGACAGCAATAGAACATCGCTGCCACTAGGAGTGGACGAATTCCTTATTAGAACCAATTTTTATAATGTTACCACCCTATTTTTCACAAAAAACTGTGATATACTGTTTCTCCAAGACTGGATTTCTCTGCCAAAAGTGCAATTTTTTGTTGTAATTCATGTTTGTGTTGCACTTTAGAAACATTCTCTATCGTATTCATTGAAGAACTGTTTAGTGAATATGTCCTCTAAATTTCTTGTTTCTATGGTGCTTTCTTAAATTAGACACAAAAATCATGCTGTTCCTTAACTTTTGGAGGGCAATGTATAAAATGACATATTAAAATATAGACATAAGATTTCTTCATCACTATGAACAATGATGACAGGCGAAATTCATTATCTCGTATTGATTTCAATTAAAAAAAGAGTACTTTTTGAGAATTTGTTTATTTCTTTTCAAAATGCTGTCAGGTTTTCCAATTAAACTTAAAGATAAAAATGGCAGATGCATTTTGTTAATTAGTAAATGCAAGTTTTAAATATAAATTTGAGGAAGACAGTTTAGACATTATAGATTTTTATAGTAATAATTTATTTATTTATACAAATGCCAAACATTTGGCCACTAAGCTATTAGTCTTTATCTTGCTTTCCAACACTAAAGAACAATATAACGAAAACATAATAATGCAGTGCGTTCGTCAGTATGCTTTTTGTAGTAATAAAACATTGGAGGATATGGGTACTTGTATAAGGGATATGGACTGTATCTTTGCATTCTGATAGCTACGTTCTTTATTATATTTACAGATTTTAACAGCCGCCAGTGTGATAAATTCAGTGATTGGGCACATTTTGAGGTCATGTGAAACGTCTTGGTGTATTTTGAAGCCTTGATGTCTCGTGTCTCGGTCTTGTTTTAGACTGGTTTTTGTTTCATATCCCCATATAGGTGCTATACATAATGATGTAGAGTTAAAATTCTTTTGCATAAGATAAAATTGCTTTTTTCACAGAGTTTGTTTTACCTAATGAATAAAGCCTTTAAACTGTCGAGGTTGAAGTTGAATATTTGAAAAGTTTTTCAAAATGTAGCCTGATTGTAACACTGTTATCTAAAGTGACATCAACATACGTTTTTTAAGTTAGAAGTCAAAAAACAAAAATCAGCGTCATATTTGCAAATTTTCACAGGACTAGTTTCGATGGTTTTACGGAACCATCAACCTCAGCTGCCAAAGTGCAAATGAACGAGGTAAGATAGTTCCATTCTTAAGGACACCATTCCAGATATGAATTCCTGGGGTATTTACAGGATTCCTTGCCAGTGTGGATTAATTTACATTGGTCAATCTAAGAGAGCCTTAAAATTTCGCGTTAAGGAACATGAGGCATATGTTAGGAAAAAGGAAACACACAAGTCTTTTGTTGCCAACATTGTCGGTCCGAAAATCACACTCTCAATTTTTCTGCAGCAAAAATTATTCAAAAAAACATCTTCAATTATTGAATTAAATTTTCTAGAGGTGTTTCACATTCAAAAAAATATGTCTTTTCTAGTTAATGACCCTAATTCCAATCCATCTTTACCTTCAGCCTTTAAGGATATTATGTTTTAGTTTTCTTGTTTCATCAATAGAAGACGCCAATAGCTTAACTCCTGTCTAGCCATTCATATCTTATCATTATATCTTATCTCGTTCATTTGCACTTTGGCAGCTGAGGTTGATGGTTTGTTAAAACCGCCGAAACTAGTCCTGTGAAATTTGCAAATATAACGCTGATTTTTGAGGTTTGACTTCTAAATTAATATTCGTTGGGCTTGTTATTTTACCTTAATATGTTTCTTAATTTTTTTTTCATTCAATTTCTTCTTCAAGTACCACTATTTTGATTGATTTGTCTTTGGGTGCAAATTTTCTAAAAATCATTGCTGTTGATTTCTGAGTATTTGCAGTTATTTTCTAATCGTAATCAAATTGTAAATAAGTTTTAAGAACAAACCAGATGATTTTGCATTTGCTTTTGCGCAAGATTTATATTTGCATGTTGGGGGAAAGGATAGCTGAATCATAGCAAACAAGGATAATTGGATTTTTGATTTATGAGGAAGCCAACTGAATAACCGTTGGACAATTATAGTTAATTTATTTATATTAGTATTTAAAAAAAAACATGCATACCTCCAATGGGTGAACTTCTTTTGTCAATGGAAGCGTAATGCGCTCGGTAACCTCTTTTATTGACTGATTCGTCCGAATGAAAATGTATAAGCAAAACATTATTTGAAGATTCAAATTTTGTTTCACTCAAATGAGAGCAGACACTTCCTAAGACAGGAGAATCTAAAAATAGAAGCATAATATCAAGACTCTGAGATACTTTGCATCACATAGCTAAAGAATACAAAGGACTGTTCTTACCTCGTGTTGAGCCATCGAATATTTTTACATAATCAAACGTGCAATTTTCTCCGTATTCAAGGTCTAGAGTATCAAAGAATAAAGTAATCTTTTTGTTTGGGTTGACAGTAATCAAAGTCCAGCAATCTATACTATCTGGGTAATTCTCAGGAAATCCGGGACTTCTTAAAACACCCGAGCCTTCTGTCAATGATGTCTGACAATCTGAAAAATATGCAAGAAAACATTATTCATTTCATAATACGTATTTTCTATTGTAAAATGAACAATGTTGCTGACATTTTTAATGGAATTTAATACCGTTTTGAAAAAATAACCTTCAGTGATTTTTCAGTAAATTCAGTACATGAAAAACTCAGAGAGTTTCTAGTACTCAATAGGTACTCAACTCACGGTTAGTTATTAAGTTCCTAAAATATGACTTATAATGCGAATGAAAGTTCTATTAAACAAATAATTTGTAGCTCAAAAAGAAAATTAGGGTTAAAATATTATCAAAACATTGACAATTTTCTTTGATAAAAATTAGCAATATGTTTATTAAAAGCAACAAAAAATGATCCAAATTATTGTATATTAAGGTTAAGCCCTTTAATAAGTGAGGGAAGGGGTAAATCATTTCCTTCTACCAATCGTTTAATTTTTTTTTCAGCTGTAGAGACACTAGGTTACTTGGAAGCTCGAAAGACGAAAAATGAGCAATGCCCTCGCCGGGATTCGAACAACGGACCTCTCGAATACGCGCCGAGCATGCTGGAAGGCGAGCAAAGAAGGCGGGAGAAATACCTTATACGGCAGCTTGATTTCTGATACTCTGCTTATATTAAAAGATCTGTTCTTTTTAATTTCTTGATAGATATTTATAAACTCCGCAGGCTGAAATGACTAGAAATTTTTTTAGCAAACTATGCGCGCCCCTCAATGTCATACTCAATCTTAAATAAGTATCCGAAGCCACTTTTTTCAGATTGCTTCCTTATAGTTAGCTTGCATTGTAATTTCGACAAAAGACTGCTACAAGTTTCTCTAATTCCTGCGCAATTCCCCCAACCCCTTAAATATTCCAAAGAGAAGAAACAAGTTTTGATAACGCAGGTGGAGCATATCATCCAAAGGTTATCAGCCAAATAGTTATCAGTATTACAGCCTTTTCATGAGACTGCCTTCAACATCCTGTCCAATAAACGTATAACATTTCCAAAGAGAATTAATAACTGCTTTTACAAACCTACTATAAATTCGAGAAAGAGATTTTTCTATAAAGAAATTTATTAAAACTGGCAATGAAAACTTAACTTTCTCAAAACAAATAATCTTGGTGAAAAAAATGCATGGTTTATAATTCGGTAAAGCATGCAATTAAATTTAATTGTGTAAATTTGTGTGCTTCCTGCATTCGCCACGTGATGTACATCTTGTACCATGCATGATGAGTCCTTTTCTCAGACTTTCTAATTACATTCAATATATCTCACAATGCAGCAGACTCTTTTATCTTGAAGATTCAAGACTTTCAGATTCTTATTATAATGATTAGTTCTAAATCTAATGATTCTTAAATTATGTCACCGTGAAAAATGCAATATTTTATTATTTGCCGGGATTATTATAAATCAAATAATCCGACAAATTATTTGAAAATTTTTGATTTATTTTAAGACTATTCATTATCAAAATAAAAAAATATGCTACCAATCACTTAAACGCAAACATAATTAAAATTTGAAAGATTTTACGTTGATTTTTAGCTTTTTATGATTTGATTATTTTTTCATTATATGAATAGATTTCCTTAAAATACTATATTAAGGCTGCCTATTGCAATATTAGTAAATTGTAGTAACAATTATAATTACGAATTTTCTGTGAATATTTCTTGCGAAGTTCAAGACGTACTTGAAGTATGATCCAATTGGCGGGTAGCTTCTATATCTTGGAGGGCTAATTTAAAAATTCTTACTAACGCCTCGGGCTGAAGAGTATATTGCTTAGATATGTTATTTTAAAACACATATTTTACTTTGCTGCCAATGGAATTTCAGATTATTGAAATTATTTTTGTAGCAGTTTGTAAGCTGTAAGTATTGTTTTTGTAAGCAGATAGAAAAGCAGTGATACAAAATATAAAAGTTAATAAGAATATTGTAGGCACTTATGGGAAGTAAAGAAGTTCACCAAAGTCATTATAAACTACCAGAAATGTTATCATTAATGTTCAGAAATCTGAACTTTACCAGATTACATTATAAAGTATTCTCCCACCTTTTTGTCATGCCTTCGTGATGTAGAGGTCAGCACGCTCGGCGCGTATTCGAGCGGTCTGTGGTTCGAGTCAAGGCGAGGGCATTGCTCATTTTTCATCTCTCCTGCTTTCAAAAATACCTAACGCGTCTACAGTGGCGCCCGAACTAAAAAAAGGTGATGATTCTCCACCACCAGGATTTGGCGATTGGGTCCCCTAACCCCCTGTTGCCCTTTAAAAGGAGGAGTATGTAAGGTATTTCTCTCGCCTTCTTAGCATACTTTCTTGGTGTAGTGGTCAGCACACTCGGCGCGCATTCGAGAGGCCCATGGTTCGAATCCCGGCGAAGGCATTTCTCATTTTCCATCTCTTCTGCTTTCAAAAAATACCTAATGTCTAGTATCTGCGCATGGTAAGTGTCTGAAAAATGTGTGAAGATATAAATGCAATCAGAAAATTATGATCAATAATAATAATAATAACTGTTTTTAATCTTTTTTCTGACCGCAAGAAAAAGGATCTCGAGAGCAACAGGCACTAAATGAGCATCACACGCTCAGTCTCTTCATTGTATTAAGTTTAAATACAGCGTTCTTGATGGATGGTAGATATTTAACTGTGACTGACGACAATTCTTTCGATTATTTTTTCATAACAGTAACAGCAAATAATAATACAAGGTGCTTTCATTATAAAGTGCCTTTAAAGAACCAAGCATTATGGTATTTTTTCTTCGTACTCTACACAGAAATATGATGTTTCGTTTTCAACATAACGGGAGCCTTACGTGTAGGATAGCGATATTTGCATAACGGCGGTTTGTTTGTTCGTTACAACATGTAAGTATTTAATTGAATCGATCAATATTGTTTAGGTTGTCTCTGTATGCGGTCTTACTGAATGGAAGATTCTTGTGAAATATTATTGGATAATAAGCCTGTAAAGGGAAACCCTTGTGGATAGTGTAGTCTGTAAAGAGAAGGAAACATAGAGCGAATATCTCAGAAAGTTTGTGAAACGCAAATACAAGGTAAATTTTATATAAGCAGGTTTGTGAAGCAGGTTTGCAGACATTAGAAACCAAGAAAACCTTTGTCCAATAACCTTGGGCATTTGAATACCTTTGGCCAATACAGCAGTCGATCTTATTCAGTGATTGAATGTTCTTCACAGGACTGTAGTCAAATATTTCGAATGTTGAATTAAAATAAGCCTAATTTTTTACAAAATTCGGAAAACAGCATTAGTGAGGGAACCCAGATTACTGATACATCTCTAATAATACGAAACTTTACTTTCTTCTTTATCTGGAAGTCATTTTTTTTATTTGCATGAAGGATGCAGCATTACACTCTTATATATTGAAAATCCCACTGCGCTTAGGTATAGTTTGACCGCCTCATCTGCGACCATGAGCGCAAACACGCATGCGCCATTCGGACCGAATTGGCAGAATGCCAGCCAGGGTTGCGTTTCAGACGGTCGAACTATAGTGGGCTGAACGTTATGATTAATTTTATGGGTAGACTTCCTAGTTAAATACTGTGCATAATAGCGAATGGTCCAATGTAAACCGTACCGGACATGGGAGACTTCATTTGCTTTGGGTTTACTTTATCTTGGATCACTCGACTTGGCAAATATTCAGGGACTAAAACTAGAACTAAAATTAGGACATTTTTTGAAGCAGAGCCATGAAAAATGAGCAATGCTCTCGCCGGGACTCGAACTTGGACCTCTCGAATAAGCATCGAGTATGTTACCATTACACCATGAATGCATGCAGAAAAGAGGGAGAAATTAAGGTGACTCGGGATTAGAGGACCCAATCGCCAAATCCTGGTGATGAAAAATCATCACCCACCATCTTTTAAATAATTAGGGCGATATTGTAAAGTCATTAGGACTTTTTTTGAAGTAGGAGACATGAATATGAGCAATACCCTGGCCGGGTCTCGAAGATGGACCTGTCGAATACGCGCCGAGTGTGCTACCGTTACACCACGAAGGCATACAGAAAGGAGGGAGAAAATACCTTTTAACGGTTATTATAGCTTATTATAATAGTAGCCGGTCTAGAAAAGTCATAAGGTGAGCTTGGGCTTGCCAGGAGGGTCAACCGCGCCCTACCTTCTTACCTGCCTTATATTTAAGCGATATTTCCCGAAAACATGAAGTACCTTCCTTTTGTACGCAGTGTTATCTGATAACATTTCAGAAGTAAGAGTGCATGCAGTCAATCTGAACGATGTTCATAATCAATAAAATACTCATCCCCTTGCCAAAAGAAATATTAACAACTTTTACAGATTATTATTACTGTATTCTGTTTTTTTGAAATAAGCATCGTGTTTTTGTACAGAATGAGAAATAAAAATGTAGCTATTCTTTGGAAGTCATTTTTTTTACTGTATATTTAATTTAAGCTGAGTGTACAATATTTTCTGTTCATATATTAAATGTCGTTTACCTTTTTGAGTCTGCGTGAAGTAGTCAATAGCAAAGCCTTTATCCTCATAGACAGGATCAGAATGGAATACAAGGAGAAGCTTGGAAGAGTTTGTCTTTAACACCCTGTCATTGATGTTGCCACAGAAGGGGCCCAAAGAAGGTGAAAGCGTTGAGGCCCCGAGGTACACCTGTAAGTAGTCCAGTCTGAAATGAATGGGACCGATATTACTCCAAGTAATTCATAAATTTATACCTCTGGCGGGAAAACTATCAGATGGGCTCGATGTCGAATTTCCAAAAAAGTGTCTTTCGCCGTCATATGTGAACTGAGTAGCAAAAGACACTATTCTTAGAACTACACGCAAAGCGTTTGGTAGTGCAAAATCTTTTTATGCCAAGAAATACTGTGAAGAATTATTTACTATAGTTTAAATTTAAGTTTACAGTTTTATTTATTTATTTATTTAGAAAGGGCTATTTAATTAAGATGAAATCTGATAGCAAAGTATATAATTATCTTTTCCTATAACGTTTTGTTTCATAAATTTTCTTAGAAATACGTAATTCTTTGAAAGCGATATTTTATTTTACGTTTGAAGAAATAATGTTTCCTTAAGCAAATTCTGGCAGCTTTTTTAAATAAATTCAACAAATCGAGCCCTACCGACACCCACCAATGATATATTTCAAATAACATTAACAATAAATGAATATAATTAATTTCGAAAAATGTTATCATTTAAGGATTTTCTTAATTTAACAGTTTCATATATCAAGGTGAAAAATTCTGGAATTAATTTACATAAACTAAGGTAAAATATATTATTTCCAATTTTTATACTTAAATTTTTACGTCAGTAGTATGTTATGACATTAACAGGCATGGAAAGCGTTCATTTCCTTTTCGAATTAAATTACTAAGCTTACTAAGTTTGAGAACAATTTTTTTTTAATTCAACGGTTTTTATTTATGATGTAATTTTATCTAACACCTTGCATTTCGCAATAAATGTGGGCATTTACAAGCAAGTAAGCGTGGGTTTACGTATGAAAAGAATTAAGTAATTCACATCTACGAAATGATCTACAAAATGGTAGTCTACGAATGGTCATCTACGAAATGGTAAGTCACATCTACGAATATATGCTTGGTTGTATTTCCAAAATGGATAGACTTTTTGAATACATTCGATTATAAAAATGAGCATTTGTTATTTAGCTTGAATAACATTATTATTATGTTCATTATTATATAGGCTACTGCGAAGAAAATTAAAACTCACTTGCAGTCAGTGTCCGGCTCAATGTGCAGCTTGTCAATTCTGAGGTAAATGGTAGCATTGGGTTCTGTTGCTGACAGCTGCCAACGACAGTCTACATTACTCGGATAATTATCCGGATATTTGGGGCTGGTCAAAGTGCCTCCACTGCCTGCAACTGTCAAGTTCCATATGCAGTCATCTAAGGAGGGAAAAAATGCCATATATTATCAAATATCTGATTCTCCCTATATGTTAAGCAGAAAAAAAATTAAGTATTTTCTTTAACTTCAAAAAATAATTGAAAAAAAAAATGTCTGAATACGGATAAAAGCAGTTTTTCTAAAACTAAAATACAGCATTAGTATCTATTCAAAGTCAGGTCAAATTAAAATCCTCCCGTGAAGGTTAGGTCCACTAACAGTTGAGAAGCAACGCTGCTCAACTCTACTAGTTGAACCCGTGTTTGAATCCTGGTGAACGGACTGGATGCCTCGGAGTTAACCGTGGCTTACGAGCATCTTCCTAGATAAATTTCCTACACTAAAGCTTTTCTTACCTTAGCAGGTAGCTCACGTGTGCTTTGCTACAACCCAAGTAATGTAACTCATTAAAGATAAAATCTGCTATTGCTTTTCTTTACAGCTTTTTCCAAGTTTTTGAATTTTGATCTCTGAATGGAATTTGGAATACTTTGTCCCTTCCTTTGAACATCTACCTCACTTAGTCTAGACCAGCGGTTCTCAACCTTTCGACTAACACGTACTATCTAAATAAATAAAAAAATAAAATAAAAAATGATTTAAAAAGTCTGAAAGGTTTCAGATTTTAAATTACGTCCAAAGAGGCTTTTTTTAACATTTTGTGTATTACCTTTATTTATTAAACAGCATCTTCTTCGCACTTAAACCATAAGTTCAACAGCAATATCACAAAATAATTTTAAAAGGAGCATATCTTTAGAATTTCCGATACACAGTTCCGCGCGCTGGAGATAAAAAGGTTTTTTTTTTCGTATAGTGTTGCCATTGCTCGCTTTTAAATCGTTGAGTTTGTTCATCAAAAATTCGTTAAAGTTTTACGAAACATGAAACAAATTCCAGATTTGGGCTTCCAGATGCGCATATTCGGGTGGAAACGCATGTTATTCAAAATTGGATGGCTCTAGGTACCGTTGTTTTATCACATTTGGAGAAATATATGCACATTTATGCAGATTCTTCATTATTTATTTTCTTTAAACATAACACAGGGCGAAAACATTTGGTGGCAACAATTTGAAGAGTGATATAGCCGTTTACAGTGATTCACCGCAAAATCGCAAACCGAAAACAATAGTCTTTCAGGGACAACACCCCTTTGGACTAGAAAAAACTGAAAAACTTAAGTACCACCGCTACATCTTACAATGATTATTTTTCAATTTTACAGTAGAAATGTTAAAAATAAGTATATTTTGCCATTTGCACAACCTATTGGCTATTTGTATTAAATGTGCATCCATAAAAAATACATTAGATTAAAAATGAGTTACCATTTTTATTATCAAAATTTAAGTTATAATACTTTATTTCTAAAATTTAGTGCGCAATTTGTGCCTGTTTAAAGGGAGGCCAATTTCTTCGTGTCTAGTCCTATTTCACTTAGTTTTAACCGCAAATTAGGATCCACTTTTAATTTTGTTCTGTATTTAATTTTTGAATATAATATGAAAAAAAAATCCTTGTTCACACATATAGGTTGTGCAAAAAGGCAATAAACATGTAATAACTTTATTTGAAATGCCTTTAAAGTTATTTTTTGGTTCAACCAAAAGTTAACTAATGTATTATTTTTGAAATCTTCACTTAGAGTTGGATCACAGGAAATTTCTATCAATTTTTTTTTCACAAGATTTTTGGAATTCAATAGTTAAAAATACTTTTTCGTTGCGTACCACCTACTTTTTTCTTTATCACCAGTGGTACACGTACCACCGATTGAGAATCCCTGGCCCAGGCTATGTTTTTCCCCGTTATGTCCTTTCGTCGCATTAGATAAACTAAAAATAAGTAATTATAAAAGTTTAAAAAGCAATTTCCCCGAAGAATTAAAATTGCAAGGTTCTATCATTCATGGATTGTATTCTAGTGAGTTATATGTATCGGAAAAAAGGTAAAACATATTGCTTTTAACTTTAATTGGTAAATATATATGCTTAGTTTTACTTGCAAAATAATTATTTAATCACTATATTTTGGTCGGCAATCTAAAATTGTGTGCAAAATAAAAGAGATTTTAGCACAAAAAATTGAGAAAAGTTATAAGATCGAAAAGAAAAGTAAGTAAAATAAAATAATTCCTCGAAACCTTTCAGATTTTATATTCCCCCACCCCAAAGAGGTGTTTTTTTCATTTACAAGCACATACAACTTTCGAGAGCATTTAAGCTAATTTCTCTTTGGGCTAAGAATATTAAAAAACAGCGCGTCTTTAGGATTTCCGACAGACATTCTCGCGCGCTGGAGATATAATTTTTTCGCTCCGTACAGTGTTGCCATTGCTCGCTTTGAAATTGTTGAGTTTGTTAATCAAAAATTCGTTTAAGTTTTACAAAATGTGAAATAGATAATAAAACAAATTCAAAATTCAAAATCAGGGTTTCCAGGTGCTCATAATTTGGGTAGAGGACTACGCTATTCAAAATTTGATAACTTTAGGTACCGTTGTTTTTTCACACTGCCTGCGAGAAACATACATACATTCATGCAGATTCTTCATTATTTAATTTCTTTAAATAAAATACAGGGCTCTAATGTTTGGTGGCAACAATTTGAAAAGGCTAAGGCTCCTTTGGGCTAAAAAGAGGAAAAAAAAGTTAAAACCCATTAAAAGTTAAAACTTTAATGAAGCATTTTAGAAGCTTTCACCGATTGCTCAGCAAACAGACATTTCTCTTGAAAATATAGACTGTTTACTATTAACAATAAGCGGCAATGCTGGGTAAGGTGTTTCCGGCCTGGCCAAGCGTGGACTCAGCTTCGAAATCTGGCAAATATATGGATATTTTTTAGTTGATTAACCATATTATTGCAAGTGTTATATGGGTCTCCACACTTTGCGCTGCATGCTGGGTAACGCTATCGGTGACGAGGCAGCTAAATGACTAATGGGTTCAGTATTTTTTGTTTAGTAAATAAGATATTCGATCTTGGAACAAATAAATTTTAATGATAAACACTGAATGATTTTTTTAATTAAAAAGTAGTTTATAGAATAGGACGAAAAAAACCGATGTACTTTGAATTAGACAGAAGAGTTATGTAACACTACTTGATAGTTTGGTTTGGTTTGATTTATTTGATTACAGCAAGGCACTCGAGGGCTATTTGCTAAAGGGAAGGGATGCCTTCTTTTAGGAATTTCTAAGGGAAGCTGACTATCTAATGGAACTGAAGCAACTTACCGTCGGCTTCCTTGGCTTCTCTGACTACCCGCCTGCTCAAAGAATGTTCTCCGCCGTCAGTGAATCTGTAAATAAAAAATTATTATTAATGACTAAATTGCATTCTATTATCACTCGCTTTTAATAAAAAAAATTTAGTAGGAAATTCATACTCTTGCATTAAGGAATTTCACATTTAAGGATATTTTTTTGTCTGAATAATTGCTATTAAGTGATCCTATTTCAGGTATATTAAAACATTATTAAATTTAATTTATGGCAGGCATTTGATAAAACGCCCTTTTAAATAGCAGAATAATTTACATTGTGTACAAAAAAAGGAAGTACGAATAGTATATCTTAAGATATCACTATTTGGATAGTTGTTTTTATAATTTATGTTGTTCACAAGAAGATTTGCGAATATAGGACTAAATTTGTACTAACATGCAAATCTGCTATTCAAACAATGATTAGAATTCATAATCATGCAATATTATTTTCGCTGAAGATGATGTCAATACAATGTTTCATCTGAAGCGATATATTTTGCCTTTCCATTTAGTTTAAACAAAATACGAGTAGGTAAATAAAAAAAAAATACTTCTTATTTTTAGGTGACTAATGTCTAGTCTGGTTCCGAGATTCTACAGTTTCATAATTATAATTTAACCATGACTCTTATTTTTGGTAAGTTTATATTTTTTGGAAATTTGTCAAATCTGATATGTTAATGAGGCCTCTGATTATCGCCCAGATCTAGAGAGCTTGGGTTAAGAGCTCCTATATTTTAGCTGCTAATTCTAAAATTATTTTCTATAACGATCATTCTTCGACTCCCTACATCAAATATATATTAAGGCGACACCAAAATACCTACTTTTGGTTTAAAACTTCGTCATTTTTAGTCCAAAGGGATTTAGTCCCGAAGGACTATTACTTTCGTTTTGCGATTTTGCGTCGATTCACTCTGAATGCCCGTTTCACTTTTCAAATTGTTGCCACTAAATGTTATCGCTCTGCATTAAATTTTAAAAAATGAAAAATCTGCATAAATGTATGCATGTTTCTCGCATTGTGATAAAACCTAGAGCCATCGAATTTTGAATGACGTAATCCTACTGCGAATATGGGCATCTGGAAGCCCTAATTTTGAATTTGAAATTTGCTTTATTATCGATTTTATGTTTTGTAACATTTCAACGAATTTCTGATTAACAAACTAAATGATTTCAAAGCGAGCAATGGCAACACTGTACGGAAAAAAAAAAACATTTTTATCTCCAGCGCACGAGACTTACGGAAATTCTAAAGATATGTTCATTTTAAAATGATTTTGCGATATTGATTTTGAACTGAATTTTATGGTTTGAGTACGTAGTACATGATATTTAATAAAAAAAGGTAGCGCACGAAACGTTAAAAAAACGCGCCTTTGGACGTAATTTAAAATCTGAAATCTTTCAGATTTTTTTTTTATATATTAAATAAATCAAGAAGTTTATAATGTGAAACATCTCAAATTCTTAATGCACATGCAAAATTAAGTTTTATCGGAAATAATATAAGGTATTTTTCCCGCCTTCTTAGCATGCCATGCATGGTGTAGTGGTCAGCCACTCGGCGCGTATTCGAGAGGCCCGTGGTTCGAGTCCCGGCGAGGGTATTGCTCATTTCTTCAACTTCCTGACATCGAAAATAACCTAAGGGCCCTACAGTGGCACCAGAACTAAAAAAGGTGGTGGATTATGATTTTCCACCACCAGGATTTGGCGATTGTTTCTAACAATTCTAATCCCCAGTCGCCTTTTAAAAGGGGGAGTATATAAGGTATTTCTCCCGTCTTCTTAGCATGTCTTCGTGGTGCAATGGCCAGCACACTCGGCGCGTATTCGAGAGGTCCGTGGTTCGAGGCCCGGGGAGGGCATTGATCACTTTTTCATCTCTCCTGCTTTAAGAAAAATACCTAATGTTTCTACAGTAATATTTATCAATTATTAATGAAATATTTTATATACTAAATAAATCTTTAAAGAATTATTTCTCAAATTCCTAGTATAAGAGCAAAAGCATCTTTTTGTATCAAAAACAGTTATTAACCCAAAGGGCGTTAACCCAGAAGGGATATTAATTTCGTTTTGGCATTTTGCATTGAATCACTAGAAACAGCGTATCACTTTTCAAATTCTTGCCACCAAATATTATCGCCCTGTCTTATATTTGAAGAAATTAAATAATGAAGAATCTGCATAAATATATGCATGTTTCTCGCATTGTGGTAAAAATCGTATTTAGGGCTATCAAATTTTGAATAAAGTTATCTTCCACCGAATATGGGCATCTGGAAGCTCTAATTTGGAATTTAGAATTTGTTTTATCATCGATTTCATATTTTGTAACACTTTAACGAATTCTTGATTAACAAGATCAACGATTTCAAAGTGAGCAATGGCAACATTGTAAAAAGAAAAAAAAAAAAAAAAATTTTTATCTCCAGCGCGAGACTCTGTACTGAAAATTCTAAAGATATGCTCATTTTAAAACTATTTTGCGATATTGCTGTTGAATTGAATTTTATGGTTCAGTTGCGAAGAGCATGATATTTAAATAAATTAAATTAAATTAAATAAATAAATAAATAAAGGTAACATACAAAACGTTAAAAAACGTCACTTTGAGTTTAATGTAAAATCCGAAAGCTTTCAGACATTTTTTTAAAAATAATTCTTTAGTCATTTAATTTGTTCTTTTTGAGGGTGATATAATTTGTCACATATGCGGCACTTTGTAAAGCAGTACTGTTTAAATGATTCATCGTAATTACTGATGTCCACGCAAGCTGGAATTAATCAGTCTGCAAATGGTACTTTAAAAACATCATTAAATAAAAAAAAAATTTTCGTTTTATTGCAAATAGTAAATCATCATCATCTTCGGATATCGAAATTATTAAATTATTTAACTTCAATATCAGCGTCGTACACATAATTAATATAATAGACTAACGGATTAAGTATAATATGTAGATCAAATAATTAACAAACATCCGACAGAGTTGGTCGAATACGCCAGAAAATAACGGAAAAACATGTCTGGAAGTTAATTGCATAGATTATTGCAATAGATTGCATCAAAGTACAAATAATAAATTTTAGTCCTGGCCGAAAATGAAATTAGATCAATATTTTAGGTTCTGATATTCATAAACAGGAAAAAAGTTCTTCATGCTCACTTATAGAGGGACATTTTTGCCTGAAATTCATATATATGGTTCTCTTTTTTTTTTAGAGAAACGAAAGAAATTCTGATGGCGGAAGAATTATCCTTTTACAGTATTTCAGAGAATGAAGATAAATTTTATTTTAGGTTTTGTTTTCGTACTATACATGAATCCTTATGTCTTGTAACTACTCTGTGATTTTATTAATGTAATGCTTCTAATTAACCTGTAGGGTTTATATTTCTTTTAACTAACATTTATTTTAAGTTATCTTTCCTGTTTAACCTTCATTTTTCCCTAGAAATGCCCGTGCCAGAGTATGTAAATTGTAGTAGCACGCGCAGTTTATTCAAATTTATCGGAAGCTAGTTGAATTAAATAGTAGACGAAACCAGAGTTTGAGAGTATTGCTTTGAAGTTACGCTAGTGAGATTCCTCGGTAGATTTTAGATTAGCGCGTGTCGGCCTGTGTGCCTAGCTTTGCAGAAGTGCTAGTTTTCAACTGTTTAATCAATAATCTTGCTGAATCTCAGCGGTAATTAAAAACGCGGTTAATTTAGAATCTCAGAGCCTCGTCGGTAGTGTTTTGATATTTGTTACTTTCAGTTTTACGTTTGGTTTCAATTAACCGCCGGGTTGGCGCAGTTTGTGAGCGTCAAGTACACGCCTTTGTCATTTTAAAGATAAAATATAAAGTGTTGTAACCCCTTCTTACGTTTCTGTGTAAATTCACACATGGTAGCAGGCACTACCCCAGTTTCTGACAAGTTGGGCCAGCGATATCTTACAAACCATTATAACGCATTTCTTCTTCAACAGTTTTCTTTAACAAACTTCAAGAGTTTTGAATAGTGTAAATGCATTACGTAAACCGATAACTGCTGTTAGCCATCTTCCTGTAAGGAACCACATCCACAAAAGTCTAAAAGCATCTAAAAATCATAGACAGTTATCTTAGAGGGTTCATTATATTTTAAAAAACTTTACTGAAGCTAGTAATAATTTGCAAATGGAAGACAAAAGAATCAGAAAAACTTCCTCAGTGCTATTTCGATGGCTACCTGTCTGGAATGAAAGCTGTTTAAAAAACTGTTCGTTATAAACACAGAATGTACATCAAATTACGAATATCAGAAATTTTATATAAAAAAGAAGAAATATTTTCCAATCCTTTGTTTACTTTCATTTTGTAAAATATTTTCCAATCCTTTGTTTACTTTCATTTTGTAAAATATTTTCGCATTCCTCCTCTAATCTTGGGATGCAAAATGATTAGTATGTCCAGTTAAAAATCAGAAGATTCGTCATTCGAATCCCGTCGAAGACGCAGTTGATTTTGCACGTTTCCTACTCCATTAAATCTAATGGCTACAAGGTATTTCTTCCGATGCCTTCGTAGTGTAATGGCCAGGGCACTCGACGCATATTCGAGAGGTCCGAGATTCGAGTCTCGGCGATGGTATTGCACATTTTTCACATGTACTGCTTAAAAAAAAATAATGTTCCTAAATGATGTCTATTGTGTATATACCTCATATTTATAGTGGACCAGATAAGAGTTTTAATTAGTCAAAATCTACGTTTTTAAGATGTTTGTTTGATTAATTAATTATGGAAAAAAAAGTTCAGAGCTAGGGAAGACGGTTTGCGGCTTTGTTGCAAGTATTTCTATGGAAATGATTAACAATTTCGTACGAAGAGTGAAATGTTTTGAGCCTCACAGGAAAGAAATGGTGCAAGATAATTAAAATTAATGTTAGGTTGAAATTTTATGAAATTGAATATTTTCTACTCTCTTTTTTATTTTTTATTTATTTATTTATTTATTTTTAAGTGGAAAAGGAATGAAGCATTCTAGAAAAGAGTGACAGACAGACTCGTGCGTGTTTCGGTACCTTAGTGGAAAAGTCTTCAGTGCTATAGAAATTCAGTATGACATATTGCAGACGTTACGAAATGAAGTCTTATCATTCGCATCCGTTAAATATTGAGACATCATTTTCAAACATGAATGAACCACGAGAAGGACATCCAAAGATGACAACAACAACACGAAAAAAACATCAAACAGTGCGCTGGATATGATCATGGACGAGCATCGAGAGAGTATGAAAACAGTATCAGAACGTTTGTTGATCTCGACCGAAACAACGAAACATCAGCGAAACACCAGTCTCGGCAAAAACGTCATTCCTCGTAACCACGCTTTGTTACCACCGTCCCAAAATTTAAAGTTCAAGCTTCATTTGCTAGCAAATTGATAGCAACGATGCTTTGGGATAAAAATAAGGGTTAATATTGGTTGATTTTGTGACAAAAGTTACATGATCAGTGGAGAATATCATGCCTATATGGTACGTAAACTAAGAGATGATGCTGAGAGAAGCCACCAGAGAAAATTGAGTCAATCCGCATCAGGACAATGCACCTTCTTAGCGTACTGCATTTGCACTAGTTGCCTTGCGCGATTGTGGCTTTACACCTCCTCACCGTCCGCCTTATTCTCCCGACATGGCCTCATTAGATTTTCATCTGTTCTCTGCTGCGAAAAATTCACTTCGGCAACAATTGAAAAATTCACCCCAAAAAAGAGGCCAATCCAATGCTATCGATGTCATCAATATGGACATTCACAATTGTGCTGTAGAAATCAAATCCGTTGTGTCAAATGTGGAAGCTCCCACAGAAGCAATACTTGCCCTATGAAACCTGATGAAAAACCAACCTGTATCTTCTGCGGTGAAAATCACGTTAGCAGCTATAGAGGATGTAAAGTTTACCAGAAAAAATTTGAGAAGAAAACCCCTCAACCACAAGAGCAAGCACCAATTATTAACGAAGTTAACTTCCCCAGTTACAAGACCACGGTAACCCAAGCCCATAGCCAGCAAACGCTTTATAATGATGTTTTAAAAACTAATGTCAAAACTCCCGGAAACATTCAAGATGCCTTGACTTGGATTAATGATGAGAAGATTAACTCTTTCCTGAGCACTATTATTTCCTTGATTGGAAAAATTAAGAAGGCGAAAACCCCTGCGGAAAAACTTCAGAACGGTTTCGAGGCAGCGATGGCATTAATAAATTTGTAGAAGAGGAAAACTAAAACACAGTAATTGATCCACCACGACTACTTCTGACCAATCAGATTGCGATGCTTTCTGTTAGCTCCGCTCGTCATCAATTTCATCGGCATAGGTAGGCCTCGTTTACCATACTCTTCGTCTGTGGGTATGAAGTCTCATCCCCAGCTTCTCCATGAGAATTTATGTAAAAAATTCTCTGCTCACCTACAATTACGTTATGGTAGGAAAGTTATGCCCCCTCTCCTCACGTGTTACACACAGGATGATGGCTCTTCAGCCTAGGTGCCTGTTTACATGTGCTTCGCACCTGAGACTTCGCGAATGCCACTTCAGCACCGGCGATGAGGTCAATGACGCGACCTTCAGAAAGATTAGACTCAGGATAAATCGCTCTATAAGAGAACTGTAAACCAATAGCACAGAATGTACTGCGCCAAAAAAAAAAAAAAAAAAAAAGTTCTGCATTTCCGGTTCTACGAATTACCGGTTAACGAAATTGAACTTGCGTTTTGCATGTCTGGAAAGCGCGACTAGCGAAAGCGATATGAATTAGATTTATATATAGCATTGTTCTAATATAGGGCCCGAATCGGACTTTTTCTGAAATGACAAGGCAATTTTTTTCCATATTTCGATTCTACGACTCAAATTATGTTTAAGTATTAAATTTCGTAATATTTGGTGCGAAATTTGAGGAGAAATTCAAAAATTTATCTTGACTCATTTTTTCAGTTTGCGCCGAAGAATAATTTACTTGGCGAACTTCTTAATTTATATCAGCCTATTTTCCTTTCCTTTTTTACATAGAAAACGAGCGGAAAAAACGTCATCATTCATACTTTCAAATAATTTTAACAAAGTGCGTAAACCATATTTGGCGTTACTATCGCTTATAACATATATGCCAAATTTCAAAATGAGCCAATATTTAAATTCAAGTAAATCTTCGGAAATTTTGAATACGAAACTAATTTTTTGCAGGTATGGTTTGAAATACATCTAGTTTAAGATGATGATAAAAATTTCATTAGTGCAAATTTTTTTTTGAAAAATTTATAAAAATTATTTTAAAAATACAAATGCAAAAAATAAATCATAAAAAATGGGTGAATTTTACTTGGAATGAAACTAAATTCCGTAAGACGGAATCAAAGAAGTTTCATAAAAAAAAAAGAGATATTAATAAATACATACCAAACTGAACTAACGTTAACATAAAATTTTGAGAGCTAATTTTTTACAAACTACTCGTACGATTTTTACATAATTTGAGTCGTAAAATCGAAATGTGAGGGGGGGGGGAGAACCTGGCATATCATTTCAGAAAAGTCTGATTTTGTGACAAAACACCTATATTAGAACAATGCTATATACAAATCTAATACATATCCTATGTCGCGCTTTCGAGATATGGAAAATGCAATTTTAATTCCGTCAATCGGCCCAATAGAACGGGAGATATAGAACTGCCCCTTTTTAGTCCAAAGGGGCAATTTGTCCAGAAGGACTATTAATTTCGTTTTGACATTTTTCGTCGATTCACTATAAATGCCGGTTCACTCTCCAAAGGGTTGCCACCAAATATTAGAGCCCTGTATTATATTTAAAGAAATTAAACAATGAAGAATCTGCTTAAATATATGTATGTTTATCGCATTATGATAAAACAATGGTACCTTACAGCCATCCAATTTTGAATAACGTACGTTTCCACCTGAATGTGGGCATCTGGAAGCCTAAATTTGAAATTTGGGATTTGCTTTATTATCTATTTCATATTTTGTAAAAACTTTAACGAATTTTTTATTAATAAACTTAACGATTTTCAAAGCGGGGAATAGCAACACTGTACGGGAAAAGCGAAAAAAAATATCTCTAGCGCGCGAGACTGTGTATCGTAAATTCTAGAGATATGCTCATTTAAAAATTATTTTGCGATATTTCTCTTGAACTGAATTTTGTGGTTTAAGTGCGAAGAACATGATATTTAATAAATAAAGGTAACACGCAAAATGTCATAAAAACGCCTCTTTTGGCGTAATGTAAAATCCGAAAGCTTTCAGTTTTTTTTTTCCCCGCAGTGTACAAGTGCATTAACGTAGCAGAAGTTTATGGAAAGAAAACGTAATGAAAAACTGTAGCTCAAGCACTTTTCTCGTAAAACTCAGAATTGCTTACACTTTTTGAGCCATGTAAACAGTCAAGACGCAAAGATGTAGGCGAATGCAAGCAGTTTTGTAATGTTATCAGATTCAGCTGGGTTCTATCATCTTTAAAATGTATCCCAAGAATCAAGACATCAATTATATAATTTTTTTCTATGTAAATTTTATAGCGTTAATTTAAGAAATGTGGTAAAACGTTTGTACGATTAGAATTTTTATGGTAAGAAATTAAATACAAGAAACGATTAAATAAATTTTAAAAAATATCCCTAAAGAAATATCCAGCAAAAAATAAACAACGGAATCCGAAGAATAACAGATCAAGTGCAGATATAGGTCAAGCACATGCGATAAGCAAAGAGAAGGACAAGTCTTCTTTGGGACAAGTATTCAGATAAATATTTCTAGTGCATGTTTTAGGTTGAAAAAGTCATCTTTAGTGAGTACGTTTAATAATTGTGTCTCAACTTTCCTTAGTTTAAGTTCGTTGTACATAGATATTCCAACAGTAATAAAATCAGGGAGATCCAAATCGCAAAATTCTTCAGGGAAAAGAACCTTTGGACTAATAAATTAAAATAAACTAATTTTGCGTTAAAGATAGCCCATAAACTAAGAATAAAATTAAAGATATTTGACCCTATCATCAGTAGAAATTTATTTCACAGCTTGTTATTTATAGTGATTCATAAGTGTGATCCAATGGAAACTAAGTATCTGACATCGTCTTTATTTGGTAAAAAAAAAAAAAAAAAAATTTGAAAGCTTTCAGATTTTATATTACTCTCAAACCCAAACGGGCGTTTTTTTAACGTTTTGTGTGCTACCTTTTTTTATTAAATATCATGTTCATCGCACTTAAACCATAAATTTCAGTTCAACAGGAATATCGCAAAATAATTTTAAAATGAGCATATCTCTAGAATTTCCGATACACTGTCTCGCGCGCTGGAGATAATTTTTTTTTTCCCCGTACAGTGTTGCCATTGCTCACTTTGAAATCGCTGAGTTTCTTCATCAAAAATTCGTTAAAGCGTTATAAAATATGAAATCGATAATAAAACAAATTCCAAATCAGGGCTTTCAGATGCCCATATTTGGGTGGAAAAGTACATTATTCAAAATTTAATGGCTCTAGGTACCGTTGTTTTATCAAGATGCGAGAAATATGCAAACATTCATGCAGATTCTTAATTATTTAATTTCTTTAGTAAATTATTTTTCTTATCTTTACTTTCTTTAAATATAACGCATGGCTCTAATATTTGGTGGCAACATTTTGAAAAGTGAACTGACCGTTATAGTGAACCAACGCAAAATGCCAAAACGAGATTAACAGCCCTTTTGTTCTAACTACCTTTGGGCTAATAAATTTTAAATTTTGCTTAGTAATATTTATCAAAACATGCATAAAAAATAATAATAATATTGTAAATTTATATTTATTTTCTGTTTCAAGTCTAAAATTTGGTGTATGTAAGACATATTTGTTGGTTAGACTTTGTAATTCAGATATATTGGGGACTAAATATTAAATTCTTAGACTCAATTTTTTTAAAAATAATTCTTGTTTGATTAATGACAACTTTCTTAACTAAACATTAAATAACTTCCTTTAATTTGAACTAAAGCTAAGCAAATTATGAAAATTTTCTAAGTTTTCATAGAAAATTTAACCAAGCGGGACAAAATGGCAGAACAAATAATAACAACCTAGACCTTTTCCCCTTATTCATTAAATTTTTCATTGACGTATTTTATGTTTATATGTAAATAATTTTAAACTTCTTGATTTCTTATTGTAGCTTGACACTTGATAGCTTTTCGACCTTGATACAATTTGTAGAACTGGAGAAAAATTTCTAAACATTATCTTTATCACGGACTGTATATGATCATAGGTCAAACTTTTTTTTTTAGATTTATTTATTTATTTGGATATTGCTCGGAGAACAGCCTTGGTTGCGACAACTTGGCTTCTTTAAGGGTATGGGCGACATTTCATCATGAAAACGGAAGTAAATACTACAGAATAAATACTACAATAATAAATACTACAGTAATAAATACTAATAATAAATACTACAGATAATAAGTAATATTACAGATAATTCCTTAGCAAGGGAAAAGTATTACGGCTGTCTACCTAGAGGAAGCGTGTCATCGAATGACAACCATTGCCTGCCATACCACAATAAGCTGTTTCTCCCTTTTTGGCGTCAAGGCTGTTCTTCGAACAATATCCATTTATTTTTATTTATTTTCCACATTGAGAAAAAGCTGTTCGCATGTAATTGTATTCCCAAACAAATAAATTGTTCTTAGTACAAAAATTCGTAACTGAGCTTATTAATGTTTTTGATAAGTATGAACATAAAATTCATAAAATCTGTATCTTTAAATAAGATTATTGTATCACTTTGTAAATTAATAAGTTTTACCTGAGTTTAATTGAATTTATCAAAATTAAAATTGAATTCTTTAGCGAATTATCGTTATTATTAATAGGTTTCTTTCAATGAATGAAATTAATTATACATGAGCTGAAGCTGTAGCAGTCTTAGATTCAACTACAAATGTTATTTCTTCTATCTATATGCTATTGCCACCATTAAAAATAAAAAATAGAAAAAGCTAAATTAAATCTGAAAGTTTTCAGATTTTAAATTACGTTTTTTTAACGTTTTGCGAGTTACTTTTCTTTATTAAATATCATGTTTTACGCACTCAAACGATAAAATTCAGTTCAACAGTAATATCGCAAAATAATTTTAAAATGAACATATCTTTAGAATTTCCGATAAAGAGTCTTGTGCGCTGTAGATAAAAATCTTTTTTTTTCCTTTTCTTTCCTTCTTTCTTTCTTTTTTTTTTCTTTTCTTTTTTTTTTTTTTTTTTTTTTTTTTTTGTGCTGTGTTGCCATTGCTCGCTTTGAAATCGTTTAGTTTGCTAATCAAAAATTCGTTGAAGAGTTACAAAATATGAAATCGATAATTAAAGAGATTTCAAATTCCAAATTAGGGCTTCCACATGTCCATATTCTTTGGAAGCTTACAGTATTCAAATTTTGTTGGCTGTAGGTACCGTCGTTTTATCACATTGCAAGAAACATAGATAATTCATGCAGATGCTTCATTATTTAATTTCTTTAAATATAATTCAGCTGTCTAATATTTGGTGGCAACAATTTGAAAAGTGATTCGCCGTTTATAGTTTTCAACGCAAAATGCCAAAACGAAATTAATAGTCCTTCAGGAAAAATTGCCCGTTTGGACTAATAAAAGTTTTTAATGTAAATAGAATTACAGAAAAACCTAATAACAATATTAAAATTTTGTTATCATGCATAAAACATAATATGCATAAAATGCAGACATCAGTTCATTTCGTTTTAAAATTTTAATTGAATATTGAAGACTTGATTGAATTAGGTGGCACTATTAAGTATTATTTTTGAATGAATAGCAAAGCGAGAGATTTATATAGTTGAATACAAATATGTATTTATAAAATTCTATTTTACTTTCTTTCTTTGATTAATCCTAACTAATATTATAAATGCAAATGTGAGTTTGTTTGTTACGCTTTCACGCCTTAATCACTTAACTGATCATCATGAAATTTTCAAGAAATATTTTTGATACATTAGAAAAGGTTATAGGCTATAAAATGTAACTTATCTGTTGAAACTTAAACTATATAAGATGTTTATATCTTAAAATGATAGTCGTTGTAAGTTTCATAGCGATAAGTTAAACGATGTAAAATTTGTCTGCGCGCACGGGTGCGTGGCTTAAACCACGCAAATATTTTTAACCTTTTCTAATATATCAAAAATAGTTCTTGAAAACTTCATGATGATCGGTTAAGTAATTAAGGCGTGAAAGAGTAAGATTTATTAATTTTTATTTGTTTAATTTAATTTATTATTTAAAATCTTTCCAGGATTTCCCGCTTTTGGCTTTTCTTTCACAAACACTTTTCAGTCATTAGGAAATATACGTAGCAATTTTACTAGATTTCGTGACGATACACTCCGTGTAAATACAAAATATCCGCGGCCTATAGGTATTGAAGAAGGGCAGTATTTACTGAAATTTTACGCGGAGTGTATTTTTTACTTAAAATATTAGTAACTAAAATTTTATCCTGATTATCCTGGTCATATAAGATATCCTGGTCAATAAGAAAAAAAAAAATCAAACTATTTTCTTTTCTTTTCAATAACTTTGAAACTTATTTAAGGACATTAACGCGAGCAAAGCCGCGAGTAAAAGCTAGTTATTTATATAGTTAAAATATAGTTGGTGTTTATTATTTTCAGTCCTTGAATTTCGCATCTTAGCAAAACAGGTATTACTGCCACTTGAAGGATAGAAATTTCTTTTCAATTTTATGATACTTATTTAACTAATTTGATTATTTTTTGAAATTTCAAATATATGCATTTCTATGTCATTGTAAGTTTCCAACTTGCAATCTTTTTCTCTAACTAAATCCTGTTTTAGTCAAAATTGATTCTTCGAATTGAGTATCTTTATAATTTTTTGTTTAATATACATATCATACACATATGAATAAATAAATATATCTCATTATAAGAAGATAATTAGATTTAGAATTTTTTGATGGACACACATTTGCAAGGTGGTATTAGTAGTTAATGAATTTCAGAAATAAAATTGGAATTTGTATGACAAGATTTCGAATTTTTTCCGGTTTTCCCATTATTTACCAAAGTTCTACTAAAGCGCTCCAATCGAGTGATAATAAGACAGTAAACTGATTGCTAATATGATAAGATTAATAAAACAAACACCAGAAAAACTTAACGAAGCATAAAGCTACATTCTGTAAGGTTTAACAAATAAGATAGGGATCAAGTGACTTACAATTCCGGGACATTCTGAATGATTTGAAATGTGATAAAGGTGAACACGAAGCATACAAGTCCAAATATTTCCCAACATACTTTCTTCGACCTGTCGCGGACAACGTATTGGCCCGCCATTCGACTGGAAGATCTTGTTTCTGTCCATAGTTGCGCAGACACCCAAGCCTTAATCTGATAAAGATTCGAAAAGACCAGAGTCCGAGTTTTCACTGACTTCCTTTCCCAGAAGAGAAATAACTTCTACGTTGAATAAACGCTGTGAGTTCATGAATGGTTAGATTAGCGGAAGTGTTCATATTTTTTTCTCACGTGATCAATCGACATCATCGGGATATAAACTGAAGCCACGGATGTGAAGTGTAACAGAAGTGCAGCAGTTTTAAATTGGATAAAAACTGCCTCGAACCGACCTTTAATGTTAGACAAATATTCTAGGCGTTTCTAGAGAATCTGATAAATTCCTTTTCAAGCAAAAATATGTACTTGTCAGATACTGATTTTGACAGAATATGCCCATAGAGACAAGATGCCTACGGCATGTTCTTTCAAAATTCACAGAATATTTCTCTAAATTAATACCAATTTAAATTAAGATATTATAATTCTGAAAGCATTAGGAAAGATCGAATTAGAACTAATGACTTAAATTAAACAAAATAAATTTTGTAAATGAGAAAAGCTTCACGCAAAACTATTTTGCGAATTGAAGAAGCTTTGTGGATATTTTTTATTTAACCAAATGCAAAACTGTGGCTAAGTTTCCAACTACGATTAACAATCGAAGATTTGCTTATTTCTCCTTTTAGGACATAAAATTCATGTTCCTTGATGCGAAATTTTAACGCTCTTATAGTTTGGCCAGTCTCATATAACACTCTCAAGATATGCTATAGTCAGCATGAATTAAAGTCAAAGATCTTTAAAAGTCTTTCAACAAATTTTACTGATAGCTCAGAAAATGTCTTGAAATTTGAACTTCTGGAGAATCCGTGCTATTTTGTAACTAATAGAATGGTGAAATGGAGTGACGAAAAGCTTTACTAATGTTATGCCTAACAGCGGAATGTCTTCTTTGATGGCAAGATGAAAATTAATAGAATGTTAAAATATGCCTAATAGAATAGACTAATAGATTAATAGAACGATATTTCTAACAGCGGAACGTTTTCTTTGATGGCAAGATGAAAATTTTTTAAAGGCCTTTTCGAATGATCTTGGGAGAAAATCCTCTGTCGATGAATGGTAATCCATTTTAAATGTTTGAGTTCATGAGAAAGTAAAGATTTTGAAGAACAACCTTTGAGAGCTCGATATAGACAAGAGTAAAAAGATGCCATTTTTTCTTAGCATACTGAAATGATCTAGCATGGGGAGACAAAGAATAAACAAACAAACAAAAAGGGTTTACGTGAAACAGTAAAAAAGAGATTTTATTCAAAATTTACACGTTTAAAGTTGTTATTTTACCTAATTTTAAATTTGTGTTAAATGCGGTTTGCGGTGTGTTTCTCCTTTAATTTAATTCCCCGACGATTTTATAACTTACAGCTTTTTGAAAGAAATGTATAGTAATCGAACAGATTTCCGATTTTCGAAATTTACTGACCATCGCGATCGCCAGATTTTTTCCTGTAGAGCTAATGATAAGAAAAACGTGTATGCTAATAAGTCACGAACCATACACCAGCTTAAAGCCAATATTTGAGGAACAGTTTAAGAGTTGCCACCCAAAATTCCAGCAAGAGAATCCCCTGGAGAGATCTCGTCAAAAGAAAGTTGACAATGACAGCATTTTCTAGGTATTATTTTAAAAATATAATGCAAAATTTATTTCTATAAATTTCATTTTATATTAAGAACTGTATAAAAGATATTACATTAAAAATGGTATGCATTATTTAAACTTCAAGATTAACTATGGCCATCCGATGTAAACCTCCTGGATTTGAATTAATCAGAAACGAATTTACCAACTTCTGCGGAATGAAATGAAATAGAAGTCAATTAAATAGAATCGAATTATAACAGCAAACTGTCAGGATTGCTAGTTCCTGCAATAAATGATACCGAAATAAGTTAATTAGAAAGACTGACCACTGATATGAGAGTGAAAGCCATGCATGCATGTGTAACAAAGAAACTATTCCTGAACTCCTGAGCTAAATCTGACAGCAATTCTAGTTTCAGTGCGAAGACTAAGAAATGATTGAAATATGTACACTGAGAAAAAAAAAGTCTGTATCTCTCGTTCTACTGAACAGTCGTGGCCGAGTGGTTAAGGCGATGGACTAGAAATCCATTGGGGTCTCCCCGCGTAGGTTCGAATCCTACCGACTGCGAAGTCTTTATGATGTCTCTCTGAAAGAGCTTTCGTCCATAGCTGGACTCCTTATTTATTTTCTTTTCAATAAACCCTTAATGGTTCTTTTCACTTGCATTTAGCTATTGCTCTTTCTTATTTATCTCAGTCTCTCTTAACGAAGTTGTGGAGGTAATTGCATTAAGTTGCAAAGGTACTCCGGAAGCCAACGCCTTGGGCCCGTTCTACTGGGCCGATCGACGAAATTTAAATTGCGTTTTCCATGTCTCGAAAGCGCGACTTAGCATAAGTATTAGATTTATATATAGCAGTGTTCTAATATAGGTATTTCGACACAAAATAGGACTTTCTCTGAAATGACATGCCACTTTTTTCCCACGATTCTACGACTCAAATTATGCCAAACTGCCCAGTATTGTAAAAATCACACGAATAGTTTTTAAAAAATTAGATCTAAAAAATTTTATCTCCTCAATGTTAATTGAATTTGATATATATTTATAAATATCTCTTTTTTTTATTAAACTTACTTGATTCTTTCTTCCAAAATTCGAAATTTGGGCTTAATCCAAATATAATTCGCCCATTTTTTATGATTTATTTTTAAAATTTGTATTTTTAAATAATGTTTATAAATTTTTGGAAAAAATTTTTGAATTATAACCTCTAAAATATTTACCATCAACTTAAAGTAGGTGTATTTCTAAGTATACTTGCAAAAAATTATAGCTTTTTATTCAGAAGTTTCGAAGATATACGTGAATTTATATATTGAGGCGCTTTGAAATTTGGTATATTTATTATAAGGTATATTTATATAAGGTATATTATAAGGTATATTTGGTATATTTATTTTACGCACTTTGTTAAAATTATTTGAAAGTGTGAATGATTAGTTTTTTTCCGCTCATGCACAATGGCAAGGATAGGAAAATAAGTTGCCATGTATTAAGAAGTTCGCATGCTATGTATTAAGAAGAATGTTTTCGTTGCCATGTATTAAGAAGTAAATTATTCTCGACGCAAACTGAAAAAAATTCAACAAGTTAAATTTTTTAATTTCTCCCTAAATTTCACACCAAATTTTATAAAATTTAATATTTGGGTATAATTTGAGTCTCAGAAATATGGAAAAAAATTGGTACATTATTTCAGAGAAAGACCCATTTTGTGTTAAAATACCTATGTTAGAACAATGCTATATATAAATTTAATATATATCTTAAGTCGCGCTCTCAAGACATGAAAAACGAATTTGAATTTCGTCAATCAGCTGAGTAGAACGGCAGATGTAGAACTGTCCCCGCTTTTTTTTAGTCCAAAGGGGCTTTGTCCCTGAAGGACTATTGTTTTCGTTTTGCGATTTTGCGTCGGAAACATTAAAAGTCTGAATCACTTTTCAAACTGTTGCCGCCAAATCTTGCAACACTCTATTATATTTACAGAAATTAAATAATGAAGAATCTACGTAAATGTATGTATATTTCTCCAAATGTGATAAAACAACGGTACCTAGAGCCATCCAATTTTGAATAACGTACGTTTCCACCCGAATATGCGCATCTGGAAGCCCAAATTTGGAATTTGTTATATTATCTATTTCATATTTTGTAAAACTTCAACGAATTT
>KK117776.1:193081-230065 GCA_000611955.2 Stegodyphus mimosarum | reverse complement strand
TTTTTTTTTTTTTTTTTTTGGCGCAGCCTACAAATATATAATTCTGCTTATTTAGAAATGCATAGTAATGAACAAGTTAGCTGTTAATATTCTAAATATAATATAAAGTAAGCAGTTAAAATATTGTAAAAACATAATAAAATTTGACATTGGCTATTTGGCAACTTTTCAAATTTTCAAAATGTACGAAGTTTGCCAAATTGATCATTTCACGCAAAGAAAATATAAAGTAATCTACGAAGAGGTGAAAAACGAGAGATACGTGTTTTGTTTAATATAAATCAACTTAAAATGAAAACTTAAATAGAAAGAACATCCCTATAAATCGAAGAAAGAACATCCCTATAATACCCGAAAAAGAGATTCATCAAGCAGCGTTTTAACTGTTCAGTTTTGTGACGCATATTTAGAGAATCCCAGCTTATTATTATTGTAAATTTACAAAATGCCATGTCTTGATGACTTTTTTAGTTCACTTCATGGCTTCATCATAAATTTCGATACAGTAATTACTACAAAATGAATTATTAGAAACTTACAAATAATGCTAAGCCGTAACTATTACGAATTAAGTTACAACGAGGAATTTATAAATAAGACAAACCACAGACTTCGTGCAACTGTAACACGAAAGAAAATTTTTAGAACTAAAAGACTTCGGAATCGTCCCTTTTAATTGTACACAGGATACTATTTCAGCTATTCTAGTTTCATTATAGTCACTGAAATAGGTATTTTGTTTACCAAGCTGCTTTTGGTTTCTAAGCATATGGCAACAGGGAATTCCGCAGATGACTCCGTGATGGTGCAACTCGAAAAAATAATCGTTTAAAAACTGCATAAATATTACGTTGTAGCCTATGGAAGAATCTGCGGTTTATTCCTTTTCGTAGTTTTATTGTGGTAGAACAGACGAGAAATATTAAGAAAATCATTTGAAATCAAAAAGGGTAGTGAGGTAAAATAAATCTTAGTAATAAACATCATGGGAGTCTATTTCTCTATTTCACCCGTAATATGAAATCAAAATCTTCTTTTCTTTCGGCTTTTGACACTCGTACAGTACGATGCTCTCTAAATCTTAAAATGAATGTTGAATTTAGGAACTGATATTTTAACATATAAAAACCATTTTCTTAATCATTTAGCATTTAACAGCAAGCATAAGAAATTAAAAATTATTATTATTGTTAAATGGATTGTATTCAATGAAATTTTCAGTTTTCATATAATTTAAGTCGGCGTTTCTGATACATTATTTTTTTTAATGCAGTATTATTATGCCTGCGGAGATTAAATGTTAGTTTCGTGAATGATTAGGAAGAAAAAAAAAGATTATGACATGTATTTTATTGCTGGGATTATTAAACATCTATTAAAACTAATTCTTGAATTCACCGTTTTAAATTGATTTCTAAGGGAGGAAGTAATTGAATTTACTAAATTATCGAAACATGTAAAGCAATTAAATCTTTTGAATCTTGAGACTATATTATATACATTTAATTTTCCATTGCTTTCAAACTAAATAATTATTTAAGTGCTCTATTATTTGTTCAATTTATTATTCCTCCTTTCCGGAAAATAAACTTACGTTCTTAAATGCACTAGCAAATTTATCAATGATTTCTTTCATCATTTACATGGACGTTCTTATGAATGAATGATACTAAAAAGTTCCATTTAATCAACCAATGCTGAATTTCTCTAAAATAGTTTTAACTGTCTAAAGCCGTAAGCTTTTCTTTGCGTAGTAATAACAGAAAACGGAAGGAAAACCAGCAATTATTTTTTTTAAATGTAAATATTCAAGAAAGGAAATTTGGCATAAGCTTCATTAGCATTAATAATCTTTTAACGTATAGGTTTTCATAAATAATAAATTCTGAAAAAAATAGCATCTTTCATCAACCTTTATAGCTAGCTCCACTGACAAAACGATATTTTTGCAACAGTATTCTGAAGAACGCATTATAATATCACAAATTGTTCCTGTAATGAATTCCACATTTACAAAAATTTCGAGTTTTTGTTCCATTATAAACTTTTTTAGTCCAAAGGGACAGTTTGCTCGGAAGGACTATTAATTTTGTTTTGGCATTTTGCGTCGATTCACTATAAACGTTGATTCACTTTGCAGATTGTTGCCACCAAATATTAGAGGCCTGTCTTATATTTTAAAAAATTAAATAATGAAGAATCTGCATAATTGTACCTATGTTTCTCGCATTGTGATAAAACAACGTTACCTAGAGCTATCCAATTTTGAATAACGTACGTTTCCACCCGAATATGGGCATCTGGAAGCCCAAATTTGGAATTTTTTTTTATTATCTATTTCATATTTTGTGAAGCATTTATGAGTTTTTGACTAAGAAACTCAACGATTTCAAGGCGAGCAATGGCAACAATGTATGGAGGGGGGGGAGAATATCTCCAGCGCTTGAGACTGTGTATCAGAAATTCTACCGATAGGCTCTTTTAAATATTTTGAGATATTGCTGTTGGATTGAATTTTACGGTATAAGTGCGAAGAACATGATATGTAATGAATAAAGGTTAAACACAAAGCGTTAAAAAAGCCCCTTTGGGAGTAATATAAAATCTTAAAGTTTTCAGAATTTTTAACATATATTTCCATGTATGTTTTTTATTCCATTATATTGAATTATTTTAGCGAAAGGTTACTAATATTTGCAATACCTGCGAAGCAAATATTAAATAAAAAAGTTTCATTTTTATATGTTATAAAGATTTAATTGGGTTATTATACTTTTATTGGCAATCTAAATTTTTTTTTTTTTTTTCGAGCGGACTCAGCCCTATCTTTCGTCCCTTTAAACACTTAAGTTAACTATTCAAATTTATACTAAAATGAAAATACAGACAGAAAACTGATATAGCATTTTATTTACCATATAAAAATATTTATTTTATAAATTGCTTAACGCTTTTATTTTAGCCAGAATAGTTTTACGTCTTGAACAACAGGGTAATTAATTATTTAGAAAATAAAACTACGAATTTATGAAGTCTAATTTGGTACCCCTAGCAAATACTCATATTTAATTTAAACGCACAGAGAAACTGAAAATACTTTCGAATAAACGTTAATATTAAAGGGAAGATTTCTTGAGTTAATTTGCTCCTTTCAGCTAATAGCTTATCAACGCCTCTTTGTGAAGGTGCCCATCATTAGGGCGTTTTCTGATGCATATTAAGAGGTTATTATTTCGCAATAAAATTACAAATGGCTACCTTTATACGCATGAACGTCACTAATTACTTACTCTTTAAGGCATTAACTACTTCGAAACGCTGTTAAACCGGTAACTAAATGACGCAATAAATCAATTCATCTATTATTCCTAACACCTGAATAAAACAAATAAAATACAAACCATTCCGGGTAAGGATACATATGACGGATGTCAAAATCACGAAACGAAACGCTTTTATTTCAAGGTTAAGTTCTGGCGCGAGTTTATCGCATTACAAAATCCTTTCTCATTTATACTTATCAAACATCTATTTAAATCAATATAGGAAATGAAATATATGAGAGAATTACTTAAGGATTGTAAGAACCATGATCCCCTACCTATTTCCATTTTTATGAACCTGCAAATTTTATAATATACATTTGGAATAGAAAAGTAAAAAAAACATGGTTCTTACAATCCTTAAATAATTCTCTCATATATTTCATTTCCGATATTAAGATGGTATAAATTTTGCAGCACTACGCGCAGATTTTTCTAGTAGTTTTTTTTCTCTCAACAACAAATGGAAAATATGTCAACTTTCTCAATAATATTTAAATCAATATATATATATATATATATATTCCTTACCTGGTGAAGAAATGTTTAAACCTTCATATAGAAGGAACAAAAATTTTAACTAACTGATGTTATTTCCTTTTTTATATACATATGTATACATAAAACAGAAACTATAAAACAAATCTGAAAGATTATGCCCAAAGGAGTGTTTTTTAATGTTTTTGTCTGTAACCTTTATTTATTAAATTTCATGTTGTTCGTACTTAAACCACAAAATTCACTTTAAAAGCAATATCACAAAATAACAAAATCATTGCTTATCCACTTCAAAAAAGAATTGCCTATGCCATAATTGCTCACTCAACTGCTCCAGATATGCCTCACACATGATTATCAATCTGTTTCTTTTAAATATCACATGATTTACCGCAGATTTAATCTGCCAAATTGCTATTCACCGGTAAGTAGTCATTACACTACTAGCATATAACTATATTATAATCCAGGTGACCAAGGAGCCTATTAATCGTAAAATCTTTCCTATCTGCTTTATCTTTGATGTTGTATTCACGTTATAAAATTATAAAATACCTTCCCCCCAAAAAACAAAAATTATTAAAAATCTTAAAATACAAACAAATTCTGTATTCTCCCGAGCTCAGTGGTTAGCGCGTTAGACTCGAGAGCGAAAGGTCCCGAGATCGAGTCTCGGTAATCGCTGCTTAATTTTTGCGAACTTATAATATTTTTATATGTTCTTCTTTTTGTCTCTGTAATTTTTCTCAAGTCATGTTGACTTCCTTTTTATTTTTCCTTAACGTCTTTCATGTATTTTTTCCTATTTCTGCTCCCGTTTATTAAGTATGATGTGGAGGTAGATGGTTCTTTACCCTAGGCACTCCGTAATAATTAATCCTTGGATACCATCACAAAATAATTTAAAACGAACATATCTTTGAATTTCTGATACACAACCTCGTGCACTGGAGATTAAAAAAATTTTTTTTTCTTACAGTGTTTCCAATCTCTGAGTTTGTTAATCAAAAATTCGTTAAAGTTTTATAAGCTATGAAACAGATAATAAAACAATTCCCATATTCCAAATTTGGGCTTCCAGATGCCCATATTCAAGGGCAGGACTATGTTATTCAAAATCTGATATCTCTAGGTACCGTTGATTTTTCCCAGAGCGAGAATGCATTTATGCAGATTCTTCATTATTTAATTTCTTTAAATGAAATGCAGGGCTGTAGTATTTGGTGGGAATAATTTGAAAAGTGAAACGTCGTTTATAGTGAACCAACGCAAAATGCAAATCGAAATTAATAGCCTATTTCGGCAAATTATCCCTTTGGGCTAATAATTATAAGAACTAAATGGATGGCGAATAGAAGTTTTATTTTTTCTTGCTTATACTAAATATTTTACTGAATTTCTGTGAAAATCTTTATTATTAAAATCATAATTGGTAGAGACTTTATTAAATAGAAAATTAATGCATTGTGTTGTTTACTGTTAGAAACCAGGCAAAACACATTTTGTCAGTAATAAGATTTAAGTAAAGCGCAACTATAAAATCTGAGCCCTCTTTTATTATCTTTTCTTGCTGTGTAAATAATTGCATAATCAGTTTTTATATTTAAAGTGTGTTTCTTTGAAATCTTTGGAAATGTATTACTCACAAACAGAAATTTTACAATTATTAGAATATTGTATACTGGGATGAAGAGGAATTTTGTTTGCAAGAACAGATCATCCATTTCACTTCATGTTAGTTTCTCTTCATTATTCTTTTACATTTACTGCTATTTTCATTAGCTTGTTTCATCACTAAAAGCAAAAATGATTACTAAAGCAAAAACGATTGTTATTGACACATTTATTCAAGATATTGTTTATTTATAGCACTTATCAACACTCTTAGGAGTTATTTAATTTTTTAAAAAATCAGGTTATACCATATATGTTTGCTCTACAGTTTGAATTCGAAACGAAGAAATTTCTGGCACAGTGACAGGAGGTGCGGTAAGACTGTTGAGTACTGACAGTTCGAACTCAAGTTCAAATTTTCGAAAAAGGGCTGGTTACAGGAGAATTTTCGTGGTTTTCGCTTTGTGTACAATTAATACGAGGCAATATCCCTTATAAAGTTCCCCAAGAAAGCACCTTTCCCCTTACTCAGATAGCTCTCATTTATGTTGCCATAATCCAAAATAATCCAGTTCAATCTGGGGATCATGCACATTCAATCTTAGACAGCAGAACGCAAGAGTTGGACCCCCGTCCTGGGGCTACCTTTCGGGGTGAGCTGTCCAAGCTCCTGAGACCCCCTCGCCGACGACGCAGACCCCACAGTCCCGGCCCGGCCCAATGAAAGGCAGTGGGACACGTAGTCCCCGTATCGAAACTATGAGGGCCAAATCCCCGACGACAAGGTCGGTGATCTCCGATCTAGCTCCACACACAGCCAAAGGAACGGACACGACAGTACCAGTATGGTCCCTTCCAAGCCTGAACCAACCTAAGAATAAACTCGGGCTCTAGTCCTGTGAAGACAACTTATATGCCCCCGTAGTTGAGACTGCCTAAGTACAGATCCTAGCCAGTACTTCCCAGGAATTCTCCTGAGTACTTCCCAGGAATCCTCCCCCGGGGGGGGGATCTTAGACAGCAGCCGGCTCCAATATTGAAGTAAATCGATTTGATCACGTAACTTGGTTCCCGACTGGTATAATGGTTAGCATCGCTGACTTCCGTGTTGAAGGGTGAAGGTTCGAATCTCGGCAAGCATGGATGTTTGTAAATGTATAGTGCCCGTGCGGCATGGGGCACTCTAAATATGCAACGAGCTGAAAGTTCTCTCGAGAGGTTGGTGGTAGGAGGAGAAGGTGGGAGCCCTTCGGAACCATCCTCCTAGGGTGCTCTCCATCAAAACTGGGGAAGGAACTGATCTAAATGGCATTGCCACCTCCATGGTGCTCAAGGCTGTTGCCAACGACAGGCGTAAACTTGCGCTCCTCACCTTGAGGAATTTCGTGGGCTTGGGATGACTGATCGGTCAGACAAGTGGGTATTAGCAACAACAGCATTGCCGCTCAGTGGGTGGGAAGCAACTTTGTGCGGAGTTACATCTCCCATAAAACAAGTTGATCAACAATCAAAATAAAATTAATGTAGACAAATTTTTATTTATTTAATATATGAAAATAAGATACACATTTTACGCATATATAAAAAAAATTTCCAAAAATAAGAAATGAAATAAATTACTACAAAATAAATCACAAGGAAAGGACACAGGGGAAATCTGATTAAGGGCAGGCTTTCGCGGAGGACTACCTAAGTAGAACTGGTTTGTATTCACGTTGCATATGGGAAAACCACATGCAAGTAGTCTGGTTGCATGGATTCGAACTTGAGTGTACTACTATTATTCAGCGGCCTTAACTATTTGGCCCTGGTGGCGTTTCCTACTTGTTAACAGCGTTAAATATTAGTATTTCGATCTAGTTTAAAACCCGGGAGAGGACTAGCTGCATGACTGTGTCCTTAGTCTTCCCTATGTATATTGTAAACAGGTGCCAGATTTCCTTCAGAAAATCTTCCTTGAGAGCCTCTTCCTTTTTAGGCAGGTAGTCTTTGTCTCTTTCCCATATTTAAATAGGTTTTGTTCTGTTATTGGGAACACACACGTACATACATACGTACATATATATATACAAGCATACATGAAAACATACAACCATACATACATGCATATATACATGCATTTCTTAATCCGGTACCGACGACAGAAGAGTGCCTTTAAATAAACCAGGTACCAAATTTAACTATTCCAAATTTAATATTTTGCAATTTAAAATTTAAGATTTAATTGAAATAAACCAACCATTGTAGCTTTAATCATCTTATTTAAGTAATTTACATTAAATACTTAAATATATCAAACGTAATCGAGCAGTCGTGGCCGAGTGGTTAAGGCGATGGACTAGAAATCCATTGGGGTCTCCCCGCGTAGGTTCGAATCCTACCGACTGCGAAGTCTTTATTATTTTACACACGGAACGTTCGTTAGTAAAAATGCAGGATTTTGATCATCAAGTTTCAATTATGAATTTAATTCATAGTTTTATTGGAAAGTGTTCTTCGCGCACTCCAGCGTAGCATGGATTATCAAGGTTTCATTCAATCATTTTTCAATGATAAATATGTTTTTTAACTCCCCAGATTTGGTTGATAGAAAATAACTTTAGACAAAGCAGCCAAAGACAATAAATAAATTGGTAATTCCTTCAATATCTATTTAACGCAAATGATTTAATATATGACGATTATTAATGATATAATTAATAATGATATTATTATTAAAAATATCTGAAATGTTTCAGATTTTAAATTACGTCCAAAGGGACGTTTATTTAACATTTTGTGTGTTACCTTTATTTGTTAAATACCATGTTCTTCGCACTTAAACCATAAAATTCAGTTCAACAGCAATATCGCAAAATAATTTTAAATTGAGCATATCTTTAGAAATTTCGGTACACGCTCTCACGCGCTGGAGATAAAAATGTTTTTCTGTACAACGTTGGTATTGCTGGCTTTGAAATCTTTGAGTTTGTTAATGAAAAATTCGTTAAAGTTTTAGAGAATATTGTTACGAATTTCACATTTATTTGGCTATTTATTTAGAACTGTAATTAAAATTCCTTTTTATTTTCCCGTGCAACGCACGCAGACGATTTTTGAAGAGAAAGCTACGTCAAAAAAAATAATAATAATAACATGCATACATTTATGCAGATTTTTCATTTTTTAAACTTTAATGCAGAGCGATAACATTTAGTGGCAACAATTTGAAAAGTGAATCGGGCATTCAGAGTGAATCAACGCAAAATCGCAAAACGAAAGTAATAGTCCTTCGGGACTAAATCCCTTTGGACTAATAATTTTAGCTTTGAAAACGTTCCATTACCCAAAAATACGAAAACGAGTGGCATTACATAAATTGATAGCATATAAGAGCATTTACATACATATAAATTAATTTGGTTTTATATAAAAATTTTAAAGCATTGTTAAAGACATACTTCTTTAATAAAACTTAATTTAAGGGATTTCATTTCTGAAATAAAATATTAGCGTCATTTTCATGTCGTCTTTAATTTCATGTATATATATTTATATTTCCATCACTTTATTCTTTTTAATTTGTATCTTAAGTCCTCACAGCTGTACAGATCTTTCTGCAATTTATGATACTATAATGACAAAAATAAGGGAAGGAGTAACAAGATTTCAAAATTTTCTAAATCATTCTCTGTAGACTTAGCAGGTGCTTTCCATACAAATTTATTTTTGTTCTTTTTAAAGTTCTTAGAAAAACAGGACTGATAATCGAAGTCCTTTGTAATAACATTGTACAACTTTGTATTAGAAGTAATAACATTTACGAATTTTTAAAAAGTTCTCAGATTCTTCAAATCCTTTGCAACGATATCGATATTATGAATTCCTTAATTGATATATTCTGTAATTTCTAACACAGCCCGGTTAATTTTCTTTTTTTTTTAAGCGATTTTTATTCCTTCGATTCTGCGTTCTTGCTAGGAATAGGAAGCGGTTTTAAAATTAAAAATTGCCTATATCAGAGATATTGAAAAATAACCATGTAATTTTTGTACTCTTCTCCTCCCCTCCAACAAAATTTATACCTTTTAAATTAAAAAATAATTTTACATTTAAAATTATCTACGTCACGTACTGGCAGCACTTACGTAAATTCGAAACACTAATATTCAATAATTTTAAATACTTTGTGAAACTTCGGACAAGAAATGTCGTATATCGAAGAATGTTAAGAAATATGTCAAACATTTCTGTAATATTTCTATCTTTATTACACGAAACAAATCAAATAAGAGTAGCATAAAAATAACAGTGTGGAATCTTGATCCCTTTGTGTGGACCACAACATGCATGCCTAGTCTTATCTGGCCAGATTGTGGATACATTAACTAGCACCAGATTAATTTTTCATGCATCATCAGATACATCTTTCGAATTACTTGGGAAGGAAGATGGCTCGAATGAATGGGAAAATGCTGAAGTGCATATCGAAACCTCTAAATAATCTGTGTTTGTGTTGCAAAAGAAACACTAAGTAAGAAAAACCGTAAAGAAACTAATAATTAGCTTAACGCAAGTACACGAAACTTGCAGTATCATAGTTTTGGAGATCAAGCAGAGTATTCTTCTTCAGTTGCGAATGTAAAAATTCTGGATAAAAATAAATTTCATATTCTGGAGAAGAAAATTCTGCATATTAAATCCAAATTATAATACTACAAATTTATTTACGCAACTCCCAATCAGCATTTTGCTCTTGTTTAAGTCATGTGCTTGTGTCACAACCGAACTGTACCTAACACTCAATCCTAATTCGTGGGAGGTTGTTCTGTCCTACTCAGTTATACAAAATGAATGAGGGAAAGGAAATACAGCCTTTTGATCTATATCATATTTTGATAGTAAAAACAAATAATGCTTCAAGAATTCTTCCTTAGTCATCAACGATCCGAGAAGACTTTGGAATAGACAAATTTTACACGCTTTTATCGAAGCAGAGAGAATCAGAAGTCAGCAATTTACTCCGGTTGTTTTCCAGTTAACGATAAGTTTCGAGTGATTTGATTATAAATATACTTGCATGTGCCCTTCATAATATCACCACAATATGGAAAAGTTTAGCGAAACTAAATTCTGGCAACATATATCAATTTTATTAGCATAGTTACAGACCTTAGGTGATGTTCTTTTCCTTCTTCGACAAGTTTGCATGACCTTGTGAATGTCGATTTATATAGCGAAAGAAGAAACGCAATATAAGCCTTCAAATTAATATTTAGCAAAATGTTCAAACAGAAGAGACAAAATTGAGCATTACTACAAGGATTATACATATATCAAAAATAACTTAAATGATGTTCATGAAAGTTTAGATAACTTTATTTAACGATATTTACCCCTTTAAAACCAATATGAATGAGCATCTCCTCGTGTTTTCGAAAAATATGCAATGCATAAAAAAAGGGGGGGGAAATAAATAAAAAAATATATTATTTAAATATTTTGATGACTTTTTAAGGATACTAACTTAAGTAATATAACTGTCACAAAAAAAATGCGTTAATATAACTTGCACATAAAAGTACCAAGCAATATACCTAACTCTTCAAAATTAATATTTTTTTTACTCTTAATTTTTTTTTTTTAGAGTTTAGAACAAAAATAAGAACAAACAACTCATATGATAACCTTAGAATGTATTTTATAATATCTTTGAAAGTTTGGTTGAATCTAGCATTTTAGAAAAATTTATCATTTGAAAAACGTTTAATTTTAAACACTAAGCCCAAACATAATTTTTTAGATGATCACTTAACGATATTTTTACAAAGCACATCGAAGAATTTAAAAAATGAAAAATGAAAAACAAAATTCACTCATTAGGATGGCCTTGAACCAAATAAAAATAACAAATATAAAAATACACCATTTAATATGATTTAATAAAGCATAATTCACATGAAATTTTCATCAAAATTATTACTCACCGCATGAAGAGTAACACTAATGAAATTATTTGACGCCACTTCATAACTATCTAACTTTTAAATTCTTCATCAAAACGTTTCTGTTATAAAATAAAAGTGAAAAGGCAACAGCTGCATTCCCAGTAATAAGCGAAAACATCTGAGCCGATGTAATTCCATTTTACGTTCTAGCTAAATTCTTTATTCTCCAGCATTAATGCGAGGTGCGCCACCTTTTCTTTTGTTGTTTTCAGCGCAGTTCGGGGAAAAAACAGTGCCTGTCCTACCGTGTGTTATTTCTATCCCGTAGAACAGAATTCTGAACAGGTATTGAAGCCGTGAAAACAGGAACTGCGTGCGCGGAATGCGTGGAAAGGAAAATGGCGTTTTTGGGTACAGGTGTTCGAGAAACCTTTTGTGACGTCACTTAAAAACAGTTGCTCTTGCTTAGGATTGCGACAACAACAAAAAATTGTGTTAATTGTAAAACTCATCCTTTTTCTACAGTTATTCATATATTTTCCATGTAACGAGGAAGTAATATTACACAATGAAAGTAGTAGCATGATTAATATTAGACATAAAAGGATTTAAATAATTCGCGATGATGCTATTAAAAGAAAAATCAGATAAAAAGGATTTATTTTAGTACTTTTAATGGCAGCAATCTTTTTTTCAAGAAATGTCGAGAAATATTAAGTAATTTGGCATGTAAATCGTTAGCTAAATACTGAGAATATTACCTAATTTTCATTAACATATTTAAACTCAAAGACAGACTCAAATGATAAAGTATATTTCTGTAATTAATTACAAAATACTTAGTTTGGAATTTTTTAGAATATATGTTGCAAAGGAATCAGTTGGAAGTGAAAAAAATTATGTTAGAGTTAAGTGATAATTACTATGCTCAGCTTATTAATCAGTATATTAAATATATTCTTCTTCAACTCACTGAACATTCTTTTTATTCTTTTTTTTTTTGAAAGGTTTAAGGAAAATTTTTGTCCAAAGGTAAAATAAAAAAAAAAAAGTCTGAAAGCTTTCAGATTTTACATTACGACCAAAAAGGCTTTTTTTTTTAATGTTTTGTGTGTTACCTTTTTTTTTATTAAATATCATGTTCTTCGCACTTGAACCATGACATTCAACTCAACAGCAATTTTGCACTATAATTTTAAAATGAGCATATCTTCAGAATTTACGATACACAGTTTCACGCGCTGGAGATAAAAATGCTTTTTTTTCCCGTGCAGTGTTGTCATTGCTCTCTTTGAAATCGTTGAGTTTCTTAATCAAAAACTCATAAATGCTTTACAAAATATGAAATGGATAATAAAACAAATTCCAAATTCGGGCTTCCAGATGCCCATAAACGGGTGGAGACGTACGTTATTCAAAATTGGATGGCTCTAAGTACCGTTCTTTTATCACAATGAGAGAAACATACATACATTTATGCAGACTCTTCATTATTTAATTTCTTTAAATATAATAGAGGCTGGTTACAACAATTTAAAAAGTTTTTCGCCGTTTACAGTGAATCAACCCAAAATGCCAAAACGAAATTAAAAGCCCTTCTGTCCTAACGCCCATTAGGCTAAAAAAGAGAGACAGGGAGAGGGAGCAATAAAGAGGAAAAAAAGTCCGTTCATTCTTCAGTTATGATAATGCTTAAACGAAAATTCATTCAAAATCTTATATTTGAAGTATTTAAAAGTTAATAGCCTAACAATTAACTAAACATTATTGTTTAGAATTAAATACATATAATTAGGCGGCTTTTATTAATAATTTAGAGTAAAGCAAACATTAAGTATAAAAAAAAAATATTTAAAAGTTGAGTTACAAAAATTCACGAAGTTTGCAAAATACTTAAATTACAAAAAGAATTATTTTAAGTGCTCTTCCTATTCTATTGTTTGTGCAGCTAGTGTTTATTGATTTGTGCAACCTTCAAAGAAACTCGATGAACAGCTTCTTATTAGAAATTTTTGGATAAATAAATTTCAATTGCATTTTGCAAATAATATCTATAAATATTTTCTGTTATACGATATCTGTCTACTAAGATACTTTATGAAAGTCTATCCAAATATTTTATCGGCATTCAAGTGTAATTTGTTCTGTTATGGATTAAAATTACTTCTTGCTTTTCCATAAGAAAAATAATCGCAAATTGCATAATATATAATACAATAAATGAAGGGAAATGTTCTAAACAAAAATGCAACTGTATTCTTCAAGCTGCAAAAAACCATTGGCAATATTTATAAATAACAGCGAAAATTTGAAATAAAGAGCTGTTAATAATTAAATAAGTTATTTTGCAAAAGCAATAAATCGTTGTGAAATCAATAACAAAATGAATCCAGTTTTGAAATTTAAACAACAAGTGCAAAAATTAAATGCGATGAGAAAAGAATTTACATCTCCTGGTGCATCGTCTTCAGGAGTTGGTAAATCGAGAATCAAATAAGTATAACCTGAATCTGAACTGAAAAATAATCAAGAGATGATAAACGAAAAACCACCAAGATCAAAGTCAAATTTGCTAATTTTAATAGGGGAATCGGACATACTTTTGTAAGACGAAAATTATTGAATACTTGTTAAATTATTGCTTTTACAAGTTACTAATTTTACAATTTTCGTTTTAATTAAAAATTTATAATTTTTAGTCCTGATATTATATTTGGTTATCAGGCTCGATTATATACATATATAATATCAGCAAAGACATAAAGTACTAAATTTAGAACCAATTTTATGCAAAAACCAAAAATTGAAATTCATAAGATCCTATAATTGTAAGAAAGAATTTAATGAGTGTTAAATCTAAAATATACTTCAAACAAGTACAACCCTAATTAAAAATTAATGAAATTTAAAGAATATAAGAAGTAAAAAGAATATAAAAGAAGAGGAATTCAATCAACTTCAATGCCATTTCGTCAGGAGGAGGAACATAGAAATCAACTAAAATCTCTCTTCCATAAAAAATTCTTCCTTTTCTGTATCCAGAATTACCTGATGAACAATTCCAATGCACCGGGTCCGTCATAAATTCGTGCAAAGTTCAAAAATTAGTAATAAAAGAAGGAATGCACGGAAAGTTTTCTGTTTGCGTCAATACGGTCAGAAAGACATTGAATTTTTTTCCGTGGGGGGGGTGAAAAAAAATCCAAAAGTAACCGACAGAGGGCGCTCACACATCATACTGAGACTTTTTTTCAAATCACGCAAACAGAAACAGGCAATCAAACAGATCCCAATAACATGACACTATGCATTTATTTTATAGTAACAGATGTTCAACATTACCACCACCACAAGGTAATAGGCAACTGCGGCGCGTGACTACGCCCATTACAGTGGAGTGTAGAAAGTCGCCATCGATGGCAGCGAAGGTCAGTCGAATGGCATTTTTCAGTTCCACCAGTGTGGTTGGGAAGTCCCGATACACACGAATACTTAAGTATCCCCAGAACCAAAAATCTGCCGGGGTCAAGTCTGCTGATCTTGAGGGCCACTGAATCTTACAACCGCAACTTATCACTCGGTCTTTGGTGAAAGATTTCAACAGGAACGTCTTGACGTCACGTGCAATGTGGGGCGGGGCACCATCCTGCATGAAGGTGACAACAGGTAAGGCATGTCTTTCCTGCAATGCAGGCGCAACGTGGTCATGCAAAAGCGTGAGATACCGTGCTGCAGTGACTGTACAGGTTTTCACGTCGGATACTGGACAGGGTTCTTCAAAAAAGAAAGGGCCAAGAATAAAAGACGCGATGAAACCACACCAAACAGTCACATGAGGAGAATGCAGTGGCTGGCTTTGGTATTCGCGAGGGTTGAACGTCGCCCAAACATGACTGTTTTGCGTATTGATGTCACCATGCAGTGAAAAGTGAGCTTCATCCGTCCACATGACGTTCAGCAACCATTGTGGGTTACGTTCCATTTGTGCCAGCGCCCATGTAGTAAACTTTTGTTTTGCATCTGTATCTGCCGGTAACAACTGGTGAATACAGATCCAAAATTCGCTGGATTTTGTATGAATACAGATCCAAAATTCCGTTCAGAATACGTCGAATCAACGCTTCCGGAATCCCCGTTCTTCTCTCAGCTTCACTAGCACTGCTACTCCCCGTTGATGTTTCGGCTGCCATATCTCTCATCACACTCTGTACCACATGGACGCAGTCCGCTCTCAAAGGTGGTCTACCACTTCGTTAACGATCCTCCAAACTCCAAGTTTCCTCAAAACGTCGTACTAAATTCCGTATCCCATTCAATGAAATAGGGCTTTTTTTGCGCCTTCAATCCTTTCTCCGTGCGAAACTTTCGCAATGTAACAAATGTGGATTCAACATTCTTGTAGGACAATTTAACCGCCCACCCCCGATCTGGTAAAGAAAGCGTGCTGCCGGCTTCGAATGATGGATCCGTTTCCAGCCAAGTGTTCCATTGATAGCCTGATTTGCCTAAATCATCTCAGTATGACGTGTGAGCGCCCTTTGTCGGTTACTTTTGCAAACTTTTTTTTTCCATGGAAAAAAATCCAATGTCTTTCTCACCATATTGGCGCAAACAGAAAATTTTTCGTGCATTTCTTCTTTTATTACGAATTTTTGAACTTTGAACGAATTTATGACGCACCCGGTATTTTAATTATAATAGTTCATCCTAAAATTCCGGCCCCTTCCAAAGCAAGGAAAAAACAAAATAAATTCATATCAAAATTTTACTTTGAAACAAAGAAAAACTCTATCCAAAGAGAACTATTATAATTAAAATACATTGGAATGGCTGATCAGCTTATTCTGGATACCGAAAAGCAAGGATTTTTATGGAAGAGAGATTTTAATTAATTTCAATGTTCCTCCTCCTGAGGAAGTGGAACGGAAGTTGATTGAATTCCGCTTCTTTTACATTCTTTTTATTTTTTAAATTCCATGAATTTTTTGAATTAGAGAGAGTTTTACTTGTTTGAAGTATTTTAGTTTTAACATTTATTAAATCCTTTTTTTACAATTATAGAATTTTTTGGAATGTATTATTATGAATTTCAATTTTTAATCTTTGTGTAAAATTGGTTCTAAATGTATTGCTTTGTAAGGATCTTACGTTTGACTAACGTTTATTTTATCTTAAACTTTACTATCATCTCTTATTATCCACTTCCGGCCAGAATAAACGCGTGAATATGTTTATGAAAATTGTGCTTGCTGACGCTTAAGTATTTAAGTCGCGGCTTTTTGCCATGAGCAGAGTTAGAAGGGGAGAGAGTGAGCCGTCTTGCCACGAGACTTCACGCGAGCTTGCCATCAGTTACTGTCCGCCTTTAAGGCCGGAGGTTTTAGTCCTCTTGAAAGCTAAAGACGTATTGCAGTTTTTCGCAGTTTGCGTACTACATAAGTAGTGATTTAAAAGGCCAGTCTTAGTGTTAGCCATCTGTGTAAAATGTTAAAAGTGAGCTCTTATTTAAATTTTAGTTAGTTAGTATTCTTTTAGTTTTATGTTCAGGACCACAAGTGGTTGGTCTTTGTATCCCGAAGTGCGGGAGCGCCTGTGATATCGTGGAAAATAAAGGGTAATCTAACCCTTCTCATCTTGTCTTCTTTGCTACACTCGAATTAGGACATAGTTTGTAGTCACACTCACTGTCTAGTCAGGACACGTTCATGTTCGCCAAACAGGTGAGAAGAAATACAAGTCCTGATAACGTTTTGTCTTTACTAATAATTTTTCAGCAACTTAATGCGCGAAAATACTAGGCATGATTATATTATGCTATTTTAAAAATTTGTTTGTAATTATGATATATATATATATATATAAGCAGTTAGTACAAAAAGCAATTGTTAAAAAGGTTTTTAAAATTTTTTTAGAAGATCATATTTGAGGGAAAATTGTGTAGGGCAGTAAAACTGCCCTATGTAGTGAAAAAATTAAACCCAGAGAAAAATAAATTTTAAACAGGCAACGAAAGTGAGAAAAAAAATTATTAACCGTAGTAACAAATAAAAACTAATAAACCTTTTTGTGGTTTTTGCTTCAAATAGAACTTTTCAAGGGGTTAGTATTTAAAACACCAACCCGGACGATTAATGAGTGTGAGTACATGTTTTGTTCTTCCTGCCATCAAGCGATTCTAACCGCTGTTAATAAATTGTTCTCAGATACAAACTAATATTTCTAATGCTCACATGATGCCAAGAGTTACCCTACTACCTGAATTTAAAATTTGATACTTTTAGTCTGAAAAAAAAAGGCTCATTTTCGGTGGAACGGATTAGAATAGAAAGCTGTTACTATGTTATCGAATAAAATTCATCGTTAAGACCTTCTACTGATTCTTACGGAAAAGTTACTGCAGGCTTCAAGAATTATATAATGCTAGTAATCCTGTTGCATGATCCAGCTTGGTAAGATCTCGACGGTGACAAAATATCGAGAAAGTGGTTGTATCATTGTCTCAAGCAATTTAAGCGTCCATCATTGTCATCATTTTATTTGGAGATATAGGATGGAAAGAAAGATGCAACAGTTGATACCAAATAGAGAAGTATTCTAGATATAATCTAACCTGATAATGTGTAAATTTGTGATATAGATAAAAATTACACCTTCTTGCAGAACTCTGTACTGTTACTGTGATTCGATAAAGTAAGTTCGCGTTTGGAGAAAAGTGAGTATTAAATCACAAAGCGAAGAGATACCCAAGATATAAATACCTATTTAGTACGATTTAAATATATATATATTTAATAAATCAATAATTTGTTATTAGGAAACGTTTTTCTCTAAGGATCATCTCTAAGGAACAGCAATTTAATTAAAGCGTATATGTGTATATATGCATATGTTTAAATGGTTTTAAATTTTAATTTCTTATTCGCTTTTTATTAATCCAAAGGGCGCTAGCCCAGAAAGGTTATTAATTTCGTTTTGGCATTTTGGTTGATTCACTATAAACGGCGAATCACTTTTTAGATTGTTGCCACCAAATATCATCGCCGTGTATTATATTTAAAGAAATTAAATAATGAAGAATCTGCATAAATGTATGTATGTTTCTCGCATTATGATAAAACAACGGTACATAGAGCCATCCAATTTTGAATAATGTACGTCTGCACCCAAATATGGGCATCTAGAAGCCCAAATTTGGAGTTTGTTTTATTTTCTATTTCATATTTTGTAAAGCATTTATGAGTTATCGATTAAGAAACTCAACGATTTCAAAGTGTGCAGTGGCAACACTATGGGAAGAAAAAAACATTTTTATCTCCAGCGCGCAAGACTGTGTATCGGAAATTCTAAAGATATGTTCTTCTAAATATTTTGTGATATTGCTGTTGAATTGAATTTTATGATTTAACTGCGAAGAACATGATATTTATTAAATAAAGGTAATATACAAAACATTAAAAAAACGCTCCTTTGTGCGTAATATGAAGATCTGAAAGCTTTCAATTTTTTTATTAAAATTTTATTTTATATCGATTTTTATTTCGTTTAATTTACTTTAATTAATTGAATTAGTAAGTTTAACCCTCTGACTGGCAAGGTAGTATATATAGGGCTTTGTAATATGTCCGAGAAATTAAGGCTATATATTGAAAAGAACATAAATCCAGACATAAAGTATCAGTTGCAATTTAGCATTAAAATGAAGAAAATGCCTCTTTCTCATGACAATTTTGACTTTCTTAGCGAAGCCCCATTCGGAATGAAGGGTTAATTTGAGCTACTAATTAATTTTTTAATTAATTTTGATTCTCGACTCAGACATAAAGTACGAGGTGCATTCTGGCATTAAAATGAAGTACATTTCTCTTGCTCAGGACAGTTTTGGGCAATTTTGGTTTTCTTAGCGAAGTACCGTTCGAGGTTAGAGGTTAATTTCAACTACTGATTAATATTTGAATTAATTTTGTCTTACGACCGTATGTAATTCAGAAACATGGCTCTGCTGAAAATTCTTTAGGCTGCTCCTTGAAAAACACCAAGGAATTAGCTATTTTTTATATCTTATTTTTATTTATTATTTAATATTATATGAATATTATTCTATTGATTTAATTTGGCTTTTGTTCATGTTAGTAAGCTCGCCACTATGAAAGGTTTAATTAATTCTATTATATTTTTATTGTTCAATTGCAAGTGCAGCATTCTGCGCGAATTTAATGATTAATAATTATTATTTTAGAAATTTTTAATCTGTAATATGTATATAATTTGAGAATATTAGAAAAAGAATACATAATATAACACAAGGAAATAATACGAAAATCAAAATTAGAGTTATTCGAATATATTTGTCATGTTCAACAGGAGATGAATCACTTTTAAATGTTTCATATAGTAAATCAATTAGATTCTTTAAGCGCATATCGAATTTATTGGGAGCAATAGAAAGGCATAGAATTTCTATTAATAAATAACAAGAAGAATAATGCTGAAAAACAAAAGTTACGTGACCCGATTTAGGTTAGTTTTTGTAACTAATAATAAAATATCACGTGTCTTGAGCCTATCAAGTACACTTTTAGGGTTTCAAGACTACGAGAACACATTAAGACATTGTAGGTTCATCATGTCACTTCCCACATCGAATTTACTGCACTTGCAGAGCTTCACACTTGGTTCTTTACGTGTCTTTTTATTTCAATAGAGTATTATTTTAGGAATCCAGCTCTATTAGCAAATACCCTTGGAATCACTACTTAAATTCCAGTGATGGATAAAAACAGGTGTTGTACTCTTGAGATGTTTTTAAACCTTCGAAATTTCCTACAATATGGATAAACAGCGCAAGCGAGTTTGGGCTTGTAAGCGAATGGATAGAAGCATACAAAATGGTTTCATTTAAAAGAAATTTTTTTCAAATTCAAGTATTTATAGATAAGATTTTCGAATATTTTATGAAAAGAAATATTATTATTACTTTTATATGATAATATGCAAAGTAATCATATCCTCCTCAACTTACAAAATGGAAATTTAACAGATATATCCAATAGAATTTTATGTATTTCTAAATACCTTTTTTTCTCTTTCATAAAAATCACAAAAGTTGTCAAAACATTATATAAAATATAATATATTTGTTTTAATTGTGTCTTGTTAATTAATGGATGAATGGATAAAAAATGGAATGGAATTATCGGTATCGGAAAAATCGAATGGAATTATCAGCAAAATGCTATTAAAGAAACTGTACTTTTGCGAATTAGATCAGAAAAATTACTGCAACTGTAAATTTTAAATATTCGAGCACTAATTTATATTCTTCTAAAAGTGATTTACTAGTATAAGAGTATATTCTTTACATATATTTTTTACCTAGCTTTGTTTTCTTCCAAAAATTTTAATTGTCTGTTAATTTAAATTTTGATATTTTTAGTCTCGAAAAATAATTGGCTCATCTTCGGCGAAATGGATTGGAAATGAAAGCTGTTATTGTGCTATTAAATAAAATTCATCACCAAGACGTTCTGCTGATTCTCACGGAAAAATGCTGCAAGCTTCAAGAATTCTGCAATGCAGGTAATCCTGTTGCATGGTCCAACCTTGTAAAATCTGGAAGGTGACAAAATATCGAGAAAATGTTCATATCATTCTTCAAGCATGTATCATTTTCATGACTTTATTTGGAATTACGGGATCGAAAAAAGGATACAGCAGTTGATACCCAACAGTAAAAGTACCAATCGTAGTTAAAATCTAAGCTAAGAATGTGTAAACTTGTGATACAGGTAAAAGTTACACTTTCTTGAAGAACTCTGTGCTGTTGCTCTGATTTGATATCAGTTCGCATTTGCAGAAAAGTCAGTATTAATAGGCAAAGAGGAGAGATACCCAAGAAGTCAATACGTGTTTAATATATTTTTGAAGTACATTTGAACGAAGCCTCAAATAGAAACAGGAATACTTGGATATAAACAAAAATTTATATTCATAGTATCTGGAGGAATAAAATATTATATGAAACTAAAGTCATAACGTATTTCAACCAAGAAGATTGACTCTATTCACAAAAAAAGGAGAATTATTAGGTTTTGGTGGACTGAAATGGATGCCTGTTGGTCACCGAGTATTACGAACATGTGGTATTTTCAGAAGAATTTTAATCTTCCTGTCCCCGAAGGCAAACGAATAATTTTCCTTCAAAGCAGAAAATTTTCCATGCTGATTGAATTCATTTTACATGGAACATTCACAGTTAAATAATAGCTTATAGAGATTAATTGTCTTAAATTTTTAAAATGAGATTATAGCCTTTGTAATGTATTGAACAAGACTGGAGATAAATTATTCACCAACAGTTCAAGAGAAAATCAAAAGATTCAAAAAAATAAATTCTCAAATGGACACAGTTCTTTCTCACAGAAACAAAAGGGGAGTACCAAAATGGAAACTGTATTTTGCATTAATTGTTTTTCCCAGAAATCGGTATCATTAGTTCAAATACCATAAATAAACATACTTGATAGTTTAAAGTACTATGAAAAACATTTAGGTGTATAATATTTTTAAAATGCTCTAAATAAATCTGCTTTTTTTAATTTTAAAGGTCTATCATACAAATTTAAATGGTGTCATAAATTAAACCATAAATACTCTTCTTAAAATATCCAAAATACATTTTTTCTAAGATTTAATTTGACTCAAATAATATAAGGTTTTTCCCCCTTCTGAATATAAAAAACAACCTGGTTCTCAAAACAGCACACAAATGTGGAATCAAATGCATTTAGAATGGGAAATAAGAAATTAGGAACTAATCACAACTATTAATAATTAGTCAGAATTTCAAGAGATCATACATCTAATTTGGGGTAAGGAAATACATTTCTTTCTAGAGTACACTGATAACATTATCGTGTCAATACAGAAAAGATTAGCACTAGTAGTACGAAATCGCAATTGATGACGTAATTATTAAATGAAATTTCAATATTTTGGCACTGTTACATGCATAAATTGTGTTAATAATGTAATGTACGTTACAGAAAATACCGATGAAGTGAGTTAAACGATAATACTGAATTGTCCAAATAAGGGTTGACGGAATATTGTCTAAGGATTGAGTCTGTTTCTTTAAGTTAAATTAAACTTTCATATAATTAAAATAACTTATATTGTTTATTTTGATTATATTTCTATCATATTTTAACTTCTTAATTATTTTTTGATCTAAATAATTGGGAAATAAGTGTTTAATTATTTTAATTTGCTTTTACAAGTTATATATATCTAGTATATATATAACTAGTTGTTATGATTAACTAGTTTGTGTTTTTGAAGGTATGTCTATCTTTAGGATTTGGATTAGGTAAATGTAATTATATGAAATTTAATTCACACTTTACATGGCTAACTGATTTTAGTTGAATTTTTTTTGCTGAACTGTCCGATGGAACTGGAAGAGAAACGCGCCAATATAAAACTCAAAATTAGAGAAAATGGCAGCTTTTGATGTATTAGATTTTAAACAAAACCCTATTTTGAAGAGGATATACACAAGTACCTATTGCAAGTAACGTTATTTATTATAAAACAGCATTGTTATTTCGGAATATCTAATTTATTCACAGGAATAAGTTTACTTTTAATTTCAAACAAACCCGATAAACCTGTACCGGGAAGCAAATCGTTCTATGGTTTCATGCCTTGTAAAAATACAGGAAATTTAAAATCTACTGTTATTAAATTTCCCATTCATTTAAATATTATTTAAAATATTTACTTAAATAAAAGTTCACGAATTGCTCATTTTTAGTACAACTGAAACTTCCCGTCAACATGCCTTTAATGCTATTAAAAGAGTCTGATTTTTATTTCAATAATCCGCTTGGAATTAAATGGATGTGAGGACAAAAGTATGAATCAGCCTTCAAAAAGATGGAATTGCTTCCTTTATTTATTATGCGTGACTCAACACAAAGAATGTACTGAACAAAAACCCATTTTTAGTTGAAAATGAAAGAACATAAATAAAATTGTTTGTGTGCATTGGCTGTTCAGTAGTATTTTATGTCTCTGCAAAGATGTCATACTTTGATCATTTAAATTGCGATGTACGATTTCCCAAATTTGAGTCTTTCGATTACTTGCTTAAAAATTATCTTTTCCATTTCTGTCTCTTTATATAAAAGCTATACTAAAACTTTAATAGCTGAGATTAGATTAACATACCAAACAACAAAAATATACTTTTTCCGTACCGCTAGTGATCAAACTCTGCACAGTTTCACAGAATAAATTTTTTTTCAGGAAACGTTTCTACTGAATTCATGAATTAGCTGATATCATATGTTAAACAAAACTGAGGAAAGTAAACGCGATTAAAATAATAAAACTTTTAAATCCTTTTAATTTACTATGTAATTTGTTGAAACTGTATCCACCATCACTGCAAACAAATAATATAAAAAAGCTTGTTTTATTTTGTGCATTAAGAGTTCGAAATGATATACGAAACTTTATTCCGAAGAAAGAGTCTCAATAAAACTCGTTTGCATTTCTGTTGAAGATGACAGGATACCTCTCGACGATGAAGACTGAGGCGGCTTATGTGCAGCTGTCCATAATTTCGCATATGCATGCTTCAAGACCTTTTGCATGCTAGATTTTTCGGAAAGCGGGAAATCAGTTAAAGTACTTTTGTCCGCAGTAGAAGGCCCTGGCATCTGGTGATCCAAAGAAGAAGCTAAAAAGGCAATAAAATATTTAGTTACTGATAATGCCACAATTGCAGAGGTGGATGAGGCTATCAGGAATTCGAGAAAATTCCCAAGGCACCGGTGCTTATGGCATTGCTTTGTTACTTCATGCCGATGGTTCAAATAGATGAAACATTAATTATAACCGTAGAATTCATGGAGTAAAAACGTTAAAGTCATAAGAAGACATGGATTTAATGGCACTCTAAAAATAGGAAGATAAACTTATGATAACTGCATTAAATTCAAAGTTTTAACCTAGTAGTCGTCAGCTTGTCTCATATTAATAACTTCTGGATATAACTGTCCACTCCAAAGCAAGGAACACTATGTTCCACATGAAAGCAAGGAACTTTCATGTCCCGCCACACAGGTGGTTTTATAAAATATTACAAAGATGCCGGCACCTTATATAAATATGCAACTGTTCACCAAGACGTTCACGCGGGTATGACAGCAACCTTGATGAGTGTTGCTTTCTTCATCTTACTGAACTTCATAAGAGTGCCCGCACGCTTGTGCACTTATGTCAAAGTACCATTGTATTTTGACGAGCGGCTGTCAGTAAGAAGAAAAACTGCCGGTACCTTCACGCCTTGACGATGGAAACGTCATTTGAAAAAAAATGTTAGGACCTTTTTTTCCAATTGCCCTCGCTGGTTAGGTCAATCCCTTCCACCCCTACCTAACTGTAACAGAAATATAAAGGGCAAGTAGTCCCTTGAGTTAAATCTAGTACTTCAAAAGATCTGCCCTGCGGGATGATTTGTCAAGGCAGTTTTTCGCAATCGATATGGCGCAAAGCTGCTCGAAAGGGTTACGAAATTTCTGAAATTAAATGTGACGTTCAGAAAGGCTGCACAGGAAATACAGTTGCAGATCATTACTGCCTTTTGTAACGTATACTTCAAAATTGTTTGTATATAGTTACTCTTTACCTGAAACAAAAATAAACAAACTATCACCTTTTTCCGAATTATAAAACAAATAAGTTTATTAATTTTGAAAGAAGTGATTTGAGGAATTAAAACTGCAGAAGTAAAGGCTCGAATTTAATATAATCTATATAACACCGGTATTAATTTATTGCCTTTAAATACTGCAGTTTTATCAAACATGGAAAGTGACCAGTTTCTTAGAATGAGGCACTTCCCTGATCTTAAGAGTTTTCCGAATAAACGAAAACTTGTCCAAAATAAGTGATGAAATCTCTCTGGTCTTGAACATTAAGGCAGGTTTAACCATTTGTCTTATACAAATCGCCATTCCAATTATGCCTGTACCCTTTAACAGAGCTGTTGGACAGTAAGTGTGGACGACATTACATAACATACAGTGCACAATTAAAACGTTTGAGTTAAATGCTCTCTTAAATAATTTAATAAATAAATAAATAACGAGGCATAATGATACTTCCCTATCCTTCCCATATTAAGCAATATCTGCTGGTAAAACAAACGTTAAAATGGTAAAAATACCACAAATACATTCGTTATCGGAGAATAAAAGAAAGAATGGCGCTATTACTTCTCAGAATTCTCTGGAAAATCGTATAGTTTATGACAAAGTACAAAAATCTAAAATGAGTCCTAAATTCTAGTAAATTTTATCCATACTTTACGTAAAACACAGAAATCAGCCAAAAGAATCATGAGATAAAACCAGCAATTACTGGAGGCGAAACTTCCAAATAGTTAATTAATTTGACCTTAAGAGCTTCAAAGCAGTCTCCTTCATACAGTTGCATACAAATTTAAGTGGTCAGACAAATACAACAAGGCTATTTTCACACAGGTTGAGCAGAAAGAAAGATTATGCAGGCTATAAAATAAAGGTGATAATATACAGGGTGTTTATAAAATCCCGGACCCATTTTGATGTTTAATAATTCATAAAATAATGAAGATATAAACAAACTTATGACATTTATTGATGGAATAACTTATATATTTTCCTTTTCAGGTTTGAATATCTTTACTTTTGTAAATATCGTCTGCGCGTGTAGTTAATTTTAGATAATTTCATTTTCCAGTCTAAATATCTGTACTTTTCTAAATATCGTCTGCTTATTAATTGCATTTTTCTCTCTTTTGTTTTTGGCAACCATTCCAATGTTATGTTTACTTTTGATGTGTTTGTTCTAGTACTTTTGTATGTGATGTTTTATTCGACCGGATATTAAGGAGAATGCATACACCACAAGAGAAAGCACAGATTTTGTGGTGGTTCATAGAAACGAAATTCATAATGCAAACACAGGGAAATTGCAGAAGAATTTACCAAAAAGATCCTCCAGCCAAAAGCAGCATCTTGAGATGGAAAAAGAATTTTCTAGAAACTGGAAGTGTCGCAGATAAGAAACGTTCCGGACGTCCCTGCACAAGTGATTTTGATGTTGAGTGTGTCAGAGAGACATTTTTACGCAATCCTAAAAGATCTGTGAGATCAGAGGCAAAAGAATTTGATGTGCCAATTTCGACGGTGTACAAGGTTACTTAGAAAAAATTAAGACTGCATGCATACAAAGTTCAGGTTGTTCAAGTTTTGGAACCGGACGATAGCCTAGGAGGATGGCCTTTGCAACAGATATGCTAAGGAGGATAGAAGATGATGCTGAATTTCTGAAGCGCATAATGTTCTCCGACGAATCATCCTTTCATCTTTCTGGCATTGTTAATCGCCATAATGTGCTCATATGGGGATCCGAAAACCCCCATGAATACCATGAGGCACAAAGGGATTCCCCAAAGGTTAATGTGTGGTGTGGACTAATGCACGACCGAGTCATTGGGCCTTTCTTTTTTACAGAAAAGACGGTCTCATCAGCCGTATATTTAGACATGTTGGAAAACTTCGTATTTCCACAACTAGAAGAGCTTCAGCCACATGTCTTTTTTCAACAAGATGGTGCACTACCTCATTGGGGTACCATCGTTCGTAGTTCTTTGAATGACCATTTCACAGGAAGATGGATTGGGCGAGGAGGTTCAATTCCTTGTACACCCAGATCACCTGATATAACGCCGCTGGACTTTTTTCTTTGGGGATTTGTAAAAGACAATGTTTACAGGAGGAGAGTGTCGAACATGGATGACCTAAAAGCCAGAATTACAACCGCAATAGCCTCTGTGGATGCCGACATGCTTGCCGGTATCTGGCGTGAAATTGAATATCGACTTGATATTCTCCGTGCGACGAAGGAGGCACACGTGGAAGTTCATTGACGAGAGTCATAAAACTTTTTGAGTCTATCTAATCATTTATGCTATTAATTTTAATCTATCTTTATTATTTTATGAGTTATTAAACATCAAAATGGGTCCGGACTTCATAAACACCCTGTATATATATATGTGTTTGTATTGTTAAGGGAAAATCTTAATACTTTTGTCTTATCAAAAATATGAATATATTTTCGAAGTCATGCTGCCTGGATAAACTATATGAATGCTTGAAATATACGTAAATAATAACTGTAAATACACCTATTTCTATACTATGGAAATAAACTTTCTACTTCCTTGTACGAAGTAAAAAGGAAGTATTGTAATCGCAAAAAATTCGGGTTCCATATATCAACGAAAATATCTATTTTGACCGCTATCGAATACAATTTAACGACGTATTTGAGTGACATCCGTATGTAAGGAGAGAATAAAAGACTCTTTTCCCCCAAAATAATTATGAAACTGATTTAAAATGGATTCTGAAGAGTTTTTTTTATGGCGTCTGTGCGTGCGTACGTGCGTATGTATGTATATACACTGGTGTGCAAAAATTAAGGACGAGACGGTTTTTTCAATATAACTTTGTACAAAAGCTTTCCAAATCAACACATTTAATACTGTGAGATCCCCAATACGTAAGGACATGAGTAATGTGAGCAACACTTACTAAAAGAGAAATCAGAGGGATAAAAAGAAGCTTTATTGAAAAAGTAGCATGAAGCGCAATGCGACTGAAGGCCGAAACATCCCTGTGATGGGTGTCCAGCAAGAAACATCCGGTCTTTAATAGGGGATATGATCTTCCCTGACTGCTAGGCAGGTTTCACAGCGTCTGCCCATGCTGAGAATGAGGGTGTCAATGAGTTGTTGAATCATTGCTGCCCATTCGTCTTGCAGCCAATTGAAGCTCCGGAATCGTTATTGGTGGTAAGGTACGAGCTGCCAAGCGTCTGCCTAGAAAATCTCATACATGCTCGATGGGATTGAGATCCGGAGATCGTGCCGGCCAATCCATACGTTCAATATCCTCACTCTCTAAGAGCTGTTCGGCAGCTACTGTGCGATGACATGGTGCATTGTCGTCCATGAAAAGGAACTGCGGACCCATAGCGCCTCTAAAAAGACGCACATATGGAAGAAGAATCTCGTTACAATAACGGGTCCCGTTGACTGAACCTGCGTCGAAGATGTGAAGGTCTGTACGACTACCAAGCATGATGCCTCCCCAAACGAGAACACCGCCACCTCCATACCTGTCCCTTTCAATGATGTTCGAGGGATGATTGCGGCTTCCCCGCTCTCTCCAGATGAGTATGCGATGAGAATCGCTACTCAGACTGAATCTGCTCTCATCTGTAAAGAGTACTCGTCCCCATTCATTGTCTCTCCAATTCCGGTGTTCCCGGCACCACAGAGAACGCCTTCTCCGATGGGCAGGCGTTAGAGGTACACACCGTACAGGGCGTCGTGCAAACAGACCACCACCGTGCAGTCTTCTGGCCACGGTAAAACGCGATATCGGTTGTCCAGTCGCCTGTGTCGTGTGTCTAGCGATTTCTGCCGCTGTCTGCCTGCATAAAGCCTGTTTCTTCTGGCCTGTAAGGCAATATACCGGTCATCTGCGGGTGTGGTTCCTCGTGGACGACCACTACTAAACCCCCGGATAGCTGTTCCTGTAGTTTGACATTGTCTCCAAAGTCGTGAAACGATGCTGTGAGCAATTCCGAACTCTGCAGCCACACTTGTCACACTGCGGCCTTCCTCCAACTTTCCAATGATTCGACCTCGGGTAAAAGCATCCAGATGTCGTCTAACAGACTGATTATTCGCCATTTCTCGCTGAGGCAGCAACTCGGTGTGACTTTAACTGCTATACGGCGTGCAATCTCTTTGCCAGAAATACTGATCTTTCACCGACAGCATGCTTTATACTACTCAGACACTGCCCCATTACGTTTACCTGCATATCTGCACATGTGCTACCGTACATCACCTTACTTAATCTCCTGATTGGTCTTTCTGTCCGCTCTGCCTCTTCGTTCAGCTGATATGCTAATTTTTCGACTTCGTCCTTAATTTTTGCACACCAGTGTATGTATCTCGCATAGCTCTAAAACGAGGAGCCTCAGAACGTTGAAATTTTGTATCTAGGGCTGCTATAACATGTAGATGTGCACCTCGCATTTTGGTTGTAATCGAAGGCACCGAAAGTATATAAATATATGTATATATATATCCACTCTATTACTCGGCTCAGTGATCTCAGTTTCTTTATTCTTATAAGTTTGTAAATTGCCCATTTTTTGCTTTAAAAAATGATTGAATTATGTTCTTCTTAACTTCCGGTTAGGGTTTTTATGCCTTTAGTAAATCCGCACGCAAGATTTGTAGAATTATCAAAAGTTAAAATTAAAAATTTAAAATCTAATAAAAAAATCATATAAAAAATTTAAAATCATAAATATTTAAAATCAAATAAAAAATTTAGAAGTTGTTGAAGTGCGGCTAAGCCTAATAATTTTTCTCATGGCGGACATATTTGTTTACATTTGAAACCTAGGAGAATATTGGATTTGTGGCCAATCTAGAGAAACTAAGCTTCGCAACAGCAAAGATAACGCCTTCTTTTATTATTGCGAATTAAATCGTGCTTAATCCACTCCGGAATTTATTTGAGAAAATACGTGTTTAAGATTTACTTCGTAATTTTTCATACAGATATTTTGACTTTTTGTGTATTTTTACTTTGTCGCGAAGGGAAAACTGAATTAATTGAATGAGAAATACTGAATCGTATGTGAAAAAACTGTTTCTTTTTTTCTTTCTTTTTTGTTCCTTTGTTTAATTTCTTTTATACATAGTTTTAGATTTATTATAGTATTTGAATAGAACATGAGGCAACGATTAAGTAATTCTCCAATTGATATATATATATATATATATATATAATTTTTGTGCATTCTGATGAGTTATAAAATGAATGAGATGTAACGCTGTTAAGTGAAACTAGCTCCAGAGTGTCGCTGTGGTAAACAAATACAGAGAATTTTAAAGAGTGTATTTATTCTATTGTGGTTCATGCGCTATCGATGAATCAGATTTAATTCAATCCAATAAGTTTAAATGCAAAATGCGTATAATTTAATATTTCGTACAAGGAAGTCATATGGTGTACACATCAAATTTTTTTATTTGCATAATACGGAAGTAGTTGTTCCAGATGACTTTAATAACTGTTAAGGACCGTTCAAACTGGGGTTTATCTGAAGTAACAACTAACTTAGCCGACGCATCTCCAAAACCAGTTTTTTCTTATAGCGCAGCGAGTTGAAAAATCTGAACTGCACGCATAGCGTAGCTAGTCGTTAAATGGAACTGACTACTTTAGCTCTGATAAACCCTACTGTGAATGGGTCTTTACACCCAGCAAGAGAAGTAGCAGCATTTCAAATTGGGTTGGAAACGTGGACTCCGACACAGTGTGAGCAGCTTCAATTTACTATGAACCAAAGAATATAATCAATGCCAGCAAAGTTTACAATGATTACGTCATGTTAGATAACTCGTGTTAAAATGTTCCGTTTGTTTTATTCTAATAGAGATGAGATGGAGAATCGAAATCAGACAAACAGTACATATCTTAGTTCAAGAAGAAATCATCAACATTATGCGTGCAGACAAATTGTTCCAGAGACAGGTAACATTGCCCGATGTTGTTTCCGAGATGAGAGTTTCGTATGGAGTTACGCAATGGTGAACGCTTTGCAGTGATCCACGGACTGTATGTTAGAAAATGGCATGCGAATTATCCATCGTTCCTAATTTACCTGCTAATAAACTATTTTGAAATGTTTTTCAAAATTGGGCTGAAATGTGACAGCCTTCTCGACAGTATAAGGTATTTCTTCCGCCTTATTGGTATGCCTTCGTGGGATAGTCGTTAGCACACTCGACGCGTATTCGAGAGGTCCGTGCTTCGAATCCCGGCAAGGACACTGCTCATTTTTCACGACTCCTGCTTAAAAAACCTAATGATTCTACAGTGGCGCCGAACTAAAGGGTGGTGGATGATGATTCTCCACCATCAGGATTTGGCGATGGGGTCCCCTAATCCCCAGTCTCCCTTTAAAAGGGGGAGTATATAAGATATTTATTATGCCTTTGTGATGTAGTGGTCAGTATACTCGGCGAGTATTCGAGAGGTTTTATTATTTGAAAAATCAAATAATTATTCAGCTTTCCAATGGTTAAATGGTGACACTTTTGCCACATACTGATATAAGTATGAACGCTAAAAGAAATTTGTCATGGTGACATTGCCTGACACCACAGAGCAAGATTTGATTGGATTTGCAATCAGAAAATTACCCAAACTATTACTTAAGAAAACACAATTATTTTAAGTTGTATATCCATATGCTTTTTAGCTTAGGTTAAATAACTTGAATACAGCAAAGTACGTGTCTTTGTCTAAGTTGAGGGATAATATAAATAAAACTAGCTTTTACTCAAGTTATACAAGAGAAAAACCACAAAAATACCCTAGCGAAATCCTGGCGAAGGGCATTGCTCATTTTTTATCTCTCCTGCTTCGAAATAGCCTAATTTCTCTATAACAGTATTATGAAAGAGGATTCTATTCCTTCATTTTCTTCAATAAAATGTCTCACACCCCAGGAAAATTAAAATGATATTATCTATTGAAATAATTATGATATCCTTTTCATGGGGCTTTGCAGGTGTGATATGGTGACCATGCAGCATAAATATAACTAGGCACTGAATGGTACCAGGCTAAGGTAAAACAAAATTGTCCGAAATCATCCGACAAAACAACAAGCTCAGTAGAAACAGCAATCGTTCTTCTTCATTTTTCTTGGCTACACATCACCGAAACTGCATAAAGCTTGTTTCAGAAATTCCGTTCAACATGTGGATGCATCTGACTCTTTTGGAGCTAGATTATTGCTTGCTCTGAATAGCATCTATTTTCTCAGCATTTCGTTTTCATACTATGGAAAATGGTTATATATGTATTTTGTACTTCCAGAATAGGTGAATTGGGTACGATATTTGCAAATCGTAAGAATCGTCTCAGCGATTTCATCAAGAAATAGAGTTTTATGTTCTTTGACATTTCAAGCAAACACTTCTTAGCGTTTTCTTTCCTCCCATGTCATTCATAATATAAAGAACTGCAGTCATGGAAACATACTTATTGAGATAGATGTAACTATACATACGAGTTAAAGACTTGTTAAATTCCACAGATATAATAAGAAACTTATATCAACTGACCTGGGGTATTTCCAAACTTTCTAAATATATAAAAGGCAACCCATCTGGGCCTTTTAACGGGCTGTGAGGAAGATGGGACTTCGGAGCTGACATCTGTCAGATAACCTAAACGTAAAAGATATGATTTGTGTCATTAATGGCAGAATATTCTTAGTCTAGATTTTTTGCTGACAGAAAAAAAAAAAAAAAACCTGTTGCAGGCAGGTTCAGTTGAAAACTACTTACGTAACTGGGAATCGAATTTCTTTATCTCACGAAAATAAGAAACCACTATCAAAAAGCCATAGATCTGAAACAAAAAACTGCAAAATTAATTCTTGTCTCAGACAAAATTAAATAGATTAGAAAAGAGAATGAAGAACATTAGGAAACTCTGTTAGGTGTTTGGTACTTTCAATAATAATCTTACACTTTTGTTCAAATTCTTCTTTTTCTTGTTTTAGAATTTCGTAGCTTTGTGGAAAGTAAAGAGAGTTCGAAAAAACAATTCACTAAATTGAAATATCGTTTATGCTTATATCGCCACAAATGGTAGATATAGAAAATGCGTAAGACTGCTCCAAAATAGCAGGAATAGCAATACACAGAGCGAATGATTCTTAATCACGGATTGTGAACTTTGCTTGTTAGCTTAGGATTTCGAGCGCCTATTTGCCAGTTGGCATCGGTCAGAGTTGAATGGTTCGTCCTCAGCGCTGATTTATGTGTGCCACATCACCACATCTTGTGAGCTTTTACTTAAATTCTATTCTATGGCATATATAGCTGAGGGTTAGTGTTTTCACAGATTTTTAAACTATTTCCTGTTAAGTTATCAAGTTCAAATTTTGTACACACACTGTTTGTGGATAACAATACAATGTGGTGAAGCGGGATTCTCAAAATTCGATTTAGATTTTTTTAAATTTGATGTTAAAAGGAGTTTTCGGCCCATTCCTTCGCTTAACGAGCAAATTGAAAAATCTCAGAATTTTAGTATTTGCCCCATCAAAAATAGCGGAAATGAAGTCTTTTAATTTGTCGATAAATATTAAAAATATTGATTGAAGATAATAATAGATATTAACTGGGCTATTTCTGTACATTAAAAAAAAATGCTGTGAAGCAGAAGATGAAATATCGGTTCCTTTTGGGCATCACTTGGGATATTTTTTAGCTTACGATGTCATTACGTCACACTATTTTTCTTGCCTTTGTACAGACTTCTCTAAAATTGATTTTATTTACTCTCTTATTAATCTCACTCTCCTAGCTTTAAAAATTACTTGCAAAGAAATTAAGTTTACCATAAAAATCTATTGTTATTTTATAAATGGTATTTTTTCCGCTTCTTCTGTAGATAAATTTCGCATTTAGGATTCATTTCATTTTATTAATCTCAAAACCAACAGAATTGATTAGCATTTAAAATTATTTGCAATGAAACTTGCCGTGGCATTTTTTATATTTCCATTCATTTCATAAGATTAGATATATTTCCCTCAGCATTTCATATTAAAAGTTTATTTTCTTAATTTTGTTATGGTATGGTAATATTATATTCTTTTATGGGAATATAAAAGTCTAAAATCCAAAACGTATATGCTATAAAGATTTCAAATTTTAATGTCTCTAAAACAAACTGTTCACGCCTTTTAAAACAAGAATGATAAAAAAAAACGTTATTTAGGCAACTTTCTAGAATTTATTTTAAAACTAGCCACGTTTTTTACTCGCTGTTTGGTGTTTTATTCAAAATCTGCTGTCGATTTTTGAACTGTTTCCCAATAAGCTAAGAAACTCAAATTTCGCTCAAACATTCGTTGTGGATGATAGTGCGATGAAACGAATTTCCAAAATTCGGTTAAGATTTAAAAAAAAAATAGTAATGAAACAATTTTTCGAACATACCTTGGTTTAAAGAACTAAGAAAAATTAAAAATTTCTTTTTAGAAGAAAATATCTTTTGAGAAGTTTATAGGAGGTTTTCAGCTTAATTTCTGACATTTTGGCAAATTGCTAGATGTTGACCATTTGACGTAACGGAACAATTGAATGTTAAAAGAGTGATTATTCATTGTTGGAAAAAGACTTATTGATTGAATAGTTTGATTTGTAATAGGACATTTATACTTAAAAAGCTGGAAATAATAAAATAAAATAAATATTTTTATAAAATACGTTTATTTAAAATTCATAAGCTAATTAAAGAATCAAAAGGATAAAAATAATTTGTTATAGAGCTTGATCAAGTGATAACAGATTAAATAAGTTTCTTCTCAACTTTCATCTATAGCTTCATATCACGAATAATAATAGCGGGAGAGCCTAAATAACGAAATCTGTTAATGGAATTCGTTGTGAAAGTGTTAAGGGAATTCGTTGGAAGCTACTGCTATTAATAAATTTATTAACGACGATCCCAGGCTTTCATCCGTAATATAAAAATGTTTTGTAAACAGAATAATTTAATTTCTTGTTCCCATCAAACTATATGATAAATAATTTTCTCTTTAAGTTCATTAACTGTTTCATGAGTTTTAAATAAAAGTTTAATTTAGCAAAACTTCTGTTTTATTTTACTTTCTGTTGCGATGTACGTTAACGAAGAACAAAGTGAATAACTTAGGCATACTTAGAATTTTACTTTCTATGCTAGGTTTAAAACTCAACATCCTCGAACAAGAGCTATTTAAAATTAAACTAGAAATGCAGTAAAAAAATTATCCTTATTTCAACACTGATTCCAAGTAAATAAGTCGTAAGATGAAGTTTATGTAACACGAATAAAGCGTTAGTGTTATGTTATGTAACACGTTTACGAATTGCTCTGCGCGTTTTTTCATTCCATTCCAGTGCTAAAATCCGGATGGTAAATATTGATTCTTTTTAAAATCCTTGAACAGTTTCGTAATTTGAAGCTGTTTTTCAACCATTCTGTTATCAAAGCAATTGTGCGAAATACGTTTTATAAAATTTGTCTTTCAGCTGTTAATCTTTGCCCATTGACTAGACTTTTAAAATTGGGAATACACAATGCAACTTATTATATAAACATCAAATTAAAGAAAAATGTAACTAAAAAAAGGGGGGAATAAAAATAAGGCTTTTAAAAATTATTTTATATCCTTTACAGCTGCAGAGTAATATACCAAGGAAGTGACAAAAACGAATCGCACATTGTCTCACGTTTATCGCGTGTTTACTGATTTATCACTCAAATAATAAACAAAACATGGAGTTTATTTAATCAAACCAAGATAGACTGAAGATATCTAGAACCTTAGTTATGGATTGTACTATTAATTATCATAAGAAGCAGAAATTAGTCAAGCAGCAAATAAAAAGTTATCAAAAGAGGTTGACAATACCGTTGAGTCAATTTAAGCACTGATACTTCAACCACTAAGTTCACCATTCATCATAGCATACACCACTGAGAACACTTCAGCTCCATTCAGATGGTGACATAAACGTCATAGAGGCATAGTCATAAGGCATAAAATGCGAGAGTTCCGTTCATACCTAAAAGGCAGGGTTTAACCCGTAGCCAAGTAGAGAAGTTTAATTTGGGCATGCGTGGATGCGTCTACAGATTTCCCGCTGAATAGGTTTTTTCGCGTCCGCTCCGATTGGTCGACTCTTATACCAAGTCGGCAAAAAGTTGGAAACTTCATGCCGAAACCCTTAAACCAGTTTCTGTGACATAGCAATATATGGTTACCTAGCAAGGATTCTCTGCTTAAACCAATTAGGACATTTGTACCACCTTTTGAACGCAGCCTTACACACCTGTCGTTTGTCATGACGGTGCTTCTTTCAGCCAATGAAATCTGAGTGGGTAAGGCCTCATTTAGAAACCTCTGGTTCTCTTAATGGACACATAAAAGCCTAATTAAAATATCATAATATTTGATAATAAATAATTTTGTCTCTTTATTGATTATATAGGGGATGCTGCACGGCTCTTCTTAAAAAAGCATTTTTTAGGGTTAATTAAAGATAGAAACACATTCTTTTTATACAATAACTAAGGTACACAAATCAAGTGTGGGTTATTCCTTGGGGTAAACAAATGAAGTACAGGTTACTTCTTGGTGTAGTCGGGTTACTCCTTTGAAAGAAAGTATGCCATTAAGAACATCGCAACTGAAGTGACAGGGAATCTCCGAAACATCAGGGATTATTATTTAATTTCAGAAGGGTTTAATCTTTCGTTTTCCAAGAGAAAATTTAAAAAAAAATCTAATTTTGTAATAAAATTAAAATGTTAAATAACGTTAAATTAAACGAAAGCTACTTGCAAGTGTTTTATCCTAAAATTATCAGAATATAAACTATGAAAAAAAAATAGATTAAGAAG